>JAZKJV010007734.1:1200000-1683625 GCA_037367405.1 Ottelia alismoides
TTTAACATTATTTTATCCAAAATACAATAATAAACAGAAAAATAAAAAAGAAGAAGAAGAAGAAGGATGTAGATATGTAAATATGTAAAGACTGATCCTAACCCCGAGACTTGGTCAATATTGACTAGGTCTGCAAAATTAAAACGTATGGGGAGAAGGATCCTAACCTATAAAAATATAAGAAAATCAAGAACATTATTGTACAAATATACATTTTTACCTTGTACATATGTTTATATATTTTATTTATCATTCATATCACTTCAAATAAAGTATTTTCTTCTTAAAAGCTATTTAAAATAATATGTATTCATTTATAAAAATATCAAAAAAATTTATTTAATGTAAAAATAAACAATTTAATTAAACTGAAAAGTCATAAAAACATACTTTCAAGGTTCATAGGTATTTATAGAAACTCCAAATCGACCAAACTCATTTTTAAACTTCATTTTATAACTCACACTAATTATTAAAAAACCAAAAAGATATTAGAATAACTTGCGTGAGTTTTGAAGTTTGGACCCCTATGCATATATGTACTATATGTAAATAAATATTCTTTATTTTTTATTTAATTATTCCTAACTCCATTTAACTTAATTAATTTTCTAATTTATTCATCAAAATTAGTAGAAAAATTCAAAAAATATAAACTAAAATTAGTTATAACAAGTACGAATTAATCTCAAAACCAAAAAGTTGTAAAGTTGAATTTCTGAATCTCATATCTCGGCCATATGAACTACGAGTTGCCTATAATCACTTTTAAAGTTTATTTTATAAAAAAACTATCAAATAAAAGTTGATTTAACCAAAATCAAAGTTAATATGCAAAAGTAGGTTTTAATTTTATTGGTATACTTGTATAATAAATCTTTATTTTAATTTTATTAAGTTTTTGTTATTTCTTGTATTTCTGTACTATATTATTTTATTAATGTTATATTATTAATATAAAATAAAAAATAAAAAAGAATAAAGATTAAAATAATGTAAAATAATTAAATATAGTTATTATATAGGTATAATGTACCTATATGGCACATATATCTATTTATTTAACTATTTAAAATTTATTATTTAATTATTTTAATTTAATTAATAACTCATCAAATTATATATAAAATTATATTTATTATTTAATTTAATTATTAATTAATTATTATTTATTTAATTATTATTTTATTTCTCCTTCTTCTTCCCCTGTCATATCCTTCCTTCTTCTCCGCCTCTTCTTCCTTCCTTCCTCCTCAATGACCTGGGACCACCAGGTTGTTTCTCAACCTCATGTTGTTCATACTCAACTTCTTCCTGATAAGAATCCATCTAGGTGCGTAACACCTGGACCTTCTTCATCCATCTCGTAATTAACGAACCCTCCTCCTCTGCTTGAGTTCTAATCCACCATTTCATTACCTTCGAGTCCAGTGAGCTCCAATAGAGAGAGAGAGAGAGATCGTGAGTTCTCCTCCACCGTTGTAGCGAGGAGCAAGGCAATAGGCGCAATCTCGCCAGCGTCGTAGCTCTCGCTTCGCCATATGTCAACCTCCACGATCCGTCGTCGTGTTGAGGTCACAATACCTAGGAGCTCCGTCGAGCTCAAAGCCCAGACGTCGACACTCATCCTTCTATCATTTTCGTTCCAGGTTAGTTAGAAAGTCATCCTCTTTAGCTCATCCTTCTCCCTTCATTTTCTCTTCGCAATCCCTCTCTTCATTTCTATTTTTCTCTCTCTGATTTGATATAACTCTCAACTAAACCCTGCTTCGATTCATCACAAAGCATAGCCTTTTGTGATTCGCATACACAACATTGGAGATGTATTGATGAGATTCACAGTATATACATCATTGAGTCGAAACCACTAGGGGAATATACTTCAAAGGTGATGAATCTCCATTTCATCACCTTTATTCTTTCATTTTGGACTTTAAACCCTAGTAAAAAAAATTCAAAGGTATTTTATCACCCTAAACCCCGAGACCTATACATCATGATGCCTGAATCGACAAGGAATAAAGTAGAGGAAAATAATGATAAAAAACACAATAAAAACCCGAATTATTTATTCTTCAAAAATGCATTTTTGGGACCTATTTTATTATTTATTATTTATACCTAAAATCAAAAATTTTGTACAGGAAAGTTGAAGATAAAAATTACATAGAAAAATACAAAATTTATTTCACCCAAAAATAATACAAACTGTACATTCTACACTAAGAATAAAATTCCAAAATCCATACTTCACATATCCATATCTTCTCCATATAAACTCATAATTCATAAAAATCATCTTTAATTATATATAACTTTTTATTAGCTATTTAATAAAGATGGTTTCATTTAGTTTGGAGTTAAGATGCAAAAGTTAGGTTTTTGGACCCCTATTGTATTGTATACATGATTAAAGTATTTATTTTATTTATTCTTTATATTTTTCATAATTTTATATTTTATAATTTTGTAAATATTCTTTATAATGCATGTACATAATTATAATAAAATAAAACCATAAAAATACACTAGAATAAAACAATATATAAACATATATAGATAAATGTACTATACATATACATATATAATTAAGTGAAAAGGGACGCTGCTCCATGTAGCAGCCAACGTGGTCGCTACATGTGGCAGTTTCCCCAAATTTTTTTATTTTTTTTTCAAAATTAAATCATGAATATTCATCTATATACCCCTCCTACATTGTATTAAAATTTCGTCAAAAACAAAGACTCCTATGCCCTCCATCTAGACATGGTCGATTATAGCAAATTTCAAACCGTTAAAATTACATGTTCTAGATGAAGGGCATATGAGTCTTTGTTTTTGACGAAATTTTAATACAATGTAGGAGGGGTATATAGATGAATATTCATGATTTAATTTTGAAAAAAAAATAAAAAATTTTGGGGAAACTGCCACATGAGCAGCCACGTTGGCTGCTACATGCAACAGCGTCCCGGACCTCTATAATTAATACCTATATTTAATTAAGTATGCATATAAACTCAGAAAAATATAATAAAAATATATTTGAGCATATTAAATTAATTTATAAATATATAAATTATGTGTATAAAATAATAAAATCTAAATTTAAAAAACAATATACATATTATATAGGTAAATAGACCTATATACTTGTAAAAAGTAACCTATAATAAAATTAAATCACAAAAATAAATAAAATTCATATGAAAATACTACAAAAAATAATAAATATTTTTTAAAACTTTTATTTAACTAATTCATTATTTTATTCTTGATTATTTGTCATTTTTAGGCTTTTTTGACATCTTGTGGCCCTATGTGGACCAATGGGAGCCTGTCTTATTTGACCCAGGTCAACTCCCTAGTCCATGTAGCCTTGGCATCCGTCAGAGGTTTCGATCTTGTTTCAACCAATTTTGGGGTCCGATCCTTTCACTCTTTAGGCTCGATTCCTTCACCAAATCTACTCCTCGATCGAAGCTCTATCACTCCTGATCATTTCCTTGATTTGAGATCTCCTGAATCGAGCACATCTCTCGATCCACTCCACTCCTATACATATGCCCCTCTGGCACCTTCCTCTCTTTTTTAGTCCCTCTTCTGCAGCTAGAACCCTAATCCTCGTGCATCCAACGAATCCTGGTGAGAGCAGAAGTTCCTAGGAGGATTCAGTGAGGAGTGAGACATCTAATCGAGGTCGATCTGATCTTCCACCACATGCTCTGTTGCGAGCTTGCTCCGTCTGGTCAAGGGTAGGAAAAGCTCATCTTTTTCTTGTTCTTTTCGTTCCTAGGCATAGCGGTAGTGTAGAGTATTCTTTTATCCGTCTATAGTTCATTTGATTTATCGTAAAATCCAATAAGGTATCTCGTTGGAGCTTCGGCTCCACCTCCTATTTCCACTCATTTCGACCATTCTCTAGCACTGCTTTCACTTCCATTTCATTTTCCTTCACTTGCTCTTTGCCCCATGCACCTCCTTACACCTGATCTTGCTCAGATCAGGCGATCAACCTTTCCATCAGAGGGCTCCACCCGACCACTTCTTCGTTCATCCCAACATGACAAGACCCCTAGAACCATTGTCTTTGCTTGACTTAGCTTCTTGCAGGTTATGGAGGGACAAAGGACCCCTCTTCGGTCGATTTTGTACAAGGAACAAGTTCTTAGAGCCCCCAAGCTTCTTCGACCTCGGTGGACTTTGTCGGGGCTCTCAGGATCTTTTGGAGGCCACCTACAGCTCAGGGGAGCATCCAGCTCCATTTTGCGACACTTGGGAAAGTCCCAAGTGGTTGGAGTTTCCTACTAATGCAGATCGAAGCTTTATCTGGGCTATGGTTTTTTTGTTCTTCTAGGGAAGTGCACAACCGTTAGATCTTGTTCCATCTCCAATTCGTACAACCATCGTTGGATGCCTTTGCTTTCAACCGTTGGATTCCCAACCACCTTCTAATCCCAGGCGTCCTTCATCGAAGCGCCATCGGCCATCAGATGCACATCCCATGTTAAGTGAAGATTATCTACCGTTGGATCGTGCTCGTAGGGGTAATTTTCATAAATACCCCTGCACATTTTGTATTTTTTTAATTCTCAAACTTTTTTCTGTAGCATAAATATTTTTGTAAAATTTGCATTTCAACCCATGTACTTCTCATATTTGGATCTAGATCCAATCCATGTCACCTTACGCGCCAGTGCACGTGAGGGGAGTAGGTATTTTGCACATAAATCCTTAATATTTACTTATTTCATTTTAGTCATCATTTTTGATTAATAGTGTAATACTTTCTGGAAAATTACATCCGATGCCTTGTATTTTGTAATAAATGCAAAAATACCCCTCCGAGTTTATATTATTGGAAATATCCTAGGAAAATTGTATTTTTGTCCCTAGACTTCTATATTGTGTTTAATTAGGGTCCAGAAATTTTA
The DNA here is from genome assembly GCA_037367405.1 of Ottelia alismoides. Taxonomy (NCBI): domain Eukaryota; kingdom Viridiplantae; phylum Streptophyta; class Magnoliopsida; order Alismatales; family Hydrocharitaceae; genus Ottelia; species Ottelia alismoides. The sequence goes on from JAZKJV010007734.1 coordinate 1,204,935, forward strand.
AATATTTACATAAATGCAACTTCTTGTATTTATTTTCTTTTTATTGATTTTATTTCTTTAAAAATAGCTCCATGCCTCTAAAAATCCTTAGAAAATTATTATAAATACCTGGTACATATATCTATCACATATATTTTTGGTTAGGTATTTAGTGTTAAAAAAATAGAGTTATTTGTCCTTGTTTGACCATTAGAATTCCAGAAAATATAAAAATGTTTAAAAAATACAAAAAAATATATTTTGTTTATTATAATATTTTGAGCCTGCGAACCAAAAGTCGATAAAAATAGAAAAAGATAAATAAAAAATTAAAAAGCTCCAACATCCTAATAAAAATCATAAAAAATCTAAAAAAAACTCAAAAATATTAACTTATGTTTTTGAATTTTAATTTACCATATGTATTATATATTAAAAATTATTTTGAAAATTTTTGAAGCCTTCATCCATTTTTAATTGTCGAAAAAATCCAACCTTTTTACCCCAGTTCTGATTTTGCATTATTAATTCAATTTAAATAAAAACATTCAAAGTTTCCAGAAAATTTAAAAAATAGAGAAAATATAAAAAAGCTGAAAATATTTTATTTTGTGAATTTTAAGTATTTGTTGCTATATTTATAAAATATATCTCTATACATATATATGCTTATACTTAGTAATTATCTTAAAAACTAAAAATCTGAAAATTCAAAAAGAAAATAAAAATATAAAACTAAAAATCCAAAAAAATATAAAAACATGAATTCTAAAAAAATAAATAATTGAAAACCCACAAAAATTAAAAAATACTTAAAAAATCCAAAATTATTTATTGTATTCTTTTTGTCAATTTTAATTGTCTATCCCCCGTTCTCCCTATGTTCGACCCCTATTGTACTTGTCCACTATACATTCTATTATAGGGTATAATAAATTTTGACCCTTTGCTTGACTGATTTATTTCTTGTGTGGGTTAATTGTTGATTGAACACAGTTATTGAGAGGTCATCATAACGACTGAGTCCTCACCTTGTGAGATCGTATTCAAATGGCATCGTTGCTGGAAGGTAATGAGTAGGATAGAATTTTAGGTCATTTTATTTCATTATTTTTCTTCACTCTTTTTCTCTTCTATTTGATATAAATATTTCTTGTGCTAATATTTGACTCTATTATTTTTCTTGCAGGGACTTCGTGATGACGACTATCACCTAGGTTGTTGAGGAACCTGAGTCGAGGAGACTTGGTCCTTCTGCTTGTGGATCAAGAGGAGAGAGCAATAGAGAGGAGAGAAGAATTTAGCATAGAAATTTCATTTTTATTTTTGGTGAGAGAGTCTGATTCATTTTTGCTTCATTAAATTTGTAATAATACATGTACTTGGATTCTTGAACATTTGGTCCCAATTTTAAAGTATTTGTTCAGTTGGGGGCTTATCAGATTTTTTGTGATTTTCATCGCCTTTATTTTCTTTGTTTACCTTGTTTTGAGTTTTCTACCTTTCTTTTATTTGTTTTATGTGATTGAGCCCTTAGAGCTAGGTGTGCTTGCTAGGTAGCTAGGTCCACATCCATAAGACAATTCATGTTCCTACAGATTAAATGTTAATTGGACTTAGCTCAAAATTAATTGTTAAAACTTAGAGTGATCATCGAGCATCGAGAGAGGCACCATACAGTTCTAGCAAGACCCGTTGTTGTGGACACTGAGGTTGCCTCCAAGATCGGACTTTTGGATGATCATTCTAGGGATTGACATTCAGTTCTTCACGCTAACATCACTTACTGTTCTTAGGATGATTTCATTGTTGCATTTGCATATATTTTAGGTTTACAAATTTTTGCCTTGCATCCCACGTAGAGAGAGAGAGCTGGGAATCACTGTGAGTCTTCTATCTGAGCATTCATCATTGTTTTCAACTTTCTTTGCATTTCTGCCTTCTCCCTCTGATTTTGACAACCTAGGTAAAAAGAAAAACCAACAAAAAAGTTAGGCGCTTATATTAAATCTACTTAAAGCAAGTGATAACACAAAAAATTTAAAAAGGGACTGCTAAAAATACATGATATTAATAAAATTGATTGATTGGATTCATTGCATTGGGTGAGCAAAACCCTCATTGTTTTCAGATACTATTGAGGATGGAGGTGTCCTTACTACTTGAAATAGAGCTATCATAAGGATTAGAGCCAAAAACCCATCATGGATACTGCCTTGTCATACGCTTGGATTTTCAAAGTACCGGTGCTGCTATCGTACACGTGCGAGTAGGACTTGGTCGACGATGGTGTTTTCGCCTCGTGTACAACACCGACCATTTCCGAAGTATTTGAGCTTAGGCCACACCTTCACAGGGGTGTCTGTCTCATCGCCCTGCATCTGAGTAGGCTCTTGACTGCTCATGAGCGATTCCGTTATTGTCTTGACCTGAAGTATTTGATTTGCCACTATCGGATTTCTCACTCTTATTCTTTAGTTGAGTAGGAAGACCAGATCCGACATAAGGACCTCAAAAAATACAAGATATATGTTACAAAGGAGGAGGACAAGTATGAGATACTTTTTTCGACAATACTCTTGCTCCTATGAGATTAGTGATTAAGGACTTGTTTAGGGATAATTGCTTGAAATCAATCTAAAACTTCAAAGATAATTGCCGAACCTTCAGTTGGTGAATCCATTGCATTCTGGTTTGATTGATTGGTTTTGTTAAGGTCAAGATAAAAAATATCGCTCCTTTGTGCCATTTTCACTTCATCTGTTTTCTTTTTCTCTTCGACCCATGCTCACTTTGAGCCATCTACGGTTTTACACTCTGATTTCTTGTTCATCCACGTATCTTGCATCCATTATATATCTCCTTTTGACCCTCTTAGATGTCATCCATAGATGGTTTAGTCGGAACTCAGCCAATAGCCACATCAATTATGTGATGCCGATATCTCCAATAATTCGGTGCGATCTCCAGCAACCTGGTTCAAATCTTGCGAACTTCTCTCTAGACTCCTCGATCCTCTCTTATTTTAACACTTGTCTTTCTCCAATAAATCCATTGTTAAGGATGGACTCGTAGCTCGAACCATCTCTTCCTCTCCAAACAAACTGGGATTACTCTTGTCCCAAAACCAACCCCTTATGGATGGAGATTGATTTCAGTCAATATCATGAGCTCGATTCACAAACATTTGGTATTGACCTTAATCCTAGACTTATCTCAGTGTTTGGTTCTCAGACAGAGACCGATCAAGGCTTATTCAATCGTGCAGATCAAGAACATGAGCAAGATCTAGAACGACAGGCAAAACTTGAAATGGTTCCTACAGGAAGAGAGAAGGGACTACAACCCCAGCATACCGAGCAGCCATAACAGGGGGATGGGTAGTATACCACTCAGAATGACATAAAAAACCTGCTCCTCGCATAAATTCAAGCAATCCAGCAACAATTGACGAACCAAGGATTGGCCTAGCTCAGCTTTCAAGAAATGTTGAATGAATTGAGGAGGAGGACCAATGAGAGAGATGCCCGAAGAGAGGATGATTTTAATAGAGAAGATGAGATTAACAGAGAAGATGCAGAAACCAACCTATCAGTAGGTGGACCCCATCATGGAGGGAAGAGTGTTGCCGCCAAAGCCCACTATGAAACATACTTACAACATGGGGGCAAGCCATGTGACTGAGTGGATTCGAATTCCACCAATTCATGCCTACTTTGAGCTGAAGCTGAAATTTTTATCTTTGTTTCTGTCCTTCTACGAGAACACAATAGAAGGGCCATACATCCATCTACAACAATTCAACCACATCTATGCAACCACGCATTACCCCAATATTCCCCTAGTGTAATCAAGAAGATTGCCTTTCCATTAAGCCTCCATGACAAAGCCTTGTATTGGGTGAATCATCTGGGGAAGGTAGTGAAGACATGGGAGGAGGTGAAGTCTGCATTTCTCTGTAAGTTTTATCCTCTCGATCCTTGAATCAGATGTGCGCCCGCATCTCCGATTTCATCCAACAGCCCTATAAGACGATTCACAAAGCATGTGAAAGATTCAAAGATTTGCAGGAGAAGAGTCCCCACCACAAAATTCCAAAGACTAGTCTGGTTCAACACTTTTTCGGTGGGCTAACACTCGAAAGTTAGAAATTGGTTGATGTCGCCTGCAGTGTCTCGCCCTTTAACAAGGATGAGGATGTGGTATGGGAAATTTTGAGGAGATGGTCAATGGAGAGGCTTCTCAATCCTCGTCACATGCTTACATGAAGGTGTCCATGACCAACCACAAGTCTGTCAATATGGCAGTTCATGCAGAGTACAAGGATGAGAGATCTAACCTGAGCATCATAGGGAGCCACTTTTCCAAAGTGGATATCTTTGACAAGAGGTCGTAGGACCTCAAAAAACTTGATGTTATTGAGAAGTGAACCTAGAGTTTGGACAAGCTTGATCAGAATGCCACACAACTAGAGATGCATGTCAAGACCATCAGCACCTGCAACTCGGTGTCCGCTACTGCTGAGACTCATGTTAAGCCAAAGGAGCACGCACTGACACAACCTCCACAGTTGAGTCCTCTATTATCTCAACCCATCCAACACATATACTATGTGCGGACCCCTAAGTAGCAGTCAACGCAGTCGTAGAATCAGATGGTATTATACCAGCCTGAGCCCCAGTTAGTGTACCAGGAGCAGTTCTATCCACCCCTGTTGCTAATCCAAGAAGTAAATGGTGTGTGGGATAATGAACAATAGCTGACCCATCCTCAAGGACAATCTCAGGGTCAGAACATGCCCATTCAGCCATACAACCAGCAACATCAGGGGAAGGAACTTCCAACCCTAACAATCCCAATACCAGTAGCCTCCGCAACATGGCTACAATTGGAGGCAGGGATATCAATAACCAAGCTACATACAACCACAATATCACCACTAGCAACCGGCTGCTCGATATTAGAATTCATATTCTTCTCAGCAATTCCCATAGTACTCTTCACATCAGCCTTCTCACCATTACTCTCAAGGTTCTCAACAACAACCTCCCCAACATGATCCAAGTCAGGGCCCCATCAGGGATAATCTTCTGAGAGTGTGTCGGTGAGCTTGGCTCTTGCTACTTGAAGCAACTAATGAAAAACATGGATGGAATGAGCCAAAAGATCAACGACCTGATGGCCACCAAAACCATCATTCCATCCCAGGTTGAGGCCAACCCGAACAATTTCCGATGCAAGAAGCATGTATCTTGTGATGTTATGCCCGATTCAGATGGAAATAATTTATTTATATCAAACGTTGTTACTCTCAAGACTGGTAGAACACTTCGGCCATCAACTATAGAGAAAGGGAAACATCTTTCATCTAATGGAGAACCATCAGCCATGCCGGCAACATGAGCCTAAGATATTTTTGGAGGATCACCATCCGTACAAAAATTACAAAAAAAATAAGAAAATACAAAAATACAAAAAGATAGAAGCAACACCAAACACAGGGGAGACCAGCCAGCCTAGAGACACTCGCACGTGCAGCAGATCCGGAGCCAACCAACGAAGCCGAACCTACATTTTTTGGTCCACAACATGTTGGTGATTTTACATTTTTCCACCTACCTATACAGAATGATTTGGATAAAATTTTGAATGAAAAAGTTTCGGATTTTGTAAATTTTCCATGTCTTGAAGAAACAAAACAGATAAAAAAATAAAATTTGAAAAAAGCTTTGTCTGATCCTTTGATTGTGGAAATCATTCAGAACTTGGTCTTAAATATGCCATTAGTGAAAGCCATGGAGTACATGCCAGTAGTAAAAAAGGGACTTAAAGAGGCATGGACCCCACAACTCCAGAAGGCATAATGGGGAAAATGAAAAACATATCCTCACCATGGCAACCGTCAACGCCATCAGCAATCTCACTGATAAGAAGAAAGATAAGGAAACACCACTCATCAGGTACAACATGTTCAATCAGGGGTTTGAGCAAACATTGCTCGACAATGGGTCTTCTATAAATTCCAGCTTCGCTTCTCACATAATTCAGGATAGGACCGCTTAAACCAACAAAGATGATTCTGCATTTCACAGACAAATCATTTAAGCAACCTAGGGGCATGTTGGAAGACATGATCGTCACTGTTTAAGGGATCTAGTTCCCTATCGATTTAGTGTGCTAGTCATGGACATCTCCACACCTTTGCTCCACACAACCATCATCCTTTGCCAGCCATTCCTTTGGACAACAGAGGCAGTAGTGAACTACGGTACTTGAGAGATTACATTCAACTCCAAGAGAACCAAAGTGCAGATAGAAACCATACTTGAGACAAAACCCACAGAGGCTACATTTTAGATGAGTGTGCTCACACCTTACTTCCCAGAAGGCTGTGACTTTCTTGCATATATTCAAGATACAAATCTATTCATGGATGACATTGAGATCCATGAATTCCTTGTCCCTAAGGAAGGAGTGGAGAGAGCAGTCGAATTCCCCACTGTTGATGTGCGTGACAAATTCCTAGTGGCCCCATAATTATTGAAGACCAGGAGTAGATTATCGAGGATTTCTGCAATCACGAGAACATCATTGAAAAATTATGTGAATCATTGAATGAAGAAGTTGAACTATCAAAGGTGGACATCAAACCAATGAAAGAACCAATACATGTAGTGATCGCCGAAGTCGCCACCAAAGTAGCTCCCACTCTGCCAGAGCTCAAACCTCTACCCTCCAACATGAAATACGCCTTCCTTGCAGGAGAACCAAACATGTATTTGGTCATAATCAATGCTCATCTGACCAAAGACAAAGAATCTTATCTGATGGAGGTTCTTAAATGAAACTGCAAGGCAATAGACTAGAACATATCAGATCTCCACAGGATCAATCCATCCTTGTTCTCGCATCACATTTACCTTGAAGATCACATCAGGCCCTCCTGCGAATTCTAGAGGAGACTGAATCCGAACCTTCATGAGTTTGTTATGAAGGAAATTAAAAAATGATGTGATGCATGATTAATCCATCCCATCTCTGACAGCAAGTGGGTGAGTTCTCTGCATGTAGTGCTCAAGAAGTTCGAGATTACCATTGTTACCAATGACAATGGAGAGGAGATTCCGATAAGAATGTCGACCTCATGGTGAGTTTGTGTTGACTACAGACATCTAAACCTCGCCAAAAAGAAGGATCACTTTCCATTTCCCTTCATCAATCAGATTCTCGAGACACTGGCCGTGAAGGAATACTTCTGCTTCTTGAATGGCTATTATGGATACAATCAAGTCGCAATCACGCCTGAAGACCAAGAGAAGACTATGTTCAGCTGTCCATTTGGGACGTATGCTTTCCGACGGATACCGTTTGACCAGTGCAACGCCCCTACTACATTCCAGCGATGTATGCTATCACTATTTACTAACATGGTGGGCAGTTTTCTAGAGATATTCATGTACAATTTCTCGGTCTATGGAGATTCATTTGATCAATGTATGGACTATTTAGACCGAGTTTTTCAGAGGCGATGTGAAGTGAACATCGCACTCCCATGGGAGAAGAGAAACTTTATGGTGACAGAGGGGATTGTGCTGGGTCACGTTGTATCAAAATGTTATATGGAAGTTGACCCAGCTAAGGTGGAGGTAATTTCAAAACTTGAGCAACCTACCAATCTCAAACAAGTCTGGTCGTTTTTAGTGCACATCGATTTCTACTGACGATTCATCAAAGACTTTATCAAGGTGGCCCGACCGTTGACTGAATTTATAGGCAAGGAGATGGATTTTATTATTAATAAATGTGTGCTCCATGCCTTCACTCAGTTAAAATATTTAATCACTCAAGCCCCTGTCCTACAACCACCAGATTGGACATTACCATTTGAAATCATGACGGGTACGTCATATTATGCCATCAGTGTTGTGTTGGGAAAGAGAAAAGATAATGCACCGTTTGATATTCACTATGCTAGCAGAACACAAGATGAAGCTCAGAAGAACTACATTGTCATCAAGAAAGAGTTGCTAGTAGTAGTTTTTTCCCTGGAAAGGTCCATATCCCATCTCCTTGTATCCAAATTCATAGTTTACACTGATCATTCTTCCATCCGGTACTTGCAACAAAAGAAGGATGCCAAACCACGTCTTATTAGATGGATCCTTCTACTCCAAGAATTTGACCTCGAGATCCGAGACAAGCCTGGAGTCAAAAAATGCGGTGGCAGATCATCTATCAAGATTACCCGAGCTTGAATCTCCTGAGCAGAATTTGAGACCGGTCACCAAAACCTTTAAAATGAAGCCATATCGTTAGTGACCTCTCTCTCCCTTGGTATGATGGTATTGTGAATTATCTTGTGTCCAAGAGAACTCCACAAGATTTGCTGAAACTGAAAGTAGACAAATTCTTACCTGATACCATTTCTACCAGTGAGAGGATCCATATCTCTTTCGTGAGGGGGCAAACTGTATCTGGAGAAGGTGCATTCCTCATGAGGAAGTTTCTACTATCCTTACACATTGCTATAACAGAGAATATGGAGGACACCATTCAAGCAAAAGAACATCATCGAAAGTACTCAAATATGATCTTTGGTGACTGGCCTTGTTCAAAGACGCAGAAGATTATGTGAAGCATTGCATAGACTGCCAGAAGATGGGAGGAACCATCATACTGAGAGACACGATGTCGCTGAAATATATCCAGATTTCAAACGTGTTTGATGTGTAGGGCATTAAATTCATGTGCCCATTTCCGAACAGTCAGGGATTCGAATACATTCTGCTCGTTATTGATTATATCAGTCATTGGGTGGAGGCTATCCCAACCCGAGCCACTGACAATCACACCATCTGTCATTTTTTGAAGGATCATATCATTTCAAGGTTTGTGATTCCTAAGATTCTTATATCCTATGGTGGCAATAAAGAGGTAAAGAATCTAACTCAATAATTTTGCATTGAACATAATGTAGCTTCCTCCTACCACCCACAATCCAATGGCTTGGGAGAATGCTCAAACAGGAAGATTAAGACAATTGTTCATAAGATTATGCATCCGGATAGCAAGAACTACTCTCAGTTGCTTGGCTTGGTTCTTTGGGCTTATAGAACAATGTACAAGTCACCTTTGGGAATGTCTCCCTACCGCTTGGTATACGACAAGCCATGCCATCTGCCTATGGAACTCATTCATAAATCCTTGTGGGCAATTAATTTTTATAATTAGGATTCTAAGAAGGACGAGAAGAATGGAAAGTTGGATATGAACAGACTACTTGAATTCTGTGACTATGCATATGACAACAACGTTATGTACAAGGAAAAAGTCAAGAACTGGCATGACAAGCACATTCACCCAACGATTTCTGAACCGGGTCAGAAGGTCTGGTTGTTCGATGTGAAGTTGAAGCTTTTCCTAGGGAAGTTGAAGAGAAAATGGACTGGACCATTTATAGTGAAGCATGTACGTGACAATGACAACGTAATGATATCAGAATTATCAGCTAATGCACAACCCTTCGTGATCAACGGACAACTACTAAAACCATACGTGGTCCGTTGTAGATTCTTTTTAAGTTGTATAAGAAGATGAGATGAAAGCGACCACATCCGCTGAATCGGAAAAGCATACTAAAACATTTTTGAACAATCTTTCTTTTCTTTTTTTCTTATTTTCATTTCCATTTTCCTTTTTCTTCCGAAAAGTTGTTCACCCCTTTTCATCACTGCTATACTTAGGATGTACTTTGTCCTAAGTATAGGGGGGTAGCCACCTGAGTTGTTCATTCTTTGATCCCTCATCTGTCCCCTCAACTCTTGATATCATGTCTATACTTTGGGATATTTCACCCTAAGTATTGGGGGGATACGTCGAGCTGATGATTTCGTATATTCCCTCCCTTTATCCTCCCAACCTTCTATACAACCTGCTATACTTAGGATTATTTCATCCTAAGTATAGGGGGGACGGTCAACTTCATTGATTCATTATTCTTTAGTCATTACAGTATAGACTGTTCTATATTTAGTACGAGTTATGTCTTCTATTTTCTCTCTAATCTATGAGGACATAACTCAAGTTGAGTATAGTGGGGCCGTATATACGTTGTATATACTTTAGTCATAACTCGTACTTTCATATATTCAATAATATGGCTAATTACTAACAAATTAAAAACACATAAAATTCTTTGTATATATTGATTAATAAATCAGGTTAAAAATGATTTTACAAAGTGTTTGAAAAATGATTTGAAAATCTTTTGAAAAATCTTTTGAAAACTATCAAAAAATGTTTTCAATCTTTGTAAACATATTTTGTTTGTAAAAACTTCTTTCATTTGTTTGAATAAAATATTTTGAAAATCTTTTTGCAAATGGTTTCGAAAATGGTTGCAAAAATGTTTTTAAAAATCTTTACATGTTGTTTGAAAAATCTTTAAAAAATGATTTTCAAACTTTGTAAATATTTGTAAAAACTATTTGTCAAATTAGTTTTCAAAATAAAGTTATCAAAGCATTTGTATAAATCTTTTCAAATTATTTTGAGAACCCTATACTTAACCTAAACAAATAAAACTCTTTATAGACTTGTAAATACCGTATGTAAATCCTAAATTCTTGTAAATAACAAGACATGCTCCTATGTAAATATTTGCACATGTTTCTCTTACCAAAAACTTTTTATTTGAGAAAATCCTTAAAATTTTGCAAAATTAAAAATCCAAAAAAATTTGCAAAATCTTTTCAGATATTCCATAAAAATTTGCAAAACCTTTTTCAAAAATCCATAAAAATTAAAATTAGAAAATTACATCACAAAAAATTTAGTTTGCATTGTCCATAGCATCTGCATTTTTCGGATTGTTGTTGATAATAGAACAAGTCTAAGTAAAATCCGAAGATTGGAGGTTGGTTGGACCTTAATCCACTTAATCACAAAAACCTTATAGGAACTGGAATTTAGGCACTTCAGGTATGTTAGACTTAATTCTTTGAGAACACGAGACTTGGTTCAATATCGTCTTGACTGCCTAAGTAGAATATTTCAGAACGCACACACGAATCTTGTTGATAATGATCTAGCTTGCACACCTGCACCTTGCACTTTGCTCACCTCAGTTGATGTGGTAGAGGAAAGGATTTGCCGGCATGAGACATAAGCCAATGGAAGCATCAGAAGTCACACGTTTGTGGCCACTGTACCCCAACACGATCCAACATGTGGTCCAATGATAGAAATTGTGGGTTGTAATAAAGCTTCAAAAGAGGATAGTCTACTGGCTCAAGAGAAAAAAAGTCTGTATGTAAATTATGTTGTATATAGTATTCAAAAAAATGGAAAAATAAAAAACTCTAAAAAAGTCGATAAAATTTCAATAAAATTTAATTCCCATCAGAGTATGTATATATTTGTATAGTCAATAAGCAAGCTTGAGCTTCAAAGTCATAAGTATGCGAGCCTATGGCCGAATGACCTGGCTACACTGTTCAAGCATCCTAAGACAAGTAGCTACACTGGCTACCATCCATTCTTCTCTCTACTCCTCTTCTTAAGCCAATTGCGCTTGAATTTAGAAGGGAATACCCCACTTCTCAAGGAAAGAGTTGCTGAATTGGGAGTTAGGGTCACCATGCTAGAGAAGACTGACCTTTACTACTTCAGCCAAGGAGAGCTACATATCTGATGAATACTCATTCATCACTCTTTATTCTTTTATTTTAGCTAGAAATCTTGGCAAAACATCATGCATATAGTTGTAAATACAATAAATTACCAATAATCATGCTTTTGTTAAATATCAATAACTAGCATGTATTTGTGCAAAAATAAAAGAATAAAGAATAAAGAAAAAGAAGAAAATATTTAGAATAAATATTGAGTGACCTAAACCCAAGAGAGGGCCCAATATGGGCCTGATCACCAAATAAAATAAGTAGAGAGAGATAGAGCCATTCAACCCTGTGATATTCCTTCATATACGTATATATTTTATTTTCATAAAAATAAAAATATGTTTCTAGTCCCCTGTACATATTTCTAAAAATAAAATAAATGAGAAAAATAAAATAAAAATAAAATAATTTCTCTCTCTTAACTTGTACATATCACATGTATATATGTATCATCACATATTTATTTTACACCTTTAAATAACCAATAAAAATAAAATAAAAATTATGTTATACTCCAAATTTTATGTTGTAAATAAATAAAATATAAAATTAGAGTATTTATACAAAAATAAGAAAATAATAGTAATAATATAAAATACCTAGGTATTTTATAATTGCATATAATATAATATACTAGATATACCTTAATTTATTTTTCATAAAAATAAATAAAAATCACTAAAAAATAGTTTGGAAAATAAGGGACATTTTTCATATTGAAAATATTTTAAAATAAAAGTGTTTTCTATTTTTAATTTATTTTATAAATAATTCTTACCTTGTTGATTACTGATTGGTCCAAAAGGGAACGTTGACCTTAGTCAACTACCCCCTTTGGACCGCATTCCTTCGCGGATTTGGTTTTCGCTCGATCTTCGCCGATTTTTCCTGAACCGATCCGTCCACCATTTCCCTCGATTGGATGGTCCGAGTACCGAGGAATGATCCACGATTCTCGCCCGATGTCACCTTTAGGCATCTGCTCCTCGGATTGCGCACCCTTGCTCCCATCTTCTTGAACCCTGCTGGGTATATAGCCTCTTGGAGTTGAAATTTCTTCCGCATCTTTGGCCACCCCCTCATCTCTGATGACCTCCATCTCTTCGTATGAGTGTCAGCTTGCGTTATAGAGTGTCGCAACGAGGATTCGAGCGTTGGAAGCCTTAGGTCTGGCGTACACTCCGCCGTGCTCTGCCGTGAGGTGGGCTCAGCCTCTGGACTCGTCGCTCCATCGAGACCATGACCCCCGGAGGTCCCCGACCTCCAGCACAGACGACATCATCCATCAGGTAATCTAGATTCCTTTCTTCTAGCTTTAGATTCGAGTTTTTCGCATTTGGTCCACCTTGGTAGTTTATGCCTGTTCTCCATGGTCGGACCATCCTGGCATTGTTACAACGACCCCATCACCTTCACGATACCTCTCTCCACCTTCTACACACCTCCATTCATCCTGATTCACCCAGGAACAGGAAGCCGGTCCTCCTCCGCCACTGCTTCGCCGGAGGACTTCACCCCGCCTCATCCTTCACCCATCGCACACACTAACGAGTCGAGGCACTTTGCCCTCAACCTAGCAATCTTTCTGTACAGGTCTAAGGCACAAAGGATCTCATCTGGAGGTCTGAACATCCACGTACAACCACTCCAGGTCTTCAGCGTCGTCGGGCTGCTCCAGACATCCCCTGCCTCATCGGAGCTTCGCAGCAGCTGCAGACCGTCGCCAGCAACATTTCCCCTAACTGAGCAGCCCCGGAGGACATCTCAGTAGCTCGTATCGATCGAGTGAAGCTCACCGGCGGTGAGTTCTTCACCGCTCTTCTGGGTGCCTCCTCCGCCATCGGATCGAGACCCCCCTCCAGTTCTGATCGTTTTTGTCTATCATCCGAGGCGTCCTGTCCGTATGATCCATCTGAGGATCAGATTGCAACCGTCCATCGTCGAAGGGGTATCCGTAGCGCTGAGCCGTCCGATCTTAAATGAAGACCCCTCGACTGTTGGATAATTAATAAGAAGGGTAATTTGCACTTAGGTCCTCCTACCTGTTTACATTTCCGCTTTAGTCCTGTAAATATTTTTCGCATTTATTTTTAGTTTGGACATTTTGTACTTAGGACCTTATGTTTTCAGAATTTACATTTAGTCCCTCTATTTGAGCATCACGTGGTCTGTCACGTGCTATCTGGGTAATTGCATATTTCTACCGGAGCTTTGTTGCAGTTACTGATTGAATTTTTATAAATAGGAATTTGCACTTATACCCCTGCTTGCCTGTTTTACGTACCGCCCATGTGAGGATATGGACTTTTTGCATATTATGCCCTACATTATTTGCACGTGTTGCTGATTGGCTGAGGACTTTTAAATAATTACACTTAGGTCCCTATATGTTGTGTCTCTTTGATTCGTTTGAATAAATATCAAATCTCACCCAAAATTCGTGAAATTTTGATACATGGCTCCTGCCATGTTGTAGGAATTTCCTTGAATTTTTGGGTTCATTTTGTTCGTATTTGTTATTTTTAAGAATTCAAAAACCCTAGAAATTTCTTATGTCCAGTTTTAAAAATCAACTACTAATATTAAAATCCTCTAAAAATTCCAAAAAAGTTGTTATTTGTTTGTTTTGTTGTGTTTTCCTTTCGATCCAATTTTCATTGCATTTGGATCGATAAAAACCTAAAAATATAAAAACACTAAAAAATTTAGAAAAATCATTAAAAATTCTGAAAAATAAAAAAATGCAATTTCTTTTTCTTTAGTTAGTTTTTTATTTTTAGTTTTTCATAAAATTGTTGCTAGAATTTTATAGGCACTTTATTTTTAAAGTGCCTTTAGATTCTTGCTGCACACTTTTTCTTATTTTTAACCTTGTTTCATTTTTATAAAATTAACCATTCATCAAAAATTCCAATAAAATTAACAAAAACATTTGAATATTTATAAAAACCAAAAATATATTTATTTTTATTTTCTGACCATTTTTGGTGTGTTAAATAATTGCTTGATTATGCCTTCTGATTCCTTTTATTTCTTTTTCTCAATTTGAAAATTACCAAAAAATGAAAAATATGAAAACCACCTTTTTCTTTATTTTCTTTATTTTATTTAGATTTCTTACTACTTCGTAGGTTTACCATACCGTGCTTCTTTTGTTAGACCCTAGTAGCTATACCAGGTAAAATAAAATAGCGAGACTGCTACATTTGCCTGATTTGTTGATTTTTGCTTTAGGTGGTCTTTATTTTCTTGATTGAGTCCGATCTAAGAGGTTGAGGTCACAACAACCAGTGATACCTTCTTACCTTAGTCGCTCGGGTCGTTCATCAAAATGGCGTCGTTGCTAGGGAGCACGGCTTAGTAGTCGGCTTTCTTTTTCGTCTTTTCTTTGTTTTACTGCTTTTCTTTTTATTTTTGTTTTTGTTTTTATTTATTTGTTTTTATTTGTGCTTTTATTTCTTTTCTATATTTTTGTTTTTATTTTTGCATGTATTTTTATTTTATTTTACTTCCCACTATTATAATAATTTTGGACTGACACATTTCTGTTTGATTTTCTTGCGAGGGCTCGAGATCGAGGCGGCTTTCTTCAGAAAGCCGATGAAACCACGAGATTCGGAGGCGGCTCTTTTCTACATAGAGCCCCAGGAGAGCGCGAGGGAGGAGAGGAGGAGTGTGGGGAGAGTTTAGCTTAGGTTTAGCTTAGTTTATATTTCAGCACTATATTATTGTAATAATATAGGACATGACACTCAGACTATCAGACTTGGTGATTTTAGGGGTCTGTTTCGCCGAGCACGGTGTGCTCGGGGGACCTCGCTGCGGTTTTCGCTAGTTTTGCTTTCGTCAATTTTATTTTCTTTGATTCCTAAGGATTTTAGCCTTAGCTTAAGATTTTCTATTGCCTTGTGACGTAATTATTAGGCCCAACCCTAATTACATTTCTACACCTATAGATCGTTATTGGACCTTATTAATTAATTCACTAATAAAAAGCTAACCTGGTCACTTGAGGGGTCACGTGCCGCTAGAGGCCGTATACAACGCTGGCAGGATCCGTTGTGGCGGACACCGATCGGCATCAGAGACCAGACCCCGATCCCTCTCGTTGACTCGTTAACTATTATGCTTCACGTATAGAAACTATCTGCTTAAGGTTGGTTTCCTCGCTGCATCATTTAGATTAGTTTTATTTCTGTCATTTCAATTATGCGGAGATCACTTTGCATGTAGAGTGCTGGAGGCAAGGTACACATTTCTTACTCGGCATGCATCATCGTGTTTAGCCGCGCATCGGCTTTTTCATCTTCTCCCTCTATTTTTAGACTTAATAAAAATAAGGAGAACCGAAAAATTCGTTAGGCATTGTTTGTTTTGAAAAAGACCTAAAAACAAAAACCATAAAATTGGGACTGTTAATCAAACTTCATCTTAAAAGACATTGACTTAATAACTTGTGTTGGGAGAGCAATCCCCTCCTTGTATGGTTTAGATGAGCGAAAGAGTGACCCGCACCCTAGGTTAGGGCCACATCTGACCCTTCGTCAGACTACTGGTCTTGAGTTAGTCGTTCTCCAGTGAGGATCACTCCGGTCTCCGGTAAAGTGGACCGCAATATCCTTAACAGAGTGAGTCAATCGGGTAGCCGGTAAACGGTCCGCGACTTGTACTGGCTGGGAAATATCTAACCTCTAGATCGGGACAGTCTCCTAGAGGTGTTGGAATCCCAACAGCTCTCTTAATCGCTCTGAAAGGTTGTTTGATCACCTAATAAAATTGACAAGATAAAAGACCGAACCTTCACGGTCATCAGCTTTGAGTGCGTAGGTGAATCAGGGGTTTGCTTGACCGATCTTGTTTACTTTTCCAGATCTCATCCATCTTCTTCTCCTCTATCTATACTCTTTCCAGTCATTTATCTTTCTCTCACCCACCCTCCCTTCATTTTTCTTCTTCTCCCCGTCTATCCCTGGATGATGGGTCACCCTCCTTTCCTGCCGACTCTTGCGGCTTTCCTATCTTACTCCCATCATTCCAGTCCACTCTCTTTCTCACTGATGATCCATCATTACTTCCCAAGGGTTATCTGCGGGAGGATGCACCATACGATGCATGCTCGGTTTCACTTTCTGAGAGTGTATCTGATCTGTCGGATCACGAAACTGAGTCTTCTGATCTTTCTGATTCTGAGTTGTCTCACCTCGACGACCCTTGCGAGGATGAGCCGATCTTTGAGATACTCGATGATGTTTCTGATATTCCTTCATTCTATGCATCAGATAGTGGTTCTTTTTGTGAGTCTCCTGATCTTGATCTTCCAGATCTTTCTGAGACGATGATTAACGTGGAGGATTCCATGACTGACCCTTCTTTCTCCACATTCGATTTCTTCGGCTCTACACTTCCACTCCATTCTAATCTTGAGCCGATGTTATCATTTCTGCTACTGGATCTCGATTACATCTTCCCATATCCTTGCCCGATAGTAGACACACGCTTGATTGCCTACTTGGGGTCTTCGTTTACATGATTGACTTCGTCGTAGTTCATCTACCACGACTACGACGACAGTACGACATTCACCTTAAAGATGCCGTCATGAACCTTGATACTTCATTTTCCTAACCTTTGTGCCCAGCTAGGGGCGTAAACTCTAGCGCTTGTTGAGAGGCACCTCAACATTGTCCACTTTGTATATACGTGTTTTGTCATGATTTGTTCCTTGCTTCCTTCGTTTTTTGTTTTACACCCCAGGTCTCATTTAGGATTATTTTTACTGTACTTAAGATATACTGTATCCTAAGTATAGGGGGTGTAAACACCGAGTTGTTCCCTTTCATTCTGTTTCATTACTCTTGTCGTTGCCTATACTTAAGGATTCTTCACCTTAAGTATGGGGGGGGGGGGTAATGTCATCCCTTTCATCTTGTATATATGTGTCTTCATTTCTGTTATTCCCTCACTTGTCCTCCACACTGCTCATATTTCTTTCTATACTTAGGGATCTTTTACCCTAAGTATAGGGGGACAAGAGGAGGTAGACCCTGTACATTCTCCCACTCGAACTTCCCTTTGTGTACAACCTACTGTACTTAGGATTACTTGGTTCTAAGTATAGGAGGAAACCCCCAAGATTTTTTTCCATTCTATCCTTTCATTCGTCTTTGTAGTATAGTCTTCCTTTTCACTTTCCTATACTAAGCACGATTTATGTCTTCTTCATCAATCTTGATTCACTCTAAGGACATCGTTCGAGCTAAGTATAGGGGGGTGTCGTATATATTTCATATATACTTTAGCCATAACTCGTACTTTGTGTGAGTGTGTAAATAAATAAAATGGCTAAAATTCGTTAAAATCCATAAAAAAATAAATTTTTTCTTGTACATAAAATTCTTTATTGCACATACATAGCTATTTATAAAATTATTTTTGTAAAAATGTTTGTAAAAATCGTTCGTGTAAAGATTTTGTAAATATTTTGATATCAAAATTATGTATATGGTACAAAATTGTTGTAAAATATTTGAAAAACAAAAAGTTTGCAAAAAACCTTTTGTAAATGCATGTAAATATTTTGCAAAACTTCTGCACTCATGCATACATCCATGTTTTCAAACATTTTAAAAATTTTTGCATACTTTAAAAAATTTTCAAAACTTGCATTTTTGTAAATATTTGTACAGTTTTTTCTGAACCATAGTTGGCATTTAAACTAGCCTAGAATTAAATTGAAAAATGGAGCTTGGTTAAGATCTTAATCCACCTAATTCTAAGAGGAACCTTATAGGGCTTAGGGTTGAGACTTTTCAGGTCCATGGTGACTTAATTCTTTGAGTCCACTAGGCTATGATCATATGTCATCTTGATGAGCCTAAGTAGAACACTTAACAACACACACATGACTCTTACAGACAATGGCTTTACTTGCTTCAGCACTTTACACCTAGCTCTCTACGGAGGAGGTGGTGAGGAGGCAGTCTTCTTTGGCTTGGGGTAGCATATGAGGGTAGTATTTCTAGGCGGGACCTCTCTTCGTCTTTTAGTGAAGGAAGTGCGTCTCAACTTGGTATGGCAGCATTGAGGTCTAAAGACATGAGTTGTGGGTTGCAATAATGCTTCAAAAGAGGGATAGTCTACTGGCTCAAGAGGAAAAACTCCTTATGTATATATGCTGCACGATGTAGATATGTTGTACATATGCACTTAAAAAAAGTGCAAAAAGAAAAAATCCAAAAAAGTTGGTGGGTCTGATAGAAAATGAAATACCCACCGGAGTGTATATAGTCAAATAAATCAAAGCTTATGTTACCCATGCCCATTTCATGAAGCTTGCAGCAGGGAGACTTAGCTACACTGGTTAGGCTCCCATGGATACATGGCTACACTGGCCATGTTCCATTCTCTTCTTCCTCCTCTTCTTGAGCCGGATGAACTTGAACTTAGAAGGGAATACTCCGCTCCTCGAGGAAAGAGTTGCCAGACTAGGGTATTAGAGTTACCTTGTTGGGGAGGGTTGTTGCTTTGCCATTTCTGAGGTGGAGAGCTACATATCACTTACACAATACAAGAAGACTTGTTCTTATCTGGATTGACGAGGAGTCTTGACCATAGATTGGTGGAACTTAGAGGCTATTAAGTTTTAAACCTAAGTCAAAATAAGGTTCCGATAAACTAGTAATCTAAAGATCTGACTGAGCTCCATTCTTCAATTTAATGGAGACAAGTTTAATAATCAACCTTGATTCATCTTCTTCTTCTTCTTGTTTTTCTCTTTTCACTTCTTTTTCAAATAAGTGTTTGCTTAGGGACTAGCAAAAGTAAAGTATAGCAGGGTGATGAATACTCATTCATCACTCTTTATTCTTTTATTTTAGCTAAAAAACTTGGCAAAACATCATGCATATAGTTGTAAATACAATAAGTTACCAATAAACATGCTTTTGTTAAATATCAATAAATAGCATGTATTTATGCAAAAAAAAGAATAAAGAATAAAGAAAAAGAAGGAAATATTTAGAATAAATATTGAGTGACCTAAACCCAAGAGAGGGCCCAATATGGGCCTGATCACCAAATAAAATAAGTAGAGAGAGATAGGGCCATTCAACACTGTGATATTCCTTCTTATATGTATATATTTTATTTTCACAAAAATAAAAATAAAAATATGTTTCTAGTCCCCTGTACATATTTCTAAAAAAATGAGAAAAATAAAATAAAAATAAAATAATTTCTCTCTCTCAACTTGTACATATCACATGTATATATGTATCATCAGATATTTATTTTACACCTATAAATAACCAATAAAAAAATTAAAATTATTTTATACTCTAAATTTTATGTTGTAAATAAATAAATTATAAAATTAGAGTATTTGTAAAAAAAATAAGAAAATAAAAATAATAATATAAAATACTTAGGTATTTTATACCTATATATAATATAATATATTGTATATACCTTAATTCTTTTTCATAAACATAAATAAAAATCACTAAAAAATAGTTTGGAAAATAAGGGACATTTTCATGTTGAAAATATTTTTTAAAAAAGTTGTTTTCTATTTTTAAATTATTTTAAAATTATTCTGACCCTGTTGATTTCTGATTGGTCCAAACGGGAACGCTGACCTTGGTCAACTACCCCCTTCGGACCGCATTCCTTCGTGGATCCGGTTTTCACCCGATCTTCCCCGATTTTACCTGAACCGATCCGTCTGCCATTTCCCTCGATTGGATGGTCCGAATATCGAGGAATGATCCGTGATTCTTGCTCGATGTCACCTTTAGGGATCCACTCCTCGGATTACGCACCCTTGCTCCCGTCTTCTCAGACCCTGCTGGGTATATAGCCTCTTGGACCGCAATTTCTTCCGCATCTTTGGCCGCCCCCTTGTCTATGATGACCTCCATCTCTTCATATGAGTGACAGCTTGCGTTAGAGAGTGTCACAGCGAGGATTCGAGCATCGGAAGCCTTTGGTCTGGTGTACACTCTGTCGTGCTCCGCCGTGAGGTGGGCTTAGCCTTTGGACTCGTCGCTCCATCGAGGCCCCCGGAGGTCCCCGACCTCCAGCACAGGCGACATCATCGACCGAGTAATCTAGATTCCTTTCTTCTAGCTTTATATTCAAGTTTTTCGTATTTGGTCCACCTTGGTAGTTTAGGCATGTTCGTCATGGTCGGACCTTCCTGGCATTATTCTGACGACCCCATCACCTTCACGAGACCTCTCTCCATCTTCTACGCCCTCCATTCTTCCTGATTCGCCCATGAATAGGAAGCCAGCCCTCCTCCACCACCGCTTCGCCGGAGGACTTCGCCCCGCCTCATCCTTCACCCATCGCACGCACTAACGGGTCGAGGCACTTTGCCCTCGACCCAGTAATCTTTCTGTGCAGGTCTAAAGCCCAAAGGACCTCATCTGGAGGTCCGAACATCCACGCACAACCGCTCCAGGTCTTCAGCATCGCCTGGCCGCTCCAGACGTCCCCTGCCTCATCGGAGCTTCGCAACAGTTGCGGGCCATCACAAACAACATTTCCCCCACCTAAGAAGCCCTAGAGGACGTCCCAGTAGCTCTTATCGATCGAGCGAAGCTCGCCGGTGGTGAGTTCTTTGCCGCTCTTCTAGGTGCCTCCTCCGTCGTTGCCCCCTCCAGTTCTGAACGTGTTCGTCCATCATCTGAGGCGTCTTGTCTGTCCGATCCATTTGAGGATCAGATTGCAGCCGTCCATTGTCGAAGGGTATCCGTAGTGCTGAGCTGTCCGATCTTAAGTGAAGATCCCTCGACCATTGAATCATTAATAAGAAGGGTAATTTGCACTTAGGCCCTCCCACCTGTTTATATTTCCGCTTTAGTCCTGTAAATATTTTTCGCAGTTATTTTTAGTTTGGACATTTTGCACTTAGGACCTTATGTTTTCAGACTTTGCATTTTAGTCCCTCTATTTGAGCATCACGTGAACTGTCACGTGCTATCTGGGTTAATTGCATATTTCTACCAAAGCTTTGTTATAGTTACTGATTGAATTTTTATAAATAGGAATTTGCACTTATACCCCTGCTTTCCTATTTCGCGTGCCGCCCATGTGAGGATCTGGACTTTTTACATACTACGTCCTACGTTATTTGCACGTGTTGCTGATTGGCTGAGGACTTTTAAATAATTGCACTTAGGTCATAGTGTGATGTGTCTCTTTGATTGGTTTGAATAAATAGCAATCTCACCAAAAATTCGTGAAATTTTGACACATGGCTCCTTCCATATTGTAGGAATTTCCTTGAATTTTTGGGTTTATTTTGTTCGTATTTGTTATTTTTAGAATTCAAAAACCCTAGAATTGCTTCTGTCCAGTTTTAAAAATCAACTAAAAATATTAAAAATCCTCTAAAAAAATTCCAAAAAATTATTGTTTGTTTGTTTGTTGTGTTTTCACTTCTATCCAATTTTCATTGCATTTGAATTGATAAAAACCCTAAAAATTGAAAACACTAAAAAACTTAAAAAAATCATTAAAAATTTAGAAAAGAATAAAAAAAATGCAATTTATTTTTCTATAGTTAGATTTTTATTTTTAGTTTTTCATAAAATTGTTGCTAGAATTTTACAGCACTTTAGGTATTTTTAAAGTGCCTTTAGCTTCTTGCTGCACATTGTTTCTTATTTTTAACCTTGTTTCATTTTTATAAAATTAACTAAAATTAGAAAAATCCAAGAAAATTATCAAAACATTTGAATATTTAGAAAAACCGAAAATATTTTTATTTTTATTTTCTGACCATTTTTAGTGTGTTAAATAATTGCTTGATTGTGCCTTTTTGATTCCTTTTATTCCTTTTTCTCAATTTAAAAATTACAAAAAATTTTGAACAATGAAAAAACCACCTTTTTCTTTATTTTCTTTATTTTATTTAGATTTTCGACTACTTTATTGGTTTACCATACCGTGCTCCTTGTGTTCGACCTTGGTAGCTATACCATGTAAAATAAAATAGCGAGACTGCTATATTTGCTTGATTTGTTGATTTTTGCTTTAGGTGGTCTTTAATTTCTTGATTGAATCCGATACGAGAGGTTGAGGTCACAACGACCATTGATACCTTCTTAACTTAGTCGCTCGGGTCGCTCATCAATATCATACACATTGTCCAAGATAGATTCATCGTCATAAGGGTTTGCGTACGAGTTGACTTATTTCTTACCTGGCTATTGAGAAGACTAGAGCAAAGTTTTGTGGTTCTTAGAGGTCGGTGTGTTTCAAGATTGATTTACAATAAGGATCCGACCAACCCTAACTTCCAAAAGGTATGGCTGGACTCCAAGCTTCGACTTTGTGAAGATGAGTGTGAAAGTTAAAAATCAATCTAAGTTCTTTCTTTCTTATTTCTTTATTTTCTTTTCTGCACTTATAGGCATAAGTGTTTGCTAGGGACAAACAAAGGCAAGTACATGGGGGTGATGAATCTCCATTCGTCACCTTTCTTCTTTCATTTTGGCCTTTAAATCCTAACAAAATGCATGTAAATAACATTATTTTATAAAAAATAACACTCATTATTTATTTAATAAATGTTGTATAAAATAAATTATTTATGGCCAAATAATATAAAAAATAAAAGAGAAGAAAAGTAAATAAAATGTTGAAGGTATTTTATGACCCTAAAACCCTAGGCCTGTGTATTATGATTACTAGGTCAACAAGGAATAAAGTAAGGGCGAGATAAGGATAAAAAACACAATAAAAACCCTAATTATTTGTTCTTAAATAATGTATTTTGGGACCTATTTTATTCTTTATTATTTATAGCTCAAATCAATAAATTTTTTGTACATGAAAGTTGAAGATAAATATACATAGAAAAATACAAAATTGATTTCACCCAAAAATAGTACGAATTCTACATTCTACACTAAGAATAAAGTTCCAAAATTCAAACTTCACAATCCATG
Source organism: Ottelia alismoides (assembly GCA_037367405.1). Classification (NCBI taxonomy): domain Eukaryota; kingdom Viridiplantae; phylum Streptophyta; class Magnoliopsida; order Alismatales; family Hydrocharitaceae; genus Ottelia; species Ottelia alismoides. The sequence continues at coordinate 1,228,552 of JAZKJV010007734.1, forward strand.
TCTTCTCCATATGAACTCAAAATTCATCAAAATCACCTTTAATTGTATATAACTTTTTATTAGCTATTTAATAAAGGTGGTTTTATTTAATTTAGAGTTAAGATGCAAAATTTAGGTTTTGGACCCCTATTGTACTATATACCTGAATAAAATATGCATTTTATTTATTCTTTATATTTTTCATAATTTTATATTTATATAATTTTGTAAATATTCTTTCTAGTGCATGTATGTAATTAGAATAAAATAAAACATAAAAAATACACTAAATCAAATAATATACAAAAATACATAGGTGAATGTACTATACATATACATATATAATTAATATATATTTAATCAAGTATACAAATAAAGTCAGAAAAATATAATAAAAATATATTTGAGTATATTACAATAAGTTATAAATATAAAAATTATATGTATAAAATAATAAATCTAAATTATAAAATAAAAATAAAATACATATTATATATATGTAAATAGACCTATATTTATACCTATAAAAAGTAACCTATAATAAACTAACTCATAAAAATAAATAAAAATTTTATTTAAATACTATAGAAAATAATAAACATTTTTTATTTTAGAACTTCTAATTAATTAATTAATTAGTTATTTTATTTTTAATTATTTGTCATTTTTAGGCAATTTTATCGTCTAGTGGCCCTACATAGCCCAATGGGGGCCCAATCTTGTTTGACTCGGCTCAACTCTTTGTTCCATATAGCCATGGCATTTGTTAGAGATTTTGACCTCGTTTTAACCAATCTTGGGCCCGATCCTTTCATTTTTTGGGCGTGATTCCTTCACCAAATATGTTCCTCAATCGAAGCTCTGTCACACTCGATTGTTTCCTCGATCTGAGATCCCCTGAATCGAGACATCTCCCGATCCACTCCACACCTATACATATGCCCCTTTGGCACCTTCCTCTCTTTCTTGATCATTCTTCCACCACTAGAACCTTAATCTCCATGCATCTAGCAAATCCTGGTGACTGCAGGAGCTTCTAGGAAGATTCGGTGAGGTGTGAAGCATCGAATCGAGTTCAATCCGAGCTCCGACAACCTGCTTTGACGCGAGCTTGCTCTGTCAGGTCCAGGTCACACAAAGCTTATCTTTTTCTTTATCTTTTTGTTCCTAGGTATTGCAGTAGTGCAGAGTAGTCTTATATACCCCTAAATTTCGTTTGATTTATCGTAAAATCCAAAAAGGAATCTCACCGGAGCTTCGGCTCCACCTCCTATTTCCACTCATTCCGACCATCCTCTGCCAACTCTTTCACTTCCATTTTTTTCCCTTCACATATTCTTCATCCCACGCACCTCCGTACACCCCGATCTTGCTCAGATCAGGCAATAAACCTTCCTATCTACGATGTTTGCCAGAGGGCTCTGTTCAACCACTTCTTCGCTCACACCGACATGACAAGACCCCCAAAACCATTGTCTTTGCTTGACTTAGCTTCCTGCAAGTTCTGAAGGGCCAAATGACCCCTCATGGGTAGATTTTGTACAAGGAACAGTTTCATGGAGCCCCAAAGCTTCTCTGACCTCACCGGACTTCATTAGGCTCTCAAGATCTTTTAGTGGCTTGCTCCAGCTCAGAGGAGCGTCTAGCTCCATTTCGTATCACTTGGGACAATCCTAGGTGGCTGGAGTTACCTGTCAGCACAAATTGAAGCTTGATATGGGTTGTGGTCTTCCCTATTCTTCCTGGGAAGTGCACAACCGTCAGATCTTGTTCCATCTCCAGTTTGCCCAACTGCCACTTGATGCGCTTGCTTTCAGCTATTGGATTCGCAGCCACCTTCTAATCTCAGGCGTCCATCATCGAAGCATTATCGATCATCAAATGTGTGGCACGTATTAAGTGAAGACCATCTATTATTGGATCGTTCTTGTAGGGGTAATTTTCATAGATGCCCCTACACATTTTGTATTTTATTTTTAGTCCCCAAACTTTTATCTATAATGTAAATATTTTTAAAATTTGCATTTCAGTCCCTACACTTCCCATATTTGCATCTAGGCCCAATCCACATCACTTCACGTGCCCGTGTGCGTGAGGGGAGTGAGTATTTTACTTCTAAACCTCTAGGATTTACTTATTTCATTTTAAACCTTATTTTTGAATTAAGAGTGTAATATCTTTTAGCAAAATTGAATATGCCCTTCACGATTTTGTATTAATTGCAAAAATACCCCTTCAAGGTATATATTATTGGAAATATCTTGGTAAAATTATGTTTTTGGCCCCATACTTCTCTGTTTTGTTTGGTTATGGTCTAAAAACTTTAAATATTTGCATAAATGCACCTGCTAGTACGTATTTTCTTTTTGTAGATTTTATTTTGTTGAAAATAGCTTCTAGACTCTAAAAATTCATAGAAAATTATCATAAATACCAAACATATATATATATATATGACATTTATTTTTGATTAGGTATTTAAGATTTATTTTTTGTTTATTAAAAATAAAAAATAGTGTTATTTATCCTTGTTTTATTATTAAAATTTCAAAAAAAATATATAAAAACACTTTGAAAAAATCCCCAAAAAATTATATTATATTTATTATGATATATTGAGCCTACATCGCAAAAACCACTAAAAATAGAAAAAGAAAAATACTAAAAATTAAAAAGAGACAAAATCCTCATAAAAATTATAAAAAATCTAAAAAACTACAAAAATTTTTATTTCTATATCTGAATTTTATTTACCATAATTATTACATATTAAAAATAATTTTGGAAAATTTTTAAGTTGTTAGCTATTTTTAATTGCTAAAACAATCCCACCTATTTACCCCTGTCCATGTTTTGCTTTATTAATTCAATTAAAAATACCAAAAAATTATAAAACGGTCCAGAAAAATATCAAAAATAGATAAAAATCAAAAAACTAAAATTTTTTTTGTGAATTTTGAATATTTATAGCTATATTTATAAATATAAAACCAATCTCTATACATATATATACTTATGATTATTAATTATCCTAAAAACTAAAAATCATAAAATTCAAAAGAAAATAAAAAATATAAAATTAAAAATCTGAAAAAATTATAATTTTTTCCAAAAAAATAAATAATTAAAAACTCACAAAAATAAAAAAATCCCTAAAAACCCAAAATCATTTATTGTCGTCTTTTAGCCAATATTGATTGTATATCCCCTGTTCTCTCTATGTTCAATCCCTACTTTACTTGTCCACTATACATTCTATTGTAGCGTATAACAAATTTTGACCCCTTGCTTGATTGATTTATTTTTTGTGTGGGTTAATTTTTGATTAAATGCGGCTATTGAGAGGTCATCACAGCGACTAAGTCCTCGCCTTGTGAGGCTCATTTTAGATCCCTCGATTTTCATGTTCATCAGAAAGCTGAACATGATTCAGTTGTAGATCCTTCGATCGAGCCTTCTAGTTGTGAGAACTTTGAACCCTCTTTTCATGCATATTCAGATAAGGGCTATGTTGATTAGAATATAAATTATAGTGCAGGAGAGTGTGACCTCTCCGTCGCATCTATTTCAGAAACTACACCAAGGTCTCTTCAGTCGCATAGATGAGGATACTATGTTAGATGATGATTCTTCGTCTTCTTATTTCAGTGCTGATAATGATAATGATTTAGAGACTGTGGTACAACTTTCAGAGGTCATTTATATGCATCTTTTCGGTAATGTGGGGCGTTCCTCACCGGTCAACACAGGTTAGGGTCCTCTGATTCAGATATGGATATCTCTAAGGATTAACCTTATGTTGGCCTTTCTCTTGTATATTTGATTATTCCTCGGTCATGTAAGAAGGCCAATCTTCGGTTTTCTTAAGCACGTACAGTTCATTTTGATTTGCTCATTCTTTTCACCTTATACTTATGTGTTTTCGATTTTATTCATTCATTTTTTCATTTGTTTTACATTCCAGATTTTAGTTTGGATGTTTTGCTACACTTAAGATGTATTGTATCTAAATTAATGGGGGTATATAAATTGTGTTGTTCATTTTATTATACTTTATTACCATGTTGTTGCTTATACTTAGAGTGTGCTTTACCCTAAGTATAGGGGGGATAATATCTCTCATTTATGTCTTTGATTGTTTTCATTTTGTGTATTGTCTGCTCTCTCACTTGTCCCTTAATTGTTGATTTCCTTCTTTATACTTAGGGATATTTTACGCTAAGTATTGTTGGACATGCGAGCCCACGGTGAGCCATTATGCAATAAATGTTATTGTAAATATCATTCCCTGATCAGAAAATGAAGAATAACTAATTTGCATAATAGGTCCCTTAGTACAATTAGGGTTATATACCATGGACATCTTAATGATCATACAACTGTTGATTCAATTGTTGAATCATAGAGGCTGGTACATGGATGAATATCTAAAGAGTTAGATTGAGGACTCATCAAGCATCGTCAAATGATTATTAACAGATGATCTCCGGCTAGAAAAGGAGATGGCAATCCTTTCTCTAAAGGCTGATATCTAACGACCTCTTGATATAGGTCCTTTGCATAGGAATAGAGATTCGAAGGTGCTAGATAAGTTAGGTCAAAGAGTTGAATTAACGAGATCGAGATAACCAAAGATCCACATCATATATTGTCATGATATAGGCACACATCCTCTGACTGGAGACATATATGTCTGAGTATGTACATTTGGCAGACCAATAGGTTGATGACCTAATCAAGGTTTATACACCGACGTGCTGGTGTACATACAAGGGCATATGAGTAATATGATCTCTCAAAGGGATCATATAGGTTCATTTACTGAACCAGAAGACATGAGCTCACTCATGATATATTGGGAAGAATCAAATTCTGTGCACGGTCGTCTCACTTTGGAAGCTTGACTGAATTTGTAGATTTGATATATGATTTTGGAAAGTATATGATCAATACCTAGGTATGATATATACTTTTGGAAAGTATAAGATCGATACCAACTCCCAATAGTCCAGTGGGAAACTTAATGATAAAACCCTGAAGGAGATAGTCTAAAAGAGATCTAAAACTTCATGTTTATTCTATGGGTCTTCCAATATGTAGGATGAACATGTATTAGGAATACATGAGGGTGATGTGATCATAAACGATTGTATAACCATGATACTTCCATTCTGAGAGAGTGATGAAACAGTTCTGTATTTTAGTGACTCCTCTCAGTAGAGAAGTGATCTGATCTTGGTCCAAAGGTTCGACATTGATCTGAATATGATTCGGATGCAATGAGAAGATTAGATTTGCAGACTTGATTTAATCAAGATCTATGAGAAGTCCGCAAGATCTAGATTTGAGATGTGATCTCAATATCCAAGTCATTATATGTGGAACAATACAATCACCCTGTCTTTATCTTCAAGTATCCGTGGAGAAAGCGCATTATCCTTGAAAGAGTTCAAGGAAAATTTCACTGTTGATATATGTATCTGAGCATTGAGATATTGATAATTAAATATGATTTAATTATCATAATAATATGAATTTAATTCATATTTGGACATATAAGAAGAGTCATCTAAGACAATTAAATGTGATATTATTATCAAAGATGTTAATAATGTGAATCTCATCCATATTATTTTGGCATGTGAGAATAGAGATTCATGATGATTAAATATGATTTATTTTTTAAGGATGTGATTAATGTGGATATCACTATCCACAATAATCATGGATATTATAAATATGATTTATAATATGATGGAGAGATTTAATTGTATATAGAATTACAAATTATATGTTGTTGTGAATTGGATTCACAATAAATAATTAATTGTAAATTTAATTTACGTATTATGTTGGATATATGAATATGATTCATATTTATCAATGGCATGATTGATGTTTTCAAAAATTTAATTTAGAATATTTTTTTGTGAAGATAGATGCAATAATAGTTGTTGCATTTCATCCTATGTAATAAATATATATTAAGGAAGGTAAAAAAACCAACAAGATGGTCTTCCACCTTACCTCCCTTATTATCTATTTATTATAATTAAAATTAAAATAAATAAATTTGTCTTGATAAAGGGATATAATTAATTTATTTTTAATAAATTTATTGTTGCAAATTTGTAGCAACAAATCATGGCCATTGATTAATAACCTCTTAATCTAAACCATTGGATTAAGAGGACACATGGATTGGGATCCATAAACATCTAACTAGTATAAAAGGAAGGGCAACCCTTACCTTTTAAATTACACATATAATTCCAAGAGGAATTATACTCTCTCCATCTCTCTCTCTACACACCAAGTCCCTCTCCTCCTCTCTCTCTTGTGGTCGTCCACCATGGAGCCTTAGAGAGAGACGCCATCGCCGCAGCATCATCGTTATGCTGCAAGATTGTTTGCTCGTGGATCTCCAACTCCTTCGGTGCGACTCGCTCGTAAAGAAGATGTCATATTTTGTGTGACAAGATCAAGATATTTGTCACTTGGATCATCAATATGAATTGCGAGGAGCACACGTCTCATCAACGTGCTCGCAAGCGTCTCCTCTGTTGGATCGGACTTGAGACAAGAGGTCTCTTCATTTAGAGACTCGATCGCAACCATGATTCAAGAGGTAAAGCTAATCCTTACTTGTGGTTTGGAATAAAATATTCGAGAAGTGTTCTTGGATCATGGGGTTTCATTGTTTGAAAATTTTAAATTCTGCTGCCTCGAGCGAATAGTAGGATTAGTCGCTCCCGATCGCATACGATGCGATCCTCACACTTCTGTGATGCACTTAAGGATTTTTCCATATCTTTCAAGTGGTATCAGAGCTAGGTTGGAGGTTTTGGATATGATCCATAAACCTAAGATGACTTATGCATTGTTTGGTTGTGTGATGTTTTATCGTATTTCTTTCATGCAGCCCTATTTGTGTGATTTTTTTCCTGATTAGAAGTGTCTAAACACATAATCATCCACTTAGATATGTTCTCCATTAAATAAGAAAATCGTGGGATCTGAGTTTGCGTGATTTGGAATATGATTGCTCAAGTTATGATCATTTTAATGAACATGTATCCATTTTTTCGGGATGACGAATCTTAACATAACTAAATACTTAATTACGGTTTCGAAACACTTAGAAATGCATTAATATCATTTGGATTATATTATAAATCAAATTAACAAACTTTGGAAACTTATTTTGCTTGATTTGGATTTAAATTGATTGAGATATGCTATTTTTAGTATGTGAGGGTCACTGCTAAAAATTATTTTCTTAATCATGAGCATTGTGATTGTCATTCAATTAACTTAGTAGAAATTAATGGTTAATTTTTTGAAATATAATTATTGATGAATATTTGTGAAATATTTAAATCTTATTATTATTTCTTTGAATGACATTTACCATAACAAAAACTTGATTAGATGTGATCTAGATCACAATTGATTATATGAAGCTTCCAACAAAAATTGATGCTTGAATAGGATTGGGGATTTATTTAGCAAATCTCCTTATAATATTAATAAAAAATGTTTTGTTTATTATTATATGCTATAATTTCTTCTGAAAGACCGATTATCATCTCAAGTACAAAGTGATCATTTAGCATTATCCTGACCTAAGGTAGATATGGTGTCTAGTAAAGAAGCATTGGGGTAGCAGGTTGCTCCGTGAGCGGTCTGTCCCACTCCCTCGGTATTGGCCATGACAGAGGATAAGGAAGGGATAATGTTTGAAAGGATCATGATGAATTTTTCTAATTATTAGAATTCGAATAATACATATTTTTGAGATAATACCATCATTCAAATAACAATCAAGTTTGTTGGTTGATTGATTGGATTGATAATTGATTCAATATAATTAAATGAATTAGATCCAATTAAAATAAAATACTCTATTATGAATAGAGTTGTTATTTTCCTTGAAAGATTTATTTATGTGAATATAATTCATAACAATTAATTAGAATTTGAACATGATATGGAGTATTACATAAGCGACATCTATGGTTTCTCGTCAAGGCGAAGGGTTCCATCGCAAGAGATTGTATGTACGAGATGCATGTCCGATGTGACAACTCTTGTATACAAGCACATCTAGATTGAGTACTTTTCTTCTCGAAAGAGGAAGGCCATATGTGTAATGGCCCCAATATTGGGTCCTCATATTACTGAGGTAATATTGGATTGCACATAGCGAGTTCTAATCTTGTTGATGGTTGGTTCAGTTAACGATGGATCAACATCATCTTATAGGTGGTGGACCCGGGTGTTAAAGATCAAATTGAGAATGCAAGTTGGACTTGCAAGGCGGAATTTGTTCTCGCTTCTTTTTATCTGAGTTACAAGTTCTCATATTAGTGGGATGTAACAAAGATAAGAAAGAAGATCCCAGATCTTTCTTGAGATATAATGGTAGGTATATCTCTTACATTGAAAGTGATGAAGAGAATGAACTTTCAGTGTTAACAAGGCAAGACAATTTGATATAAAAATTCCTAAATCAAAGTAATATATATATATATATATGCAAAATTCTTATTTTGAATAATCCTTCATTAAAGCCACTCAATACTATACTCAATAATGATCAGTAAAATATCATGGATTGGATCCATGATCAAGATATTGTACTTGCAGTTGGGTACATAATGGATGTGGTTGCAATGTGCAAGTTTCCTCATAATAATGAGGAACGACAATTAAATAGACAATAGGATAACGGCCTATGGTTTATATGTCTCTATAATCTTGATATCTGATCGGGTGTGCTTTGGGAGTATCATGTCGATGATGATCATAATTATCAAATAATCCTTATAAAATCTAAGAAGATGTTTTGGCACGAATATGTGCTCTCAATATTTAATCATGAATGACATGGTTCTCTGCATTATGGAGAACAGTGGCTCGATAAGAGATGATGTACTAAAAATATTTGAGTACCAACCTGAACCAAAGTCTTTTAGAGTTTAGATGGATGTTGATACGATGAGTGTCATCAATATACTATCTATACTCTAATCTTTTATGAAGCCTCATAACATTCATATTATATGAATTAAATAAAACATGTATAAATGTTGAAATACTCTTATATTGAAATCTTTTGAATTCAACATAAGAGATCATTTATCTTAAGCAATGGTTTTTTATAGATGAAGGGAGCACAGTGGAAGCATGAGTCCGACCCAAGCAAGAAGGAAAGTCAAGGAGTTGACTGTACGTCTGTAACTTACATATGACATCCAAAGAGTTGGATGAATGCTAATACTGCAACAAGCTGTTATGTTGATAGTATGACTATCAAGTCTATCTCGAATCCTTAGAGAAGGGCTCGGATTGTGCATCGGAATAATCTACATCCACATAACATCATTAAAATTGACTTACTTATTAGATAAGATCAAAGTCTAATAATTGTATCTCATTCTTCTAACAACACTTGCAATTGGTTGCATATGTTTTATAAGACTAGGAATTTTTTTTATCTTGAGATTTAATAGTCATCTACATGGATGTTGATGCAATTGTTGTAACAACCTCTATTTCATAAATAGACTTCTTAATTTTAGTGGGAGAGCCCGTAGTCTTAGAGAATGTCTCTATCACCTAGATATTGGAATACACTTATTGTTTATTTCTAAATGTTGGGAATAAACATGAATTTTGGAATAGACCTATCATAAAGAGTTATGATGGATATATTTTAGATAGTAATCTACTATCTAGAGAACTCTACTAAATTAGAAAATTAATGAACGATTCGTTAACATTTCTGAATACTGAAAATTAGACCTTAAAAAGATCAATAAGAGGATGAAGATCATTGACAATGATCTGGCATCAAGCCTCGAACATATGTCTGTTGATGAGATCAATAGACAAGTAAGAGATGAAACTTTAGAGCATCTAAAATTTCAAATCTTACATACTTGTGAATATTGTATACAAAAGTAAAAATTTCCAATACACCCTTCTTTGAGAATGATGTTAGATGCCAAGGTATTCAAGATCTCATACATATTGATGTATGTGGATCATCTATATCATAATGAACATTAATGATATGTTATATCATTCGATGATTATTTGTGATATGAGATTTCTTCCCTTCACCTTAAAAAGCCTTGAAATGTTCAACGATTTCATAATTTTGGTTTAGAACCAAAGTTTGAAGGAAGATGAAATGAATTTGATCTAACTAGGTATCATACCTATTAGATGAATTCAAAGAATACCGTATAGAGATATGAATATCATTCCTATCTCAATCATCCTAATGAACCTTAACTCAATAAAGTTGTAGGGAGATACAATTGGATATTGTGTGGCAAGATTTGATTAATGATGAATATTAGCATAATTACCTCTTAGTTTTCCAGTATATATGTAATAGAGACTACAATATATAAGGTTCCGTGCAAGTAACCTGGAACCTAGCACCAGAGAGTGCTACTTCGTTAGGAAAATAAAGGATGGTATTGGATATCTACTTTATGACCTTGAGATTCTTAAAAGATTTTGTCTCTAAAGATATGATTCTTAGAGGATGAGACTCTTGAGAATAAAGATGGAAATGAAGTGAAGGAACTGATTTAATCTTGAGAAGATAATGAGGCTCTTAAAATTGGAAACTAAAAGGACAATTAAAGACGAAACACTCATACCTCTTCAAATGAGTTTGAGGATGGATTCCATGTTTCTGAGAAATCTGACATTGATCAAACTTCATATGATGAAGCTTCTGAAGATCGTGTTATGAAAAGATGGATGTTAGCAATAAAGTCTAAAGTAGATTTCATATATAATGTTGTATATGGACCCTCGAGGATCCACCTATATGGGTAAAAGATCTGTTAAGGTGTAAATGGATCTTCAAAAAAGAGAGAACCTGATGAAAATGTAGGGACCTTCAAAGCACGACTCGTATCCTCAAGATACACATAGAAGAAGACATCACTTGCGACGAGACTTGCTTTCTAATGTCCATGCTTAAACTCATCAGATTATTGCTAACTACAACTACACAACTTGAATATGACATCTTCAAGATGGAAGTTAAGATTGCATTCCTCTATGAATTCCTCATCTAGGATATTCATATGAAGTAGCTCAGGGCTTCATAGTTGAGGAAAGCAAGGTGTGAAAGCTTAAGAAACTCTATCTGTGGACTCAAATAAGCTTCTTGTACTTGGAACATTGGATTTGATGAAATTATAAACGTTATAATTTCAGATAGAATCTTGATGAACTGTGTGAATCTTAGTGGGAGTGCCATTGTGTTTGTCGTGCTAAATGTAGATGATATCCTAATCATTTGGAATGATATAAGGATAATAAGAAGTGTTTTATAAACTGACTATTCCATACATTGAGATATGATCTCAAGGATACCTCTTAGATCTTAATTCTAAAGCTGTTCGGAAGCAAAGAGAAGAGGGTATTGAGACTGTCACATTAGTGGTTATATTGGACAGATTCCATGTTCAGGAAAACTCCAAGAAAGGCTTCTTTTCATTAAGATATGGTACTGACCTATCTAAAGAGATAACAACTCAAAGAGTTGAGGATTTGAATACCAAATCTACATGCCCTAGTGCATCAGCTTTAGGAAGTTTAGTATATGCTAGATATATACAAAAGCTAGATGTCTACCATGCAGTGGGAGTAGTAATAACAATATCTTCAAAGATAACAATTGGGAGTAGTAATAACAATATCTTCAAAGATAACAATACTTTTTAAGATAGTGATCTCAAAGTTTTATCTTTAAGAACTGAAGACTTTATAGATAGTGATCTAAAAGGTCTTAACTACAGATACCTTAGGAGATAAAGATCTCCAGGAATAAGGGTATTCTAATAAGGATGATGAAAAAATTGGTTATAATAATTATTGAGTTGTAGTGTCAAGGACACTATAACTGACAATATTAAGTATTGGTTGCATAAGATGCAACATTCGCATTGGATGTGAGTGTTGTTACTAGGAGATATGCAAGTGTCATAAAAGGACTTGGCATAGTCTCTCAGGAAAAGAGTGACTAATCAGCTTACTTGGCTATTTTTTTCTAAATAGCTTTTGATTGTCACATGAGTGTTGGTTTAAAGATTACCCCATTAATGGCTCTTTGAGCTAGTAGGAGATCGTTGAACATGCGAGCCCATGATGAGCCATTATGCATAAAATGTTATTGCGAATATCATTCCTTGATCTAAAATGAAGAGTAACTAATTTCCTTAATAGGTCCCTTAGTATAATTAAGGTTATGTACCATGGCCATCTTAATGATTTACAATTGTTGATTCTATTGTTGAATCATAGAGGCTGGTACTTGGATAAATATCTAAATAGTTATACTGAGGACTCATCAAGCACCATCAAATGATTATTAAGAGATTATCTCCAACCAAAGAAGGAGATGGCAATCCTTTCTCTAAAGGTTGATATCTAAAATGACCTCTTGATGTAGGTCCTCTGTATAAGAGTAGAGATTCGGAGGTGTTAGATAAGTTAGGTCAAAGAGTTGACTTAACGAGATCGAGATAACCATAGACCTATGTCGTATGCTATCGTAATATAGGCACACATCCTCTGTCCAGAGACAGATGTGTTACTATATGTATGAGTATGTACATTTAGCAGACCAATAGGTTGATGACCTAATCAAGGTCTATACACCGACGCGTTGGTGTGCATAGAAGGGTATATGAGTAATACGATCTCTAAAGGGATCATACATGTTCATTTACAAAATCAGAAGACATGAGATCACTAATGAGATATTGGGAAGAATCAAATTTCGTGCACGGTCATCTCGCTTTGGAAGCTTGACTGAATTTGTACGTTTGATATATGATTTTGGAAAGTATATGATCAATACCTAGGTATGATATAAGCTTTTAGAAAGTATATGATCGATACCAACTCTCAACAGTCAAATGAGAAAATTAATGATAAAATCCTGAAGGAGTAAGTATAAAAGAGGTCTAAACTTTGGGTTTATTCTACGGGTCTTCAAGTATGCAGGATGTACAACTGTTAGGAATACCTGAGGGTGATGTGATCATAAATGGTTGTATAACCATGACGCTTCCATTCCTAGAGAGTGATGAAATGGTTTGGATTTTAGTGACTCCTCTCAGTAGAGAAGTAATCTAATCTTGGTCAAAATGTTGGACATTGATCTGAATGTGATTCAGATGCAATGAGAAGATTAGATTTGCGGTCTTGATTTAATCAAGCATCTATGAAAGGTCCGCAAGATCTGGATTTGAGATGTGATCTCAATATTCAGGTCACTATACGTGGAACAATACAATCGCCTTGTCCTTATGTCCAAGTATCCGCAGAGAAAACACATTATCCTTGAAAAAGCTCAAGGATAATTTCAATGTTGATATATGTATCTGAGCATTACGATATTGATAATTAAATATGATTTAATTATCATGAATTATATGAATTTGATTCATATTTGACCATATAATAAGAGTCATCTAAGATGATTAAATGTGATTTAATTATCAAAGATGTGAATAATGTGAATCTGATCCATATTATTTGTGCACATGAGAATAGAGATCCAAGATGATTAAATATGATTTAATTATCAAGGATATGATTAATGTGGATATCACTATCAACAATAATTATGGATATTATAAATATGATTTATAATAAGATGGAGAGATTTAATTGTATATAGATTTACAAATTACATGTTATTGTGAATTGGATTTGCAATACACAAGTAATTGTAAATCTAATTTACATATTATGTTGGATATATGAATATGATTCATATTTATTAATGGCATGATCAATATTTTCACAAATTTAGTTTGGAATTATTTTTGTGAAGATAAATGCAATAATAGTTGTTGCAGTTTATCCTATATAATAAATATATATTAAGGAAGGCAGTACCACTAACAAAGTGGCCTTCCGCCATGACCAAGTCAAAGGGGGACGTCCACCCTATTTTTAGGGTGGTGGTTTCCTCCCTTATTATCTATTTATTATAATTGAAATTAAAATGAATTAATTTGTATCTTGATAAAGGGATATAATTAATTAATTTTAATTAAATTTTTTGTTGGAAATTATATCAACAAATAATGGTCATTGATTAATAACCTCTTAATCTAAACTGTTGGATTAAGAGGGTGCATGTATTGAGATCCATATACAGCCAACTGGTATAAAAGGAAGGACATCCCTTGCTTTTTAGATTACACACATAATTCCAAGAGGAATTATACTCTCTCCGTCTCTCTACATGCAAGTCTCTCTCCTCCTCTCTCTCTCTCTATCGTGTGGTCTTCCACCATGGAGTCTTAGAGAGAGTCGCCATCGCCAAAACATTGTCATTATGCAGCCGAATTGTTTGCTCATGGATCATCGCCTCCTTCAGTGTGCCTTACTCGTGAAGAAGATGTTAGATCTCGTGTGACGAGATCAAGAGATTCGTCTCTTGGATCATCAACATGGATTGCGAAGAGCATGTATCTCATCAACGGGCTCGCAAGCGTCTCCTCCATTGGATCGGACTTGAGACAAGAGGTCTCTTCGTTTAGAGACTTGATCGCAACCATGCTTCAAGAGGTAAACTTAATATTTGTTTGTGGTTTAGATGAAATGATCCAAGGTGTTATTGGATCATGTGGTTTCATAATTTGAAAATTTTTAAATTTCGCTACCTCGAGCGACTAGTGCGACTAGTCGTTCCTGATCGCATACGATAAGATCCTCATTCTTCCAATATGTGTTCAGGATTTTCTCATATCCTTCAAGTATAGGGGGAATAAACTGAGCTGTTGATTGTGTACATTCTCTTAACCTTGATCATCCTCGTTTTTGAGTCCTCTATACTTCAGATTAGTTGATTCTCAGTATAGAGGGGATGATTCACTTTTATTCATTATTCTTTGAGTCGTTATCGTGTAGTATTCTTTTCACCAGCCTATCCTTAGATCGAGTTATGTCTTCCATTGTACCTTCTTTGTCACTATGAGGACATAGTTCAAGCTAAGTATATGGGGTATTGTATATATTCTATATATACTTTAGAAGTCATAACTCATACTTTATTGTATTTTTAATAATACATCTTTAAAAGTATGGGTTAATATTTTTATTTTGGATTTTTAAAATTCAATAGAAACTTGTAAATATGAGTTATAAAAAGAGCTTTAAAAAGTGTATATAAAATATGTTGTAAAATACTTGTATATAATATTCTTAATTACATAAGATTTGTTTATAAATTCTTTTATAAATATTGTATAAAAATGGTATAATTGAGTATATAAAATTATGTACTAAATTCTTTGTAAAAATGTACATAATTCTTGTAATTGATTCAATTCACTAACTCTTTCAAAAATACAAAAAAATAAAGTTTTAAAACTCAGTAAAAATTACGAAAATCTTTAAAATTACATAAAAGTTGAAATTAAAAAATTCAATTCAAAAAAATTTATTGTATTCATGAGCATTTTTCATAACAAGATTGATTCTTAAACCTAATGGAACTAAGTCTGGAGGATGGAGCTTGGTTTATGCCTTAATCCACTTAATTCTAAAGGGACTATATTAGGAATTTGAGTTGGGACTCTTCACATCTTTGACTTAAATCTTTGGGTTCCATAAGATCGTGTTCGAAATCCAACTTAAACTTGCCTAAGTAGGACACCTGGTTTCATCTGTATAACTCCTCAACATTTAGACCAATTTTGAACCCACACACTCTACACTTAGCTCTACTTGCACGGGGTTGTGAATGTCAGTTCATTTTAGTGGTGAATTTCCGTCCTTATCTAGTGGCACTGATGTCTAAGATGGGAGTGTAGAGTTGAAATAAAGCTTCGAATGAGGTATAGGCTGTTGGCACAGTTTTTCTAAGACCCCAAAAATGGACGGAAAAAGATTCTATATCTATTACGACACAAAAGATCAATATAGGGCAATAATAATTTCTATCAAAAAAGAAGCCAAACACCAAATACATACATGACCGCAATGGTCCAAGCTTCAAAGAGTATGCATATCTTCATGGAGATGTGGCTAAATTGGCTAAGCTTCACAAGATATGTGACTAAAACAGTCACACTCCAATTCTTTTTTCATTCTTTTACGTTCTTTTGTTGGACATGCGAGCCGATAGCAAGCCATTATGCAATAAATGTTATTGCAAATATCATTGTCAAATCTGAAATGAAGAATAACTAATTTGCATTATAAGACCCTTAGTACAATTAGGGTTATGTACCATAGCCATCTTAATGATCATACAACTGTTGAATCAATTATTGAATCATAGAGGTTGGTGCTTGGATGAATATCTAAGGAGTTAGATTGAGGACTCATCAAGTACCATCAAATGACTATTAAGAGATGATCTCCAGTCTGAGAAGGAGATGGCAATCCTTTCTCTAAAGGTTGATATATAACCAACCTCTTGATGCATGTCCTCGGCATAGTTATAGAGATTTAGAGGTATTAGATAAGCTAGGTCAAAGAGTTGACTTAACGAGATCGAGATAACCAAAGTCATGTGTCCTATGATGTCAATATATAGACACGCATCCTCTTACCGAAGACAGATGTGTTACTATATGTCTGAGTATGAACATTTGGCAGACCAATCGATTGATGACCTGACCAAGGTCTATACACAAGGGCGCTTGTGTGCATGCGCAGGCATATGAGTAATACGATCTCTCAAAGGGATTAGACATGTTCATTATTGAACCGGAAGACATGAGCTCACTCATCAGATAATGGGAAGATCAAATTTCGTGTAGGTCATCTCACTTTGGAAGCTTGACTGAATTTATAGGTTTGATATATACTTTTGGAAAGTATATGATCAACACTAGGTGTGATATATAACTTTGGAAAGTATATGATTGATACAACATCCCAATGATCAAATGAGAAACTTAGTGATAAAATCCTGAAGAAGACAGTATAAAATTGGTCTAATACTTTGGATTTATTATGGGTCTTCCAGTATGCAGGATGTACAGCTGTTAGGAATACTTGAGGGTGATGTGATCATAAACGGTTGTATAACCATGACGCTTCCATTCCTAGGGAGTGATGAAACGGATTTGGATTTTAGTGACTCCTATCAGAAGAGAAGTAATATGATCTTGGTCCAAATGTTGGACATTGATCTGAATGTGATTCAGTTGCGATAAGAAGATTAGATTTACGATATTTATTTAATCAAGCATCCATGAGAGGTCCGCGAGATCTGGATTTGATATATGATCTCAATATCCAAGTCACTATACGTGGAACAATACAATCGCCATGTCCTTATCTCTGAGAATTCGCGAAAAAAGCGCATTATCCTTTAAAGAGTTCATGGATAATTTTATTTTTGATATATGTATCCGAGAATTGAGAAAATGTATAATTAAATGTGATTTAATTATCATGAATAATATGAATTTGATTCATATTATAAGGAGAGTTATCTAAGATAATTAAATGTGATTTAATTATCAAAGAGATAAATAATATGAATGTGATCCATATTATTTGGGCACATGAGAATAGAGATCCAAGATAATTAAATGTGATTTAATTATCATGGATATGAATAATGTGGATAGCACTATCCATATTAATCATATATATTATAAATGTGATTTATAATATATAAGAGAGAGCTATTTATAACTTACATTTGTTAATTAAATGTTGTTGTGATTTCGATTCACATTGGACAAATAATTGGAATGTGATTCACAATTTTACAATGACAATATTGCACTATTCACAAAATAATTATGAATTATTTTTATAGAATAATTTACAACAAGTGTTGTTGTAAATCTTGGAGATCTCCATAGAATAATGTAATCTCATGAGATTACATGAGATTGTCCCATTCCTTATTGGAAGAGTGGATGGCCACCAATTCCCGTTAGGAAAGGGTGGTCGTCCACTCCTCTTAATGGAAGGATGCAATTTCCATTCCATAATCTCCATACTTGATTGCTTTAATGTGGGATTAATTATATTGATATATATTTAATCTAAATTAAATTAATTATTGTTGTATTTTTACAACACAATCTTATCCTTGAAAGAAGCACAAATCAGTCTCATCCATTAGATTTTTGTGCACATGGATTGGGATCCATGGACTCCCAAAATACTATATAAGAAGAGGCACACCTTGATCTTCAAAGTTACAACAACAACAACAACATATGTTCTCATTCTCTACACGTCCCCTCTCTCTCATTGTGGTCGTCCACCATGGAGCCCTAGAGAGAGTTTCCATCACCGCACATCGTCATTATGCTACAAGATTGTTTGCTTGTGGATCTATGTCTCCTTCGATGTGCCTTGCTCATGAAGAAGACGTCAGATCTCATATGATGAGATTAGGAAATTCATCACTTGGATCATCGACATGGATTGCGAGGAGCATGTGTTTCATCAATGCGCTCGCAAGCGTCTCCTCCATCGGATTAGACATGAGATAGGAGGTCTCTTCGTTTAGACACTCGATCACACCCACACTTTAAGAGGTAACCTTAATACCTAATTGTGGTTTAGATAAAATGATCTAAAAAGTGTTCTTGGATCATGTGGTTTCATAGATTAAAATTTTTAAATTCTGCTGCCTCAAGCAACTTGTGTGACTAGTCACTCCCGATCGTATAGGATGCGATCCTCATGCTTCCGTAACGAGCTTAAGGATCTTCCAATATCATTTAAGTGGTATTAAAGCCATAGGTTAGAGGTTTCGGATATGATTAATAAACCTAAGATGACTTGGGCTCATCATGGTTTGCGAAATTTTATCGCATTTTATTCACGCAGTCATGTTTTGTGTGATTTTTCAGTTCTGTTTAAATTATCTAAACACAAAATTATCACTTGTATTATGTTCCTCATTAAATAAGGAAACTATGGGATTTGAGTTTGCATGATTTGGAATCCGATTGCTGAAGTTATGATTATTTTAGTAAACATGTATCCACTGTTTCGGAGATGGCGAATCTTGACGTAATTAAGGAGTTAATTACGGATTTAAAACATCAATAAATGCGTGAAAATTACTTGAATTCTGTTATAAATCAAATTAACAAACTTTAGAAACTTATTTTGTATTATTTAGATTTAAATTGATTGAGATATGCTAATTTTAGTAAGTGGGGTCACTGATCAAGAACCTTGTGATTGTCATTTAATCAGTTAGTGAAATTAATGATTAATTTCCTTGAATAATGATGGATAAATATTTGAAAAATATTTTATTGATAATTATTTCCTTAAATGACATTACCTTGACCAATAATTGATTAGATATGATCTAGATCACAATTGGTTACATGATCTTCTTTCCAACAAACAAACTTGCTTGAATAGGATTGAGAATTTGATTAGCAAATTTCCTTATAATCAAAATGGTTTTGATTATTACTATCTGGTATAACTTCAGTTGAGAAATCGATTATCATCTCAAGTACATAATGATCAATTTGGCATTATCCTTTCCTGAGGCGGATATGGTGTCTAGTCGGGGAGCGTTGGGGTAGCAGGTTGCACCGTGTGCGGTCTGTCCCACTCTCGCTGGTACTGACCATGACAGCGAGTAGGGAAGGGATAATGCTAGAGAGATCATGATGTATTTTCCGATTATTAAAATTTTACATAGTACGTATTTGAGATAATTCCATATTTCAAATAACAATAAAGAATATCTGTTGGATATTAATTGGATCATTGATTTAATGTGATTAGATTGATTGGAATCCAATTAAAATTAAAATACTCTATTATGAATAGAGTTATAATTCCCTTGAAAGAATTAATCAAAATGAATATGATTCATATTTATTAATTAGAATTTGAACATGATATGGAGGATCACATAAGTGATATCCATGGTCTCTCGTCAATGTGAAGAGTTCTGTCGCTAGGGATTGTACGTAGGAGATGCCTATCTAAAGTGACAACTCCTACATACAAGCGCATCTGGATCGGGCGCTTTTCTTCTTGAAAGAGCAAGGTCGTATGCGTGAGGTGATATTGGATTGTGCATAGCGAGTTCTAATCTTGCTGATGGTTGGTTTGATTAACAATAGGTTAACATCACCTTAGAGGTGATGGACCCAGATGTTAAAGATCGAATTGGGAAGGAAAGTTGGACTTTCAAAGCAGAATGTGTTCCCGTTCCTTTTTATCCGAGTTATATGTTCTCATATTATTGGGATATAACAAAGATAAGAAATGAGATCCCAGATCTTGCTTGAGATATAATGGTAAATATATCTCTTACATTGAAAGTGATTAAGGGATTGAACTTTTAGTGTTGATAAGACAAGACAACTTTGATATTAAAATTCCTAAACCAAAGTAATATATTTTTATGCAGATTTCTTATTTCAGATAATCCTTCATTAAATCCATTCAATATTGTACTCAATAATAACCAATAAAATATCATGGATTGGATCCATGATCAAGATATTGTACGTGTAGTTGAACACATAATATATGAGGTTGCAATGTACAAGTTTCCTTATAATAATGAGGAATAACAATTAAATATACAAAAGGTCTACAACCCTAGGGTTTATATGTCTCTATAGTCTTGATCTCTCATCGAATTTACTTTGGAAGTGACATGTCGATGATGATCGTAATTGTCAATTAATCCTTATAAAATCTAAGAAGATGTAAGATATTTTGTCATGCATATGTGCTCTCAACATTTAATTAGGAATGACATGGTTCACTGCATTATGCAGAATGGCGGCTCTATAAGAGATGATGTATTCAAAATAATTGAGTACCTACCTGAACCTATGTACTTAAGAGTTAAGATGTATGTAGATATGATGAGTGTCATCATTATACTTTCTATACTCTAGTCATTCATGAAGCTTCAGAATATTCATATTGTATGAATTGAATGAAGCAAGTATAAATGCTGAAATACTCTTATATTGAAATCCTTTGAATTCAACATAAGAGATCCTTTATCCTAAGCAATGGTTGTTTACAAATGAAGGGAGCGCAGTGGAAGGATGGGTCAGAGCCAAGTAAGAAGGAAATTCAAGGAGTTGATTGTACTGATGTGACTTCCACATGACATCCAAAGAGTTGGATGAATGCCAATACTGCAACAAGCCAATGTATTGATAGTATGACTATCTAGTCTATCTAGAATCCTTAGAGAAGGACACAGATAGTGCATTGGTATAATCTATATCTACATTTAATCATTGAAATTGACTTTCTTATTTGATAAGATCAAAGTCTGATAATTGTATCTCATTCTTCTAATAACACTTGCAATTGGTTGCATATGTATCAAAAGACTGGAGATTTGATCTTAAAGTTTAATAGTCATCCACATGGATATTGATGCAATTGTTGCAACAATCTCTATTGGATTGATAGACTTCATGTTTTCAGTGCGACAATCGTTAGTCTTATAGAATGTCTCTATGACCTAGATATTAGAATACACTCATTGTTTATTTCCAATATTGGAAATAAACATGAATTCTGGAATAGACCTATCATAAAGAGTTATGATGGATATATTTCATATAGTAATTTAACATCTAGTGGACTCTACTAAAATTAGAAAATTAATGAATGATTCATTAACATTTATAATATTAAAAAGTTGAACCTTAAAAGATCAATAGGAGAATGAAGATCATTTGATAATGATCTGGCATCAAGCCTTGGACATAAGTCTATTGATGAGATCAATAGACAAGTAAGAGATGAAACTTTAGAGTGTCTGAAATTTCAAATCTTACATTCTTGTGAATATTATATTCAAAGTAAAAATGTCCAATGCACCCTTCTTTGAGAATGGTGTAAGATGTCAAGGTATTCAAGATCGCATACATATTGATGTATACATATCAGTTGTATCATAATAAACATTGATGATATGCGATATCATTCTATGATTATTTATGATATGAGATTTCTTCCCTTCACCTTAGAAAGCTTTGAAATATTCAAATATTTCATAATTTTGGTTTAGAATCGAAGTTTGAAGGAAGATGAAAATGAATTTACTCTAACCTATGTAGCAAGAACATATAAGATGAATTCAAAGAATACCTTATGGAGAAAGGAATATCATTCCTATCTCACTCCTCCTAATGTACCTTAACTCAATAGAGTTGTAGGGAGATACTATTGGATCATATGTGACATGATTTAATCAATGATGAATCTTAGCATAATTACCTCTTAGTTTTTAGGTATATATGTAGTAGAGACTACAATATATATCCTTAATTTGGTTCTATGAAAGTAAGCTGGAATCTAGCATAGGAGAGTGTTATTTCATTAGAAAAACAAAGGATGGTATTGGATACCTACTTTATGACCTTGAGATTCTTAAAAGATTTCATCTCTAAGGATGAGGTTCTTAGATAATGACTCTCTTGATAATTAAGATGAAAAAGAAGTGATGGGACTCATTTAATTTTGATAATATAATGAGGCTCCTGAAATTGGAAACTAAAAGGACAATTAAAGATGAAACACTCATACCTCTTCAAATAAGTTTGAGGATGGCTTCCATGTGCCAGTCAAGTTTGACAATGATCTTACTTCATGTGATGAAGCTTCTGAAGATCATGTCATGGAAAGATGGATGTTAGCAATAAAGTCTAAAGTAGACTTCATATACAAGTGTTATATATGGACCCTCGAGGATCCACTAATATGGGTAAGACCCAATAAGGTTTAAATGGATCTTCAAGAGAAAGAGGGAATCTGATGAGAAGGTAGAGACCTTCAAAGCACGGCTCAAAGCCATGAGATACACCGAAAAGAAGACATCGCTTGCGTTGAGACTTGCTCTTCAGTGGTCAAGCTTAAACCCATCAGAATATTGCTAACTATAGCTACACAACTTGACTTTGACATCTTCAAGATGGAAGTCAATATTGCATTCCTCTATGAATACCTCTCTGAGGATATTCACATGAAGTAGCCCCATGGCTTCATGGTTGAGTAAAGCAAGGTGTGCAAGCTTAATAACTCCATCTATGGACTCGAATAAGCTTCTTGTACTTGGAACATTTGATTTGATGAAATTATAAAATGCTATGATTTCAGATAGAATCTTGATGAACAATGTGAAGCTTAGTGGGATTGTCATTGTGTTCATTGTACTAATGTAGATAATATCCTAATCATTTGGAATGATATGTGGATGATAATAAGTGTTTTATAATCTGGCTATTCCATACCTTGAGATATAATCTCATGGATATCTCTTATATCTTAGATATGAAGATGTTCAGAAGAAAAGAGAAGAGGGTATTAGGACCGTCACATTAGTAGTACACCTTGGACATGTCCTATTTTCTTGAAAATTCCAAGAAAGGTTTCTATTCCTTAAGATATGATACTAACCTATCTAAGTGGATAGTGCCTCAAAGAGTTGAGGATGTGAATACCAAAGCTACATGCCATAGTGCATCAGATATGAGAAGCTGGGTATATGTTAGATGTGTACAAAGGCCAGATGTCTGCCATGCAGTGGGAGTAGTAAGCGGATACTATTCCTACTAATGGATAAAACACTTGGTTGAAGTGATAACAATATCTTCAAAGATGACAAGACTTTATAGATAGTGATCTCTAAGAGCTTAAAACTTTATAGATAGAGATCTAAAAGGTCTTAACTACAGATACACTAGGAGATAGAGATGTACAGGAATAACGTTATTCTGATAAGGATATTGGAAATTACACATTGGTTATAATAACTATTGAGATGTAGTGTTAAGAATATTATTGCTTGCATAAGATGCAATATTCGCATTGGATGCGAGCACTACTACTAGGGGATATGCAAGTATCGTAAAAAGACTTGGCGGAGTATCTTCAGAATAGAGTGACTGATCAGCTTACGTAGCTATTTTTCTAAATAGCCTATGATTGTCACATGAGTGTGGGTTTAAGATTAGCCCACTAATGGCTCTTTGGGCTAGTGGGAGATTGTTGGACATGCGAGCCCACGATGAGACATTATGCAATAAATCTTATTTCAAATATCATTCAATAATCTGAAATGAAGAATAACTAATTTGTATTATAGGTCCCTTAGTATAATTAGGGTTATGTACCATGGCCATCTTAATGATCATACAACTGTTGATTCAATTATTAAATCATAGAGGCTGGTGCTTGCATGAATATATAAGGAGTTAGATTGAGGACTCATCAAGTACTGCCAAATGACTATTAAGAGATGATCTCTAGTCTAAGAAGGAGATGGAAATCCTTACTCTAAAGACGGATACCTAACCGACCTCTTAATGCAGGTCCTCTGCATATGAATAGAGATTCAGAGGTGTTAGATATGTTAGGTCAAGGAGTTGACTTAACGAGATCGGGATAACCAAAGTCCTATGTTGTATGTTGTCACGATATAGGCACACATCCTCTGTCCGAAGACAGATGTATTACTATATGGCTGAGTATGTATATTTAGCAGACCAATAGGTTGAGGACCTAACCAATGTTTTTACATCGGTGCATTGGTGTGCATGCAAGGGCATATGAGTAATACGATCTCTCAAAGGCAACATACAGGTTCATTACTGAATCAGAAGACATGAGCTCACTCATGACATATTGGGAAGATCCAATTCCGTGCACGGTCATCTAGCTTTGGAAGTTTGACTGAATTTATATGTTTGATATATGCTTTTGGAAAGTATATGATCAACACCTGGGTATGTTATATACTTTTGGAAAGTATATGATTGATACCAACTCCCAATGATCAAATGAGAAACTTAATGATAAAGCTCTGAAGAAGATAGTGTAAATTTGATCTAATACGTTGGGGTTATTCTGGGTCTTCCAGTATACATGACGTACATGTGCTAGGAAAACCTGAGGTGATGTGATTATAAGCAGTTGTATATCTATGATGTTTCCATTTTTAGGGAGTGATGAAATGGGTTTGGATTTTAGTGACTGCTCTCAGTAGAGAAGTAAAATGATCTTGGTCCAAATGTTGGGCATTGATCTGAATGTGATTCAGATGCAATGAGAAGATTAGATTTGCGTTCTTGATTTAAACAAGCATCTATGAGAGGTCCGCAAGATCTGGATTTGAGATATGTTCTCAATATCCAAGTCACTATACGTGGAATAATACATTCGCCATGTCCTTATCTCCAAGTATTCACGGAAAAAGTGCATTATCCTTAAAAGAGTTCATGGACAATTTCGTTGTTGATATATGTATCCGAGCATTGAGAAAATGGATAGTTAAATGTGATTTAATTATCATGAATAATATGAATTTTATTCATATTATAAGGAGAGTTATCTAAGATAATAAATGTGATTTTATTGTCATGGATATGAATAATGTGGATAGCACTATCCTTATTAATCATATATATTATAAATGTGATTTATAATATATAAGAAAGAGCTATTTGTAACTTATATTGTTAATTAAATGTTGATGTGAATTGGATTAACATTGGACAATTAATTGAAAATGTAATTTATATTTATTTTGGGTTGTCAATATGATTCATAATTTTCCAATGGTAAGATTGCAATATTGACAAAATAATTATGAATTATTTTTATAGAATAATTTACAAGAAATGTTGTTGTAAATCTTAGAGATTTCCATGGAATAATGTAATCTCATTAGATTACATGATATTGTCCCATTCCTAATTGGGAGAGTGGATGGCCATCAATTTCCATTAGGAAATGGTGGTTGTCAACTCCTCTTATAAGAGACAATCTCCATTCCATAATTGATGAATCTACATTTCATCATCTTTATTCTGTCATTTTGGCCTCAAAAACCCTAGCAAATGCATGTAAATACCCGTAATTCCAGCATCTTAGCATCCATGCATGTGTATGTAAATAGTGTATAAAATACAGTTTTTAAAGCCAAAATAAAAGAATAAAGGAAATAAAAAAGATTAAAATATTGTAAATATTTTATGACCCGAAACCCCGAGACCTAGGCATCTAGATAAATAGGTCGATAAGGAATAAAGTAGGGGGAGATAAAGGCCAGAATACAATGAAATTTCCTTTATTTCAATTCATTCTTTGTCCATTTTGGGACCTATTTTTGGTTCCACTTTTCATACTTCAAATAAAAAAACTTTGTACATGAATGTTGTAGATAATTAAATAAAGAAAAATACAAAATTGATTTCACTCAAAAATAATGTACAGATAAAAAGTTGTGATCTGAATAAGATTCCAGAATCCGAACTTCCCAATATGTGTATCTCCCTAATAAAAGCTTGAAATGCATCAAACTCACCTTTAATTGTATATAATTTTAAATAATCTATTTAATGAAGGTGGTTTCACATTTGACCGATCTACGATTTGAAGTTTGAGTTTTGGACCCCTATAGTATACTTGTACAGATTAAAATATTCATTTTATTTATTATTCTTTATTTTTATAATTTTATATTTTCATAATTTTGTAAATATTATTTATAATAAATGAGTATATTAAAATCAGAATAAAAAATAAAAAATACAAAAATAAAATACCTATATATAATACCTAGGTATAATACTTATAGATATACCTATATAGAATATACTTTTATTTTATTAAGTGTACAAAATACGTCAGAAAAATAAAATAAAGATATATTTAAGTGTATAAAAATATTTTATAAATTTATAAAATAATAAAAAAAATTAATAAAATTAAAATTACAAAATAAAAATAAAATATTAAAATATATAGATATATATACCTATATAGGCCTGAAAAGGTAACTTGTATTTTTATACATCATAAAAATAATTAAAAATCATATTAAAATACCTTAGAAAATAAAAATATTTTTTATTTTATAACCTAAAAATAATAAATTCATTTACTAATTTTAATTGAAATTTTTAAATAATTTCCCAGGGTTTTTCCTGGTTGGTCCACGTAGACCAACCAGGAGACAATTCACGTTGACCGCAGTTAACTGACTGTCCTCCCCCTCTGCTTGTGTCAGACCTCGTTTCGACCCCGATTTCTCGATTTTTTCGAGGTCAATCCATTCCCCTTTTCATGTCGATGCCTTCATGACTTTTGTGCCTCGGCCAATGCTCTTGCACACCCCCATCTCTCCTTGGGCCGAGGGTCGACGATTGTGGCGATCTCTCTCAGTCTTTGGAGCACCAGAACCACTCCGTCAATCCTACTTATTCGGCCCTCTGACTTTCGAGCCAATTTCGAACCCCTTTTACGCAAGCTCCGCTCCCTTTGTCATGCCCAATCGAGAGAGGAAGGTGACAGCTTCACCCTCCGCGCTTTAGGTTGGTCGAGCGAGCTCTGAGGAGGCTCCATCACCTCCGCCAACTCGGCGTCGAGGCTCCCTCTACCTCAGGTATAACCCCTTCGAGGTCTTATCTTTTCTCTTAATTTCTTCGCATATCTTGCTCCCCATAGCTTTAGGATCCAATCCCCCCAAGCATCATCGAGTTTCGCCCATCGATTCACCCTCCACGAGCTCCTCGCCGGAGTGCACCTCTGGCCATCATCTCGCACCGTCGTCCCGTGCCTCCACTCCACCTCCGTGGGGTACATGCATTATGCCCTGGACCCTCTCACACCTTTTTGCAGGTCTACGCACGTTGAAGAGTGCCTGGGGCTCATTTTGAGCTTCGTCGAAAGATCTTGGAGAAACCCAGCTCCGCCGGCCCCTCGCGAAGACCTCGCCCTTTGTCGAGGATTTCTAGAGCCCCCAGGAGCTAGAGGAGACCCCTAGGAGCTCGCAGCCCAGTTTTAAGCCTTCAAGAACGCCGGAGGACGGAGCTTGAGCTCGGGGAAGCTCGCCTCGCCGGCGCTGCTTCCCTATTCTTACTCCGCCCCCCAGCATCGTCGGATCGAGGCCGGAGCTCCAGGTGCACGTCAACCGTTGGATCTACCCACAGCCCAGCCGTCCGATCCACCGTTGGAGATCTAATCGTAGCCATCCGTTTCTGAACCGTCATCGGGCGTTCCTGAGCTGCCACGTGTCAAGTGAATCGATGCCCACCATTGAATGTGCCAGGCGTTGGGTATTTTGCACCAAACCCCCTACCATTTTGTTTATTTAATTATTAGTATTTAAACTTTCATCTGTAGCATAAAAAGTTTGTAATATTTGCATTTAGAACCCCAAACTTTCATTATCTGCATTTAGATCCAATCCACCTCACCTCACGTGATGTGTGCACGTGGGGTGGTGGAAATTTTGCAAAGGAACCCCTGAGGTTTTCTATATTTCACTTTAGTCCAGGAACTTTTTATTTAAGTGTAATATTTTTGGGGAAATTGCAAGTACACCCCCCGGTTTTTGGATAATTACATATAGGTCCTTCCCAGGCGCGTGCATGTCATGTGTGGGGGTGGGATTTTTTCAGGCGTACCCTTGCGGGTTTGAGTATTTGCATTTGATCCTGGAAATTGGTTTATTAGTTATAAATTTTGTGGAAGATTGCACTTTGGCCCCTAAACTTCTGGATATTTGCATTTATATCCCTACCAGCAGTGTATTTTCTCCGTGTTGTTTCTATTTATTTCATGCATCTATGAATTCATAAGAAGTCCATAAAAGTTAGTCTAAGCTCCTGTTGCATCCTAGTTTCATGCCATATTTTTAGTTTGCATTTTTATTGCATTTTCATATTTATAAAAATTCAAAAACATGCATTTTATTCAGTTTTTGCATTAGAAAATACCAAAAAATAGTAAAACCCCTTTAAAAATCCAAAAAACTACCTTTGGTATATTTCATTGTCTTTTAACTTTTATCCAAAAATCACTAAAAATTTCAAAGTAAAAACCCTAAAAATTAGAAAACCCTTATAAACTTCATAAAAATCTCAAAAATTCTAGAAAATCTTAAAAACATAATCTTTGAATTTTCATTGTTTTATTGTCTTTACTTTAAAATTAATTTTAGGAATTGTTGTCACTGTTTCCTATTTTTCATCCTCATTTTAATTGCAGATTTTTATTTTATTCACTGTTTTCCGTATTTTTGACTTTAGAAATACCAAAAAATGGGAAAATATCGAAAAATCACAAAAACATTAGAAAAATATAAAAAGCACAAAATTATTTTTTTCCTGTATTTTAAGTATTTTTCCTTATTTTTACCTCTCTCTTACCTCTAGTGTATATATATATATATTATATCTTTATTTAACAAAAAAGAAAATATGTAAAATATAAAAAAGAAAATACAAAATCAGTAAAGTAAAAATCAAAATATAAAATTAAAAAAAATTAAAAACCCATAAAAATAGCACAATTGTAGGCATTTGATCACATTCACTTTTTTGTGCATTATTACCTTGATATGTCTTTCTTGCTCCCTGAGTTCGACATTCTACACATACGTGCACCTATACACACTTATTGTAGAGTTATAATAAATTTTAACTCCACATTTGCTTCTCATTGTTTGATTGTTATTGTGGGTTAATTGTTGATTTGACCCGAATTTCGTGTGATCGGTTCAACGACTGAGTTCCCGCCTTGTGTGGAACTTGAGACAACTGATTTCGGGGATAATCAAATGGCACCGTTGCCAGGGAGCAACAGCGTATTGAGCGACTTTTTGATTGTGATATTATTTGTCTACAATTTTTGCCTCATTTATTTCCTTTATTTTTGATATATATTTTGAGCTATCTGACCACTCTCTTTGTTGATTTATGTGAGGTACTGCGGAGCAAGGGAGGTGCATTTTCCTAGGCGCCTGAGCACCCACGTGAAGCTGGCTTTGGCCTTCTACCCCTGCACGAGGAGGACTTAGAGATTTTGTAGTGTAGCTCTAGCTTATTTTCTTGCATATATTTGTGTAACTATTTGTGAGAGAGAGTGACACATAATTTGTAACTAAACAGGACTTGGACACTTCGACACTTCACGAGGTCCGGTGCCCGTGAGATTGTTCCCTTGGGGGCCTCATCTGCTTGCTCTATTTTCTCGCCGATTTTATTTTCGTTGATTTTCTTTTATTTTAATTCACGAAGGTTTTGGCCCTAGACTTAGGATTTTATTGTGCTTGTGACGTAATTGATTAGGATCTCACACTTAATACATTTTCCTGTGCCTATAGATCGTTAAGTGGACCTAATTAATAACTCACAAAAGAAAAAGCTATTTTTGTCACCTGAGGAATCCTGTGCCGCTAGAGGTCATATACAGCGCTGGCAGGATCCGTTGTGGTGGACACCAATCAGCATCAGTGACCGGACTCCTACTCCTCTTGTTGACCATTTAGCTATTGTTCTTCTCATGTAGAATTTTTCATCTAAGGCTGGTTTCTTCGTGCATCATATAGGTAGTTTATTTCATGTCTTTAAATTATGCGTGATTTACCCTGCATGTAGAGTGTTGGAGCATGGTACGCATTTTTATCTCTGCATGCATCACTGTGTTTGATCGTGCATCGGCTTTTCTGACATCTTCCCCCGTTTTATTAGACCTTAAATAACCAGGAGATCGAAAAATTTGTTAGGCGTTGTCTTTATTTTAGAAAATACTAAAAAGAGAAAATCATAAAATTGAGACTGCTAATGACAACTTGACCTTAAAATTCACCTCATTTTCAAAAAATTTATCTTGGCGAGAGTAACTCCCTCATTGGTTGATTTATCTGCAGCGAGAGAGTGACCTGAACACTAGGATAGAGCCATGCCCGAAATCTTAGTTGACTACTGGTGTTGCTGAGTTGTTCTCCAGTAAGGATCTCTCTGGTAACCAGTAAAGCGGACCGCGACGTCCTTAATAGAGGGAGTTGATCAGTAGCCTGTAAATGGTCCGCAACTCCTACTAGCTGGGAAAGATCTCATTTGGGATTGGGACAGTCGGTTGGGAGAGTTGGGTTCCCAACAGCTCGCTTAATTGCTCTGATAGATTGATTGATCACCTAACTAAAATTGACAAGATAAACGACCGAACCTTCACGGTCTTCAGCTCCAGAGTTGCGTAGGTGAATTGGGGGTTTGTATTCACCCTTGTTTGCATTCCAGATATCATCCTCCCTTTTCCAGATCAAAATGATGGGAAGGAGATCCCTTAGGCCACTTCTGGTGGCACCGCTATCGAGCACTCCTTCCTATTCATCTAGGTCGGCTTCGGGGAGTCTAGACCCACTCTCCGAGCCCAAGTTCACGTCCACCCTGTTCCCCCTCGACCATCTGTCTTCTTCCATCAGTCCAATGGTGTCAGACTTTAGTGCATCACAGAGCTCAGACCATTTGACGGCACCTGAGATGGGTTCTTTTCCCTTTGCAGAGACCCAAGATATGGATTGCAGAGAGGAACACCCAGATGAGCAGAGACCACCACCATTCCTATATGATCAAGTTGCCATCAACAATTCACTGTTAGCATCCCTGGAGACCATGTAGAGACAGATTCGGGACCAGGGAGTATTCATGGGTGATATCATGAGAGAGCTAGCGCAGATGCGAGAGGGACGAGATGACAAACCTGAGGGTGGTGGAGAAGATATACCAGAAGCAGCAGGCGAAGGAGGAGAACCTAACCAGGAGAGGCCACCGCCGATGACCATGAGGCAGTTGCACAACCCAGCCACGACCCTCACTCACCGATGGATTCAGCTTCCTCCCATTGTTGGGAACTTTGAGCTTCGCTTGCAGATCATCCAGTTATTGCCCAAGTTTCACGGGCTAGCCATCGAGGAGCCTCATCTCCATCTGCAGGAGTTTGAGATGATTTGCAGCACTGTCCACGACAGACTAGTGGATGAGGACACAATCAAGATGGTTGCCTTCCCATTCTCCTTAGCTGATAGAGCAGCCTACTAGCTGAAGCATCTTTGGAGGTACATCACATCATGGGCACAACTCTTGTGCGAGTACTTGAACAAGTACTATCCACTCGGCCAGACTGACGAAGCGATAATCTACCCTTGTTAATGTTGTCTGATTGACTAGTGCGTTGCAGTCGGATAGATCCGCGTCGATCAAAAAATAACCGCACGATTCGATTAATCGTCGAATGAATTATCGCGCGGTTTGATGTTTATTTCGCCTGGGCAAGCCCCAGGTTCGACTCAAGGAGGCAAAGGAACAACTCGGGATCAAGTTAGATGGATTAGATTGCGGTTTTCCAAGTGAATTTCTTATTGTAATTTTTTATGCAATAGAAAATGCAGATACATAAATGCGGATGAATTAGGTTAACAAGAAAATAAGCGACTTAGCCAAAATTAATTTGAATGTGAAATTAATCCAAATTGACTAAATAGTATTTTTCCTATAAACCTAAGCCAACAACGAGTACAAAATAGATTTTTTTGGAATTTTTGGATTTTAAATGCACACATGAAAAATGCAAACTTTTTTAGGGTTTTTATGTAATTTTTCATGCAAATGATATGCAAAAAGTATGAAAAATTTATTGGAAGTTAAAAATGATGAAATTAAGCTACAATAAATTTTTTGGAATTTTCTGACACTTTTTGATCTTTTTAATATTTTACTGAAAATAGAGCGACTGTGGGTATTTAATTTCTAATAAATCCATGAAATCAAATTATCAAGAGATGGATTTATCTCAAAGAGATATTTCAATGAAGAATCGAGGAGAGTTAAAATTTTGTAAAAATCTTATTCGTGGAATTAATTAAAAATCAATTACAGAAATCACTTTATGATTTATTTTATGCACAAGACAACTCTTGATTAGATGGAACTTGGACAATAATTAAAGCACACTAAACGACATCATTCACAATTTTTTCGCAATTTTTGGAGCAATAAATAACTATGCGCGAATTTCAGAGTAATAATGGCAAAATATCACTGATTTCCAATGTCTGAATTTTAATGAATTATCAGATACTCAAAAATACAAATAAATAGCTAAAAGATAAAGAATTAGTTTCTCTACAATGTGCTATTTTTTAATTAAAAAGTGACGCAAAATTAATATCCAAATTAACGCTCAAAGTCAAGGGTATCAAATGCAATAGAGAAAGTGAAATAATAAACTGAAATGTGATATTGAATGATTTGACAAATAAAGAAACTGAACAGACTAATTATGCAAATTTTCCAAAACATAAATAAAATAAAATGACCTTCAACTTCTCCCGCACGCTAGGGCTAAATGGGGTTGTGGGCGGCGGACCTTGGAAGGGCAGGGAGGCGGCGCACGTGAGGACTGCGACGGCGGCGGGAGGCCAAGCACGGGCAGAGAGGGCTGCGGAGGAGGGTCGGCCAACAGGTGGAGGAGGCGCCGGGCAGCCGCGCTTGGTCGCGCGTCGGCGAGCGGGAAGGTAGTTGGCGTGGAGGCTACCGGGCGGCGGCCTGGAGAGCATGGAGCGGCGCGCTCCTCGGCGGTGGAACGCGGCAGCGGGCGGAGGGCGCGGTTGTCACCGCGCGCACGGCGGTGCGCTTGCGCGCAGTGGAAAGAGGACGGGCTAGAGCGGCCTTGGCTGAAGCGGACAGGGAGGGCGCAGCGGCTGCTGGGGCACGGTGGTGCGCGCTGGCTGTTGGTGTGGAGGCAGCGAGTCAAGGGCGAGCAGCGGTGCCGTCGGGCGGTGTACTGCGGGTAAAGGCTCGTGGGTCGCGATGCAGGGGGCTGACACAGGTGGGCACGTGGCCAGGAGGCGGAGGCACGCGGGGGAGGCCAGTGGCTACGCCGGGCGCTGCTGTGGAGGGCGGAGGCGACGCCGCCGCTGGAAGGCAGGGGCAGAAGGAGCGAGGGCGGCGCGCGACGTGCCGCTGCTAGGCGCGGTCGCGCTGGCGCAAGGAGGGCACTGTTGGCGGCCTGTGACACGGCCAAGTCGTCGGCGGTTGAGGGAGATGCGGCGGCGAGCTCGCGGCTGCTGGGGGAGGAGGCCAGCGGCGCCGGCCACGGTTGTTGGAGTACGACTGGCTGGCGGCGGTGGTCGGCGATGAACAGTGGTGAAGGCCTGGAGGCTCAGGGGACGGCAACCTGTGCTGCCCTTGTTTTTTTTAATTAATTTTTTTTGTATTCTTTTATAATTTTTTTAGACAGGAAATAAGATGCGCAAATGATGGTGATTGTAAATGTATGCGAGTGTGATGCTGATAAAAAAATACGATGCTGATGATAATGGTGGTGAATGAAAATATTAAGGTGGTGATAAAAGTGAGGCGATTGTGGTGTGGTGATTGTGATGTTGATGCTTGTGTTATTGTGATTTTTTATGATTTAGAATGACAACAATGAGAATGTTAGATAAAAAAATCAAGTGACAAGGAAAAGGAAGGGAAATTCTTACATGTGTGGTTCGCCGAAAGTGAAGCCACGGAGTGCAGCTTCCGTCGTGGCCTCGATCAGCTTGGCGAAAAGCCGAGAAGCTATAGCTCTTCCAAGAAGGAGGAGGGATGAAGGCTGGAAACCTTCGGATCTTGCTGTAATTAGAGTTCGTCGCTCGACGGTGGTTCTCGGTAGCTGTCACCTACAGATATCCGGAGCTCTCTCTCTTTTCTGTTGAAAATGGCGGATGAGTGTGAATGGAGGAGTGGAGGAGATTATAAAGAGGATGGATGGAGTTAGAGAAGAGATGGAGAGAGAGAGAGGAGAAAATGGTGGAGGAAGTGGAGAAGATGTGGCTTGGAGTGGGGGAAAAGAAAGGAGAAGAGGTAAAAGGGGATTAAAAGAAATAAATTAATAAAATAATATAGTAGGCTATTAAAAATAATTAAAATAATAATAATAAAATAATAATAATAAATCCGAAAATAATAAAATAAATACGAAAATAAATAAAAAAGAGGTGACATGTGGCGGCTCCAGGAGCGGCCACATGTCGCTCTTAGAAAATTCCAAAAATTAAATGTAAAGAAAATAAAAAAGAAATAACGAAAGGGATTAAATCAAAAAGTGGTCAACAAGAAAGTTGCTCATCTCGACGAGATCTGCAACTTTCGTGAAGGGTCGAAAATCAAATGAAATCATATGTACAAAATATATTTTTGGGTGGTACCTTATATATATAAAATACCGTATTTTATCTTTTGTACTTTTTTTGTCATTTTTTAATAAGAGAAAAATAAAAATCAAAATAGAGAAAATATAAAAAAGAATAATTACAACTTAATCTAATTTTTTTGGATTTTAATAATTAAGAAAATAAAAGGATAAAATGGAAGGGCAAAACGGTCAATATGTACAATATACAAAAGGGGCCCAAAACCTAAGTTTTGCATACGAGCTCCGATTTTGATGGAATTGGTCTTGTTTCGAAGGCCTTTGAATGTATATTATTATTTTAAAAGTGAGTAGACCTAATTCGAAGGTTGTATGAGAGAGATATGCACATTTTAAGGTTCATGATTTCAATCTTGGATTCGGGTTTTATTGATCAATTTTACAAGTTAGTATTTTTATGATATTTTTCTTTAATTAGTGTTAGTAATATATACACTATAGAGTTGGTGTTATTGGATTCAGAATTAGTATAAAATATATACAAATAAGGTATTTTAGTTAATATACAGGTGAATATTTATAAGTGAATTTGGCTTCTTATTTAATGCAAATATGAATGCTAAAATACAGAGATTATGAGTGCATGCATGAATGCTAATTATGCAATATAAGTGGAAATGTGAAGCTAATTACTCGGGAACAAACTCTATTTTCAACTTTTAGAGTCATGAATCACAGATTCATCACCCCCCTATACTTAAACCTTGCTCATCCCCGAGCAACTAAAAGAAATGCAAGAGTGAAATGATTTTGGGTTCCATACCAAGGTCATGAACAAAAGTTGAAAATGGAGCTTGACTCGACCTTTGGATTAATTGTGTGGCAGAACCTTATTGGGATCTGAATTTAAGACCTGACAGACTTCAAGTTCCACAAGTCTTCTATTCAAGACTCCTCAATAGTCAGGTCAGAACAAATCCTCAGACGCAAATTTCTGATGACTATGATTCTTACTTGTAATGCGTAAGTGTAAAATAGCTCTCCACATCAGAAATAGCTAAGAAATAGCCTCCTCTAACAAGGTAACTCAAATAACCCAGTCCAGTAACTCTTTCCTCGAGGAGCGGGGTATTCCGTTCTAAGTTCAAGTGCGACCAGCTCAAGAGGAGGGGGTGGAGAAAAGAATGGACGGTAGACAGTGTAGCTACCTATCTCGGGATGCCTGACCAGTGTAGCCAAGTCATCGAGCTGCATTTTCTTTACTAATATACATACTCCAACAGATTTTTTTTTCTTTCACTTGGACCTGTCTGATTTTTTTGGAGTTTTTGCATTTTTTCTTTTTCTTTTTCTTTTTTGAACTATATACAAGGTGCAGCATGTACATCAGGAGTTTTTCCTCTTGAGCCAGTAGACTATCCCTCTTTTGAAGCATTATTTCAACCCACAGCATCCTGTCCTTAGATGTCAACACCACCAGACTAGGTTGAGATGCACTACCCTCCCTAGAGGAGGACGGATGTTTCCACCCGTGTGCTACTCCAAGCTAAAGGATTCTACCTCTTCACCATCTCATCAATGAAGAGCTACGTGCATTGTGCTTGTCCAAGTTAGGTCACTGTCTATAAGAATCCTGCGTGTGCACGAGATATTCTACTTAGACTAATCAAGATGACATGTGAACATAGACTTGCTGACTCAAAGAATTAAGTCACTTGACCTGAGAAATCTTAACTCCAGTTCCTATAAGGTTCCTCTGAAATTAGGTGGATGAAGGTCAAATCAAGTCCATCCTCAATATCTACTCAGGTGAATACAGGTAAGTATTTCCCTTCCTTTTCCTTATCACTTGATTTTTTTATCTAACGAATTTTTTTCTTCATTGTTCTCCATCACAATCACACACATCATTACATCAACCACCACCACCATTATCATTGTCACAATCTTTATTTCACCTTTCATTCCTTTACAAAATATAAAAAAAAACAAAATATAAAACAAAACAAAAAAATAAAAAAAAAGTGCAGGCCACCCATCCCCTGCACGGTCGTCCGTGCGCCGGCAGCACCTCCCAGCCGTGGCCCTCCACCTCGAAGCCGCTCGTCCCCGTCCGCACGGCTGCGTTGCAGCCCACCAGCTCCACCTCACGTCATGTGTCGACGAAGGTGGAGAAAACCCTCCGATCTGACCGCTCCACGCGTGCCCCTACATCGTACTTCACCGGCCAAGCCGCGCCCGCACCGGACGCCATCACCTTCCACAGCCCACCGGTGCTGCCCTCCTAGTGCGCCGCCCTCCAGCGACCAGAAGCTGCGCCGCACTTCACCGGTCTAGTCCCGTGCCATCCTCCTCGCGGTCGTGCTCCCCCTCCTACAGATCGCCCACGGCGACACGCCCAGATCCAACCGCCCCAGCCGCGCGCGGCCATCTGGCAGCCGCGCCGCCACCTCGCCAACCGGTCCCCCTCCATGGCCCCTTGCCGCACCGACCTCCAGCGGCCCGCAGCCGCCAGCCCTCTGCGAGCCGCCCCGAGCTCTCACACGATATTGAGGATGGACTTGATTTGACTTTAATCCACCTAATTTCAGAGGAACCTTATAGGAATTGGAGTTAATATTTCTCAGGTCAAGTGACTTAATTCTTTGAGTCCGCAAGTCTATGTTCACATGTCATCTTGATTAGTCTAAGTAGAATATCTCGTGCACACGCAGGATTCTTATAGACAGTGACCTAACTTGGACAAGCACAATGCACGTAGCTCTTCATTGATGAGATGGTGAAGAGGTAGAATCCTTTAGCTTGGAGTAGCACACGGGTGGAAACATCCGTCCTCCTCTAGGGAGGGTAATGCATCTCAACCTAGTCTGGTAGTGTTGACATCTAAGGACA
This sequence comes from Ottelia alismoides, assembly GCA_037367405.1. Taxonomy (NCBI): domain Eukaryota; kingdom Viridiplantae; phylum Streptophyta; class Magnoliopsida; order Alismatales; family Hydrocharitaceae; genus Ottelia; species Ottelia alismoides. The sequence goes on from JAZKJV010007734.1 coordinate 1,266,394, forward strand.
TGATGCTATGGGTTGCAATAATGCTTCAAAAGAGGGATAGTCTACTGGCTTAAGAGGAAAAACTCCTGATGTACATGTTTCACCTTGTATATAGTTCAAAAAAAAAGAAAAAGAAAAAATGCAAAAACTCCAAAAAAATCAGACAGGTCCAAGTGAAAGAAAAAAACCTATCGGAGTATGTATATTAGTAAAGAAAATAGAGCTGGATGACTTAGCAACACTGGTCAGGCATCCCAGGATAGGTAGCTACACTGGCTACCGTCCATTCTTTTCTCCACCCCCTCCTCTTGAGCCGGTCGCACTTGAACTTAGAAGGGAATACCCCGCTCATCGAGGAAAGAGTTACTGGACTAGGTTATTGGAGTTACCTTGTTAGAGGAGGCTATTTCTTAGCCATTTCTGATGTGGAGAGCTATTTTACACTTACACAGTACAAGTAAGAATCATAGTCATCAGAAATTTGCGTCTGAGGATTTGTTCTGACCTGACTATTGAGGAGTCTTGAATAGAAGACTTGTGGAACTTGAAGTTTGTTAGGTCTTAAGTTCAGATCCCAATAAGGTTCCGCCACACAATACACTTAAAAGATGCACCTAGACCGCAGATCTAGTCAAATTGAACATGTGCTTCACTCGCTAATAGAACTACTTGTCTAGGAACGGCTTTTCATCGATTGCATTCATTTAGTATAAACTTTCAATTCAGTACTGCATCCTGCATTGTAGAGAGCTGGAGGCACTGTAAGTCTTCTTACTCAAGCATTCATCATCATTTTTCTCGATTGCACCGGCTTTTTCCTATTCTCTCTCTCTCAGTTTTCTAAACCTAGGATAAAGGAATTAGGACTGGACGGTAGACGTGATTGCTTGTGTGGATTAATATCAGTGATAACTAATCTCTAAAATCGGGACTGCTAATTTAATTGGACCAAAAAAATTAACTAAAATTAACCCTTGTTTGCGGGAGAGTAACCCCGACCTTGTTTTCAGGCTGAGTGAGGGTACTTGAGTGTGTGTGAACACCTTAAGGAAGAGCCCAAATCTCCGCCTTCCATATCACGTTCTGACTAATCCTAGAAAATATCACAAGTTGAATTTTTAAAGGTTCACTGACTAGTACCAAGTAGCCTCCGTCTGTCTCAGGTAGATAGGGGCGAAATTGCGGTACTTCGTGACAAGTTACCAGTAACCCCCCGGGGTGAAGTTCCGACCTTGTCAGCCTCCGCCTGCTTGCAGGTAGATAGGGGCAGGTCTGTGAATCCATCAACTTGGGATAGGAGCGAAGAAAGGAAGGACCGGCGGTATCTTAGGCGATAGGTTAAACAGGGAAGACGCATCCGGCTTTGAGCCGACATCCCTATAGGCCGCGTAACCTTTGCTATCTTGTCTGATAAACTCACACTTAAAATCAACCGGATTAATCGGACTTGATTTTGGGTCCTTCACCGTGTTGAGTGTGAACTTGGGATTTGCTCTTGCGTTTGTCTTTGTGTTTGTCTGTGTGTGTTATCCTGTGTAATCGCCTATTTTCTACCTCAACCTACCTACATTCATCATTTCCTCTTCAAGATATAGGGGGTCCCCATACCCTGTGACCTCTGGTCATTCCTCCTCGACCATATACCGTTCATCTTCGCCTTCTTCTTCTCCCATGTATCCTCCGCCATCCACGGGAGACCCTTACCCGTGGTCGGTTCCACCTCAACCCGACTACGAAGTCGGAACTTCGACTGACTTCTCCACTTCTTCGCATTTCTCATCTACTCCATATTCTAACACTCCGGATCCACTTCCATCGTGGGCTGACTGTACTTACTCTCGAGAGCTTGCAGGAATCAAAGAACCGAATGAAAAGCAAGCCACTACTGAGACAGATGATTGGCAAAATTATATGCAAGTAGGGACCATACAACAATTTACATATACACCTCCCGACTTGACCTTAGGGCATAACTTGGTCGATCGAACAACCCAAATGTCGAGGCCTGAACATCATGATTTCCCAGACTTGATTGACTTTAGTGATCAAGTTTCCATTAACCAGTCTTCATTCGAAGAGCCTATACATTCACAAGATTGGACTCATGAGCTAGACTTATCAGTCCCTGTTTCATCATATGAGGCTCCGACCAGTATTTGCCATTTGGATGGTCCATACTCGACCCAGCATTACATGTCGGAGTCTAGCTATGTTGAGTATGAGACCCCAACATTTCTGCAATATCCTCCACTTGAGCAGAACTCTCCCATTAATTGTCATGGGAATTTTGTCGAGGATGACATTTCCATACTTATTGAGAAAAATGAATCATTAGGTAATAAGTTGAGAGATGTCATGGAAATATTACACTCAATTTCTAGCAGCTTGGGAATAAAAGTGGAAAAGGACATGAGTAGTTTTGAGGTTGAAAACCAAGCAAGCATTAGGGAACCCACATCTTCTGTACAACTGGAGTCTATTCTATCTCCCTCTTCTACTATCCCCTTGCCTTCCAATCTTGAGTCTGATCATTCATCTATCCAAAACATCAAAAAAATGAAAAACCAAAAAATTACATAAAAATTGAAAATGAAAAAGACCTAAAAAAATTGGATCATGCCCTAAGGGAAGCACTCGATGAAGAACTGATTTTTAATCTTCCCTTAATAAAGGCCATAGATCACTTTCCCAACCTCAAACGATTTGTGAGAAGTAAATTGATGTCCAAGAGGTCGGCAATAAGAGGACAAGGATTGAAAGACACATAGTGTCTATGACCACCTCCTTGGTGATGGGGAGAAAGACCAAGAGCCGCAGAGTGAAGCGGCTGCCCCGAGTTGAGTGTGAAATCAAAGACACCATCTTTACCCATACGATAATCGATGATGACTCACCGATAAATATCCTCCCAACCTCTGTGTTTGACAAGCTCAAACTCAGGCCAATCAGAAAGTCAAGAGAGATCGTTCAGCTGGCTGATCGATCCATCAAACGGTCTAGAGGAAATATTTCAGTCATCGTTACTTTCCAAGGTGCTCTACTCTAGGTGGACTTCACGATCATTGACATTGAGCACCGAGGAGAGTTCACCCAGTCTCCGATTATTCTCGGGAAGCCGTTCTTAGCCTTGGCTAAGGCGACTATAGATTGTGAGACTCGGGAGATCGATTTTTCAGCATTGGGAGCGCTTAGACCTCACCCACTCTTTGATACACTTTACTCTAAGGTGACCCGCACATCCTCTGACAATTGTGACCATCGAGAGGAAGATGAGTCCCACCTCTCTACTACACCTGAGAGACCGATTGTTCGGACGACCGTTGGATCAGAGACTCCCCACACCTCCACTCCATCAACTGCTTGCACCACCACCGTGACAGCTTCTAAGGAGGACTCACGACCAGAAGCTATCATTGAGTCGGACACGACCTTTGAGGATTGCTTTGATCATTTCAATGATCCGACACAAGAGCCCAATAATGCCAAGCTAACTGAGACCACTAGCTCCTTCCCGAAATACGTGCTGACCCTTCAGGAATATTCCAATCTATATGGTGACCCGTCTGATGAGGAACCCATGGTCAGCACCGCACCACATCCCGGACCTTCAAAAGGAACAACCACGATTACATTGACTCCACATAAAAACATGGTTGCTCCCTCTTCTAGTCGGTTATCTAGTGAGAGGAAGTTGAGAATTGATTCCTTGAGATGTTCCCCAGAACCTATCAAGGCGCGTCGCTCTCATCCCCCTCTCAATGATTCAGGTTCTAGAAAACCGACTAAGAAAGTTTCCTTCAACACACCGAAGAAGGAATATTTTGAGGAGTCCTCATCTGGTCCGGATAAGGTGATTTATATGAATGAGCTCAGTTCGGCTGTTCTCAAGCCTTATCTAAGCAAGCAGCCGCGTGTCGACCCTCGTTGGACGATCCCTACACCTCACTATTATTCATCTGAGGACGATTCCGACAGCGACACATATGTATATTATCCACCTCCCCGCGTCTGCAAGAAGGTTCGTCACAAACCTTCTTAATCCATGTATATTCTCAATTCTTCATGTATATATTTTTCCTCCCTCCCCAGTGATTCGAATCACTCGCCCCGGCTCCATATCATTTCATTTTATGGATATACTTAGGATGATCTGATCCTAAGTATAGGGGGAGAGTGACCCGAGTCTCTTCACCGTTCGTTGTACATCCTCCAGATCACATCGATCCTCATACTCACTCATGTCCTATACTTAGGCTGACCAGAGCCTAAGTATAGGGGGGACTGATGCCCGCCATGTATATATTCATCCATTTCTCCTCTTTTCCTCGTCCGCCCCATTTCTGATCTTCTTCTACACTTAGGCTGCCAGAGCCTAAGTATAGGGGGGCGGGACGACTTCTATACTTTTTGTTATTTTAGCTCTCCTACGTTTAGCCCGAGCTATGTCTTTTTAGTCGCTTTCGTGCTCTTAGGACATAGCACACGCTAAGTATAGGGGGGCGTGTATATATTACATAATACTTTACCCATAGCTCGAACTTTCGCGTATTTTTGCGTATTTTTGTATATATTTTGTAATAATTACGGGTGGGTAAAAATTGAAAAAAAAATTAAACTTGTTGTATAATACTTGTAACATTTGTAAAAATTGAAAAAAAAGAAAAGCTTGCAAAATACATGTATATTTTATAACACTTGTAAACTCTTGTAAATTTTTGTAACAGAGGAGGTATACCTAAGCTAAAAAACAACAGAAAAAACAAAAAAAAGTGGCTTCTTATCATTCTTGCATTAAAAAAAAGAGAGTCTTGCATTTCATCTTCATAGCATGTCATCTACATCTCATCTGCATATCTTGCATACGCAAGGTGAAAAGCTAGTGGGTTCTGAATCAAGTTATGAGTAGATATTGAGGATGGACTTGATTTGACCTTCATCCACCTAATTTCAGAGGAACCTTATAGGAACTGGAGTTAAGATTTCTCAGGTCAAGTGACTTAATTCTTTGAGTCAGCAAGTCTATGTTCACATGTCATCTTGATTAGTCTAAGTAGAATATCTCGTGCACACGCAGGATTCTTATAGACAGTGACCTAACTTGGACAAGCACAATGCACGTAGCTCTTCATTGATGAGATGGTGAAGAGGTAGAATCCTTTAGCTTGGAGTAGCACACGGGTGGAAACATCCGTCCTCCTCTAGGGAGGGTAGTGCATCTCAACCTAGTCTGGTGGTGTTGACATCTAAGGACAGGATGCTGTGGGTTGAAATAATGCTTCAAAAGAGGGATAGTCTACTGGCTCAAGAGGAAAAACTCCTGATGTACATGCTGCACCTTGTATATAGTTCAAAAAAGAAAAAGAAAAAGAAAAAAATGCAAAAACTCCAAAAAAATCAGACAGGTCCAAGTGAAAGAAAAAAAATCTGTTGGAGTATGTATATTAGTAAAGAAATGCAGCTCGATGACTTGGCTACACTGGTCAGGCATCCCGAGATAGGTAGCTACACTGTCTACCGTCCATTCTTTTCTCCACCCCCTCCTCTTGAGCTGGTCGCACTTGAACTTAGAACGGAATACCCGCTCCTCGAGGAAAGAGTTACTGGACTGGGTTATTTGAGTTACCTTGTTAGAGGAGGCTATTTCTTAGCTATTTCTGATGTGGAGAGCTATTTTACACTTACGCATTACAAGTAAGAATCATAGTCATCAGAAATTTGCGTCTGAGGATTTGTTCTGACCTGACTATTGAGGAGTCTTGAATAGAAGGACTTGTGGAACTTGAAGTCTGTCAGGTCTTAAATTCAGATCCCAATAAGGTTCTGCCACACAATTAATCCAAAGGTCGAGTCAAGCTCCATTTTCAACTTTTGTTCATGACCTTGGTATGGAACCCAAAATCATTTCACTCTTGCATTTCATTTAGTTGCTCGGGGATGAGCACGGTTTAGTATAGGGGGGTGATGAATCTGTGATTCATGACTCTAAAAGTTGAAAATAGGTTTGTTCCCGAGTAATAGCTTCACATTTCCACTTATATTTGCATAATTAGCATTCATGCATGCATTCATAATCTCTGTATTTTAGCATTCATATTTGCATTAAATAAGAAGCCAAATTCACTTATAAATATTCACCTGTATATTAACTAAAATACCTTATTTGTATATATTTTATACTAATTCCGAATCCAATAAAACCAACTCTATAGTGTATATATTACTAACACTAATTAAAGAAAAATATCAAAAAAATACTAACTTGTAAAATTGACCAATAAAACCCGAATCCAAGATTGAAACCATGAACCTTAAAATGTGCATATCTCTCTCATACAACCTTTGAATTAGGTCTACTCACTTTTAAAATAATATACATTCAAAGACCTTCGAAACAAGACCAATTTCATCAAAATCGGAGCTCGTATGCAAAACTTGGGTTTTGGGCCCCTTTTGTATATTGTACATATTGACCGTTTTGCCCTTCCATTTTATCCTTTTATTTTCGTAATTATTAAAATCCAAAAAAATTAGATTAAGTTGTAAATATTCTTTTTTATATTTTCTCTATTTTTATTTTTATTTTTCTCTTATTAAAAAATGAAAAAAAAGTACAAAAGATAAAATGCGGTATTATATATATATACGGTACCACCCAAAAATATATTTTATACATGATTTCATTTGATTTTTGGCCCTTCACTAAAGTTGTAGATCTCGTCGAGACGAGCAACTTTCATGTTGACCACTTTTTGATTTAATCCCTTTTGTTATTTCTTTTTTATTTTCTTCACATTTAATTTTTGGAATTTTCTAAGAGCGACATGTGGCCGCTCCTGGAGCTGCCACATGTCACCCCTTTTTTATTTATATTTGGATTTATTTTATTATTTTCGAATTTATTATTATTATTATTTTATTATTATTATTTTAATTATTTTAATAGCCTACTATATTATTTTATTAATTTATTTCTTTTAATCCCCTATTACCTCTTCTCCTTTCTTTTCCCCCACTCCAAGCCACATCTTCTCCATTTCCTCCACCATTTTCTCCACTCTCTCCATCTCTTCTCTAACTCCATCCATTCTCTTTATAATCTCCTCCACTCCTCCATTCACACTCATCCGCCATTTGATATTATAAAGAGGGTGGATGGAGTTAGAGAAGAGATGGAGAGAGTGGAGAAAATGGTGGAGGAAGTGGAGAAAATGTGGCTTGGAGTGGGGGAAAAAAAAGGAGAAGAGGTAATAGGGGATTAAAAGAAATAAATTAATAAAATAATATAGTAGGCTATAAAAATAATTAAAATAATAATAATAATAAAATAATAATAATATTAAATTCGAAAATAATAAAATAAATCCAAAAATAATAAAAAAAGGGGTGACATGTGGCGGCTCCAGGAGCGGCCACATGTCGCTCTTAGAAAATTCCAAAAATTAAATGTAAAGAAAATAAAAAAGAAATAACAAAAGCGATTAAATCAAAAAGTGGTCAACATGAAAGTTGCTCGTCTCGACGAGATCTACAACTTTCGTGAAGGGCCACAAATCAAATGAAATCATATGTATAAAATATATTTTTGGGGTGGTACCTTATATACATATAATACCGCATTTTTATCTTTTGTACTTTTTTGTCATTTTTTTAATAAGAGAAAAAATAAAAATAAAAATAGAGAAAAATATAAAAAAGAATATTTACACATAATCTATTTTTTTTGGATTTTAATAATTAAGAAAATAAAAGGATAAAATGGAAGGGCAAAACGGTCAATATGTACAATATACAAAAGGGGCCCAAAACCCAAGTTTGCATACGAGCTCCGATTTTGATGAAATTGGTCTTGTTTCGAAGGTCTTTGAATGTATATTATTTTAAAAGTGAGTAGACCTAATTCGGAGGTTGTATGAGAGAGATATGCACATTTTAAGGTTCATGGTTTCAATCTTGGATTCGGGTTTATGGTCAATTTTACAAGTTAGTATTTTTTGATGTTTTTCTTTAATTAGTGGTAGTAATATATACACTATAGAATTGGTTTTATTGGATTCGAAGTTAGTATAAAATATATACAAATAAGGTATTTTAGTTTATATACAGGTGAATATTTACAAGTGAATTTTGCTTCTTATTTAATGCAAATATGGATGCTAAAATACAGATATTATGAATGCATGCATGAATGCTAATTATGCAATATAAGTGGAAATGTGCAGCTAATTACTCGGGAACAAAGTTATATTTTCATCTTTTAGAGTCATGAATCACAGATTCATCACGGACCAACACAGCACGAGCTATGATCAGCAATTTCACCATGGTCTCGAATGAGCAGTTCTATGAGGCTTGGGATCATTCAGAGAGCTCATTGACCGATGTCCACATCACGATATATCCAAGCCCAATCTGGTTCAGAGATTCTTCAAGCAGTTGGATAATAGAGGATTGCGTGCATCGATACCAGTACACACACTCCGTCAGCAACCGCAGCTCAGGCTGAATCCACCGCTGCCGACATGGGGATCATCTCAGAGAAGTTGGACTGCATCGAGATTCTTGAGAAGAAGCAGAGTCAATGTCTTGCCCAGATGGACCTTTTGACGAAGACCATGAGTGAACTGAAGACGCATATTCTTTGCATTCAGGAGGCATAGACGTCCACTCATCAGCCTCCCAGGTCACGTACTGATCCCAGCAGTAGTAGCTCCCATCAAGCCTTCTGCCACATACCACCAGGTTCACCAGATCCAGGAAGAGCCGATCCAGCATCTACAACACTACTCTTTGCCACCGCCATCTCAGGACACTCAGATGGTGGTCTATCAGCCAGTTCAGCCACTAGCAGTTCTTCCACCACCCCCTGTTGAGAAGGAACCATCAATGGAAGTCAATGGGATATGGTACGACCGGTACCCACACCAGCCCGAGATCCGTCGCGACCACCCCGGGATTCCGTTGGACCACTGGTGGCACCTCATCCCAGCAGCAGTCTCCAGTTCAAGGCCATCAGAACTACCAGCAGCAGCAACAACAGCCCCAATATGCCCACAAACAGTACCAGCAGGGTCCTCGTCCCTTCTATCAGGGACAACAGTGGAGGCAGCGTTAGCAGCCTCACCAGACATACTCTCAGCCCCCTCCCCACTACCAGTAGCAGCCTCATTTCCAGCAAGGAAGCACTTCCGGTTCTCAGGCAAATGCTTTTGAGAACCCAGCTCTAGATGACCTCTCCTGCTTGCTCTCTGAATAGCAAGCATCCTTCCAGCAGGAAATGGATGAGTTCCGGCAGGAGATGAGGGATATCATCAAGGGCAAGGCTGCCATACCAGCACAGATTGAGCCAAATCCGAACAATCTCAAGAGGAAGTCTGAGCATGTACAGTTTACAGAGGATACCTCTCCTTGTGATTATTTGAGTGACACATCTTCTTTTTTGATGTTGATTGACTACTAGGAGCGGTAGGATGCCAGCCGGCGGCGCCTCATCTGAGCGACAACCACACGAGGAACCACGAGCGCCAGATGAGGAGAGTAGCGGTGTTGATGCCGCTGTCGATGATGTTGATGACGGTGGTGCTGATGCCACTAAGGATGGAGATCCAGATGACGGTGCTGAGGCCGTCGCGACACCAGATGCAAACGGTGGTGCTGAGGCCACCATTTTCCTTGATGCAGAACCAGAGCGTGGTGCTGATTCCGTGAAGTCAGATGTTGTTGGTAGTACTGAGGCCATCACTTCTACTTTTGTTGAGACCCCACATGTTGTGTTGCCACCTTTTGTATCCCAGGACCATGGTAACAAGAAAAAGACAAAAAATATGAATAAAGGAAAGGTTTCTGTATCCACTTCAGGTCCATATGTGTTGCATGATGATAATTGTATGGATTCCATTCCTTTACAGACACAGGAACCTCTTCATAGTCCTCCATCTGAGGAGGCCCCTTCCATCCCCTTTCCTCAATCACTCACTTGGCGAAAGGAAATAAAAGAGAAAATCCAAAAAAGATTCAACAGGTAGAGTTCAACAACCAGATGATTGATAGATTCTAGATCCAGCTGACTCTATAGGAAGCACTTGAGCACATCCCCCTCTTCTAAAAGAGCTTGAGAGAGAAGACTACAGTCCGCAGGAAGAGGAGGAACCACAAAGATGAGATCCATGTGCTCACATGTTCCACATGCTTTGCCATTCAGAACCGATTGTCAGCCAAGAGACCTGATGCAGGAACTCCCAATGTCAGATGCGAGATTCAGGAGCAGTGGTTTGATCGTACTCTATTAGAAAATTAGCTCTTCTATCAACCTTCTTCCGACAGCCTTACTCAACCGATTCGAGTTTGGTCCTCTTCTTCGGAGCAGGATAGTCCTTAAGTTTGTTGATAGGTCGATTAAGAGGCCGAAGGGGTTGTTGAGAGATGTGTTCATTACCATTCAGGGCTTGAAATTTCCCTGTGGACTTTGTTGTATTGGACATGGAGATCCTCGAGTCGGTAACAAATACCCCCATAATACTCGGACGTCCATTTTTGTCCACTACCAAGGCGGTGACCGACCATGATAGTGGGAAGGTGTGCTTTCGCGTAGAGGGAGAGAGTATACAAATAGAGACGATCGACGAAATCAGAGCGAGAGAATCTACATGCTCAGAGCAGTCTAGTGATACCGAGCAGATGACAGAGGATGACCGAGACGTCCACCAGGAGTGTGATTTTGTGATGACAGATGATGAATCCATTTGGATAGATCCAGTAGCACATGCCCTCGCCTTGCCCGCAGATTCACCCTACTTACAGCTCATGGCAGTTGAGAGCCTGGAGAGCACATCCCTAGATGAGGACACCTTTGAGGCTGACAGTTCTATGATGAGTGGTGATGCAGAATTTCATTCTTGTTCTTCTAGTTCAGATCCCTCAGATTCAGACATCGATTGGGATGATTTTGATGACTATTTTACCGTGTCTGATTCCTTCTGAGCCGACATCTTGGACGGAGTGCGAGCCAGTACAATTCATAGATGATTCAGCAGGGTTCCCTTTGTCAGTTTTTCATACACAACGAGAGTTCTCTCATGCAGACCTGGTAGCCTTCACACAGACATACCAGAAGCCAGATCTGCCACCTCCCAGTTGTCCAGAATTGAAGCCCTTGCTGTAGTCACTGAAGTATAGATTCCTTGTGGGTGAGCCAGATATGCACCCAGTCATTATCTCAGCAGGTTTGACTGGAGAGCAAGAATCTCGTCTGATTGAGATTCTTGAAAGAAACCACAAGGCTATAGGATGGAGTATAGCTGATCTCCAGGGGATTAGTCCGGCTCTGTGCTCCCACCACATCTATCTTGAAGAGGATGCTAAGCCCTCGCGTGAGTTCCAGTGACGGCTAAACCCGAATCTTCGAGATGTGGTCATGATGGAAATATCAGAAGTGGTGGAGCGCTGATTTTATCTATCCCATCTCTGACTCCAAATGGGTTAGTCCATTACATGTGGTACCCAAGAAGACGGTATCACTACAGTTGTGAGTGAGTCTGGAGAGGAGATAGCTACCGGAGTACCCACTTCTTGGAGGGTTTGTGTGGATTATAGATGATTGAATCAGGCCACCCATAAGGATCATTTCCCCATTGCCATTCATTAATCAGATTATCGAGAGGATAGCTGGGAAGAGTCACTACTGTTTTCTGGATGTGTACTCTGGTTACAATCAAGTGGCCATTGCGCCCGAAGACCAGGAGAAAACGACATTCACCTATCCGTTTGGGACGTATGCTTTCAGATGGATGCCCTTTGGTTTATGTAATGTCCCGACAAAATTCCAAAGGTGCATGTTGTCCATTTTCTCAGACATGGTGGGTGACTGTTAAGAGGTCTTCATGGATGAGTTCTCGGTCTATGGCGATGGGTTTGATGCTTGTCTTGACTACCTAGACCATGTGCTTCAGCGCTGCATAGAGGTGAACCTTGTATTGTCTTGGGAGAAGAGTCACTTTATGGTGACTCAAGGGACGGTTCTTGTCATATCATCTCCAACAGGGGTATGGAGGTCGATCCGGCCAAGGTGGATATCATTAGAAAACTCAATCCACCATCCAATCTGCGTCAATTGCGATCTTTTTCTGGGGCATGTCAGTTTCTACCGACGGGTTCATTCAGACTTCAGTTGTATTGCCCGACCGCTTACTTATTTGCTAACAAAAGTCACCGAGTTCATTATAGATGATGTCTTACGTCCTTTGAGACTCTCAAGAATATGATTGTCACGGCTCCTGTCTTCAGCCACCTGATTGGTCTCTCCCATTTGAGATCATGACTGGATGCTTCTGATTTTGCTGTAGGGGCTGTGCTTGGACAGAGGGGATGGATTGCCGTAAGCCATTCACTACGCTAGCTGGACTTTGGATGCCGCTCAGTAGAATTACACTGTGACTGAGAAGGAGATGCTAGCTGTAGTCTTTGCTTTGGATAAGTATTGATCATATATTCTCGGATCTAGAGTGACTATCTTTACAGATCACACCGACATCCAGTACCTCATGGCAAGAAGGATGCCAAAGCTCGCCTTACCAGATGGATCTTCTGCTCCAGGAGTTTTACATTGAGATTAAAGATAAGCCTGGAGTTAAGAATGTGGTGGCAGATCACCTCTCCCTCTTAGAGAACCTTGAGGAATCTGAGCCCGGCGCACCTATTACAAAGACATTTCCATATGAGGCGATCTTGGCTATCACCTCGCTCCCATGGTACGCCGACATTGTAAACTATCTTGTTGCCAAGAGTGTTCCACAAGGTTGGCCCAGGCAAAAACTTAAGACCTTCCTTGCGAAGGCTAAGTTTTACCATTGGGAAGATCCCGTCTTTATCATGAAGGAGGGGATAGCATCTGGAGGAGGTGCATTCCTCAAGAAGAGCAGCAATAGCGTCCTCACCTACTACCACAAGCTTGAGTAGGAGGACATCATTCTGGCAGACGGACATCACAGAAGGTGCTCCAATCCGGCCTTTGGTGGCCTACTCTCTTCAAGGATTCAGTGAGTTCGTAAAGAGATGTATTGACTGTCAGAAGATGGGTACTTTGCGGACAGAGAGACATGATGCCAAGCAGCCCATTCACTTTTGTGAGGTTTTTGACGCATGGGGTCTTGATTTCATGCGCCCATTTCCTAAGAGTCGGGGTTTGAGTACATTTTGCTCGTTGTGGATTATGTGAGTCATTGGGTTGAGGCCATCCCCGCCCAGCCGCAGATGCTAAGACCTGTGTGTCAGCTTTTTGAGGAAAAATATCATTTCACGGTTTGGGGTACCTAGAGTTCTGATTTCAGACGGGGGTCTCACTTATTTAACAACAATGTTAAGGCCCTTGCAGACGAGTTCAGCATTGACCATTGTGTTGCCACTCCATATCACCCTCAGACTAATGGTCTTGCTGAAGTTTCGAATAGGAAGATCAAGACTATTTTACAGAAGGTATTCCGCCCAGACCGAAAGGATTGGTCATAGCTTTTTGGACTCAGTCCTGTGGGCCTATCGGACTTCCTTCAAGACACCATTAGGGGACATCTCCCTTTCGTCTCGTCTATGGCAAGCCGTTCCATTTACCGTGGAAATCAAGCATAAGTCACTGTGGGCAGTTACAGAGTTATTGTTGGATCCTAGAGTATAGGAAGAACAAAGGAAAGCAGAGTTGACATCCCTGGGGTAGTTGAGAGACACGCCTTTTCTAGCAGCCTACAGTATAAGGAAAAAGTGAAGACATGACACGATTCTCATATCAGCCATAAACAATTTGAGCCCAATCAGCGAGTATGGGTTTTTTGATTCTAGGCTGAAATTATTTCCAGGGAAATTGCACAGTAAGTGGAAAGGTCCGTATGTGGCAGGAAGGTACATGACAATGGTAGTATTGATATATCTGAGCTGTCATCTTCCTCTACCTTTTACGGTCAACGCCTGAAGCTATATCTAGATCATGTTCCGTCGATCGTTGACGTTGCCCCCATTCTTCTGGTATGAGATGTGCTCTTTGACTCATATCATCTGCATCTCATACAGGCTTATTACTTCCATCCTCCTCTGTATAGATCCATAAGTCCATATCATTCTTTCATTCTTCCGTTATGTTTGTCACCCCGTTGCCATCTTATGATTTGCTATACTTAGGACACACCTTGTCCTAGGTATAGGGGGGTACACACACTGAGTGGTGATCTATTTATTCTTCTTTTCCTTTTCTATCTTCTTTTTGTATCAAAAAGGTGTCGCCCTTGTAGACAGTTTTCTACACTTAGGACGTACTTTGTCCTAAGTATAGGGGGGTGTGCACCCCGAGTTTTGCTACTCTTTTCAATCCTCTCTATTGTCTCCTCTTCTTGTCTATACTTAGGGACATCTTACCCTAAGTATAGGGGAAGACAATCTGAGTACGATCTGTTCATTCCCACCCTTGACCCTCCCTGCGTTGTGTACAGTCTTCTATACTTAGGATTATTTGATCCTAAGTATAGGGGGGACAGTCGACTTCTCATTCGTTCATTCATCTCTTATTCATTTATTCTTTAGATTTTCCTATACTCAGTACGAGTTATGTCTTCTCTTTTTCTCTTTGATCTATGAGGACATAGCTCAAGCTAAGTATAGGGGGGTCGTATATACTGCGTATATACTTTAGCCATAACTCATACTTTCGTATTTTCCTAATAATTATGGCTAATAATTTTTTAAAATTCATTAAAAACCTTAATAAAAAGATGTTTTATTCCTCAAATTCTTTTTGTATGTACTGATTAATAAATCAGGTGAAAATGTTTTTTGCAAAATGTTTGAAGAATAGTTTGAAAACATTTGTACAAAATCTTTTAAAAACTATTTTGAAAACGTTTTGTTACATGTTTTCAACATTTGTAAAAACATTTTAGTTTGTAAAGTTTATTTTCTTTGTATAAAATAAAATGTTTGAAAATTGATTTGTAAATGTTTGAAAATAGTTGCAAAAATATTTTGAAAAACCTATCTATACTGTTTGGAAAACCTTTGCAAAATGATTTTCAAATGTGTGTACATGTTTGTAAAATAGTTGTAAAAATTATTTTGGACTATAGTTTTCAAAATTGTTTGAAGAACTTTTCAGATAAGTTTGAGGAATACACACATCACACCTAAAATTCTTTGTTGTATATACCTATAAAATTAATCACTTACCTTTGTAAATTCTTAAAATCCACTTCTTGTAAATATGAGATGCATCCCCGTGTAAATATTTTTACCTAGCTTCTATCCAAAATCTTTGTTTTCAAAAATCCCAAAAATATTTGCAAAATTAAAATCCAAAAACATTTGAAAAATCTTTTTGAAATATAAAAAAATGTGTATGCATCATCTCTTCAAAAAATAATAAAAAGTTCAAAACCCTTGAAAATTGCTTCACAAAAATACTTTCTGCATAGCATTTGCATAGCATTAGCATTTTTCGGATTGAGTTTGATAGTCGAACAAGTCTAAGTAAAATCCGGAGATTGGAGCTTGATTGGACCTTAAAATCTACCTAATAACAGGAACCTTATAGGAACTGGAATTGAGGTACTTCAGGTCTAGATGACTTAATTCTTTAAGGATCATGGGACTTGGTTCAATGGATTCTTGACTGTCTAAGTAGAGTTTTTCAGAGCACACGCACGACTCTTGTTGATAATGACCTAACTTGGCATCTTTCACATGGCTCAACTCAGTTGGAGTGGTGAGGGGATTGGATTTGCCGGTATGAGACGCACACAAGTGGAAACATTTGTCCCCCTCTAGGGAGGGAAGTGCACCCCAACCCGTCCAGTGATGAGGAATTCTAAAGACAGGAGAGAGTATGGGTTGCAATAAAGCTTCAAAAGAGGGATAGTCTACTGGCTCAAGAGGAAAAATTCCCTATGTAAATGCTGCTGTAAATAGTATTTCAAAAAAAATGGATGGGCATGTACAAAAATAAAATGCCCGCAGAAGTATGTACATACGTTGTAAAGTCAAATAAGCAAGCTTGAGTTCCAAAGTCATATCATGTGAGCCTGCAGCTGGATGACTTGACTACACTGGTCTTGCATCCTAGGATAGGTAGCTACACTGGCTACCATCCATTCTTCTCTTCACCCCGTCCATTTGAGTTGGTTGCCACTTGAGCTTAGAAGGGAATACCCCGCTCCTCGAGGAAGGAGTTACTGGATTGGGGAATCATTAGGTTGTCATACTGGAGAAGTTCGTTTCTTTGCCATTCTAGTTGGGGAGAGCCACAATCACTTACATTGTACGAGTCAGATTCATAGTCGTAAGGGTTTGCGTATGAGTTGAGATATTTCTGACCTGGCTATTGAGGAGACTTGGGCAGAGTTTTGGGATTCTCGAAGGCTGTTGGATTTCAAATTCGGTTCTCATTAAGGTTTCGCCCGCACTAAAATTCTAAGGTCCGACTTAAGCTCTAAACTTTGATTTTGTGAAGACAAGTTTGATAATTAAATTTAATCCATCTTTCTTCTTTTTTCTTTTCTTTGTTTTTCTTTTCTACACTTATTGCATAAGTGTTTACTAGGGACTAGTAAAGGCAAAGCATAGGGGGATGATGAATCCACATTTCACCATCTTTATTGTGTCATTTTGGACGAAAAAACCCTGGCAAATGCATGTAAATACCCTTAATTCCAACATCTTAGCATCCATGCTTGTGTATGTAAATAGTGTATAAAATACTGTTTATAAAGCCAAAATAAAAGAATAAAGAAAAGAAAAGAAAAAGAGTAAAATATTGTAAATATTTTATGACCCCAAACCCCGAGACCTAGGCATCTAGATGAATAGGTCGACAAGGAATAAAGTAGGGGGAGATAAGGGCCAGAATACAATGAAATTTCCTTCATTTCAATTCATTCTTTGTCCATTTTGGTACCTATTTTTGGTTCCACTTTTTGTAATTCAAATAAAGAAACTTTGTACATGAAAGTTGTAGATAATTAAATAAAGAAAAATACAAAATTGATTTCACTCAAAAATAATATACAGATAAAAAGTTATGATTTTAATAAGATTCTAGAATCCCAACTTCCCAGACCTGTATCTCCCTAATAAAAGCTTGAAATGCATCAAACTAACTTTAATTGTATATAATTTTAAATAAGCTATTTATTGAAGGTGGTTTCGCATTTGGCAGAGCTACGATTTGAAAGTTGACTTTTGGACCCCTATAGTATACTTGTACAGATTAAAATATTAATTTTATTTATTATTCTTTATTTTTATAATTTTATATTTTCATAATTTTGTAAATGTTATTTATAATTAATGAGTATATTAAAATCAGAATAAAAACATAAAGAAAACACAAAAATAAAATACCTATTTATAATGCTTAGGTATAATACCTATAGATATACCTATATAGAATATACTTTTATTTTATTAAGTGTACAAAATACATCAGAAAAATAAAATAAAAATATATTTAATTGTATAAAAATATTTTATAAATTTATAAAATAATAAACAAAATTAATAAAATTAAAATTACAAAAAAAATAAAATAAAATATTAAAATATATAGATATGTATACCTATATAGATCTGAAAAGGTAACTTGTATTTTTATACGTCGTAAAAATAACTAAAAATCATATTAAAATACCTTAGAAAATAACAAATATTTTTTATTATAAATACATTTACTAATTTTAATTGAATTTTCTAATAATTTTCCCAGGGTTTTTCCTCGTTGGTCCACGTGGACCAACAAGGAGACAGTCCACGTTGACCGTGGTCAACTGGCTGTCCTCCCCCCTCTGCCTGTGTCAGACCTTGTTTCGACCCCGTTTTCTTGATTTTTTCGAGGTCAATCCATTCCCATTTTCATGTCGACGCCTTCACGACTTTTGTGCCTCGGCTAATGCTCTTGCACGCCCCATCTCTCCTTGGGCTGAGGGTCGACGATTGTGGAGATCTCTCTCAGTCTTTGGAGCACCAGAACCACTCCGTCAACCCTACTTATTCGACCCTCCGACTTTCGAGCCAATTTCGAACCCCTTTTACGCAAGCTCTGCTCCCCTTGTCGTGCCCAATCGAGAGAGGAAGGTGACAACTTCCCCCTCCGCGCTTCAGGTTGGTCGAGCGAGCTCTGAGGCGGCTCCATCTCTCCGCCAACTCCGGCGTTGAGGTTCCCTCTACCTCAGTTATAACCCCTTCGAGGTCTTATCTTTTCTCTTATTTTCTTCGCACAACTTGCTCCCCATAGCTTTAGGCCACGAGTTTCGCCTATCGAATCACCCTCCACGAGCACCTCGCCAGAGTGCTCCTTCGGCCATCATCTCGCACCGCCGTCCCGCACCTCCACTCCACCTCCGCGAGGTCCAGGCATTTTGCCTTGGACTCTCTCACACCTTTTTGCAAGTCTACGCACATTGAAGAGTGCCTAGGGCTCATTTTGAGCTTCGCCGGAGGATCTTGGAGCAACCTAGCTCCGCCGCTCTCTCGCGAAGACCTCGGCCTTCGCCGAGGATTTCTGGAGCCCCTAAGAGCTAGAGGAGACACCCAGGAGCTCGCAACCCAGTTTTGAGCCTTCAAGAACGCTAGAGGACAGAGCTTGAGCTCAGGAAAGCTCGCCTCGCCGGCACTGCTTCCCTGTTCTTGCTCCGCCCCCAGCACCGTCAGCTCGAGGACGGAGCTCCAGGTGCACGTCAGCCGTTGGATCTACCCGCAGCCTAGCCGTCCGATCCACCGTTGGAGATCTAATCGTAGCCATCCGTGTCCGAACCGTCATCGGTCGTTCTTGAGCCGCCATGTTTCAAGTGAATCGACGCATGCCGTTGGATGTGCCAAGCGTTGGGTATTTTGCCCAAAACCCCCCGTCATTTTGTTTATTTAATTATTAGTATTTAAACTTTCATTTGTAGCGTAAAAAGTTTGTAATATTTGCATTTAGAACCCCGAACTTTCATTATCTGCATTTAGGTCCAATCCGCGTCACCTCATGTGACATGTGCACTTGGGGTGGTGGAAATTTTGCAAAGGACCCCCTGAGGTTTTTGTATTTCACTTTAGCTCAGGAACTTTTTATTTAAGTGTAATATTTTTGGGGAAATTGTAAGTACATGCCCCGGTTTTTGGATAATTACATATAGATCCTTCCCAAGCGCGTGTCTGTCACGTGCGGGGGTGGGATTTTTGCAAGCATACCCTTGCGGGTTTGAGTATTTCCATTAGGTCCTGGAAATTGGTTTATTGTTTATAAATTTTGTGGAAGATTACACTTTGGCCCCTGAACTTCTGGATATTTGCATTTATACCCCCGCCAGTAGTGTATTTTCTCTATTAGTTTTTATTTATTTCATGAATATATAAATTCGTAAAAAATCCACAAAAATTAGTCTAAGCTCCTATTGTATCCTAGTATCACGCCATTATTTTAGTTTGCATTTTTATTGCATTTTCATATTTATAAAAATTCAAAAACATGCATTTTATTCACTGTTTGCATTAGAAAATACCAAAAAAATAGTAAAACCCATTTAAAAATCCCAAAAAATTACCTTTGGTATATTTTAGTGTCTTTTAACTTCTATCCAAAAATCAATAAAAAATTCAAAGTAAGAACCCTAAAAATTAGAAAACCCTTAAAAACTTCATAAAAATATCAAAAATTCTAAAAAATCCTAAAAACATAATCTTTGTCTCTGAATTTTCTTTGTTTTATTATCTTTACTTTAAAATTAATTTGAGGAATTGTTGTCACTGTTTCCTATTTTTCATCCTCATTTTAATTGCGGACTTTTTATTTATTCACTATTTTCAGTATTTTTGATTTTAAAAATACCAAAAATAGGGAAAATATCGAAAAATCACAAAAAATATTAGAAAATTTAAAAAACACAAAATTATTTTATTTCCTTTATTTTAAGTATTTTTCCTTATTTTTACCTCTCTCTTATCTCTAGTGTATATATATATATATATTATATCTTTATTTAAAGAAAAAGAAAATATATAAATATATAAAATATAAAAAGAAAATATAAAATCAGTAAATTAAAATCAAACTATAAAATTAAAAAAATAAAAAACCACAAAAATAGCACAATTTTAGGCATTTGATAACATTCACTTTTTCGTGCATTATTGCCTTGATCTATCTTGCTTGCTCCTTGAGTTCGACACTCTACACATACTTGCACCTATACACACTTATTGTAGAGTTATAATAAATTTTAAATCCACATTTTCTTCTCATTGTTTGATTATTATTGTGGGTTAATTGTTGATTTGACCCGGATTTCGTGTGGTCGGTTCAGCGACTGAGTTCCCGCCTTGTGTGGAACTTGAGACCACTGATTTTGGGGATAATCAATAATCTCACACTTGATTGATTTTCTTTGGGATTAATTATATTGATATATATATATATATATTTATTTATTTAATCTAAATTAATAAATTAATTGTTGTTTTATTTTTACAACAAAATCTTGACCATTGAAAGAAACACAAATCAAAATCATCCATTGGATTTGTGTGCCCATGGATTGGGATCCATGGACTCCCAAAATACTATATAAGAAGATACACCCCTTTCTCTTAAAAGTTACAACAACAACTACAACAACAACATATGCTCTCTCTCTCTCATTCTCTACACGTCCTCCCTCTGTCATTGTGGCCGTCCACCATGGAGCTCTAGAGAGAGTCTCCATCATCGCAACGTCATCGTTATACTGCCGGATTGTTTGCTCGTGGATCTTTGTCTCCTTCGGTGTGCCTTGCTCATGAAGAAGACGCCATATCTCATATGATGAGATCAGGAGATTCATCGCTTAGGTCATCAACATGGATTGCGAGGAGTACGTGTTTCATCAACGCGCTCGCAAGCGTCTCCTCTGTCGGATCGGACTTGAGATAGGAGATCTCTTCATTTATAGACTTGATCGCAACCACGCTTCAAGAGGTAACCTTAATCCCTAATTATGGTTTAGATGAAACTATACAAGACATGTTCTTATTAGATCATGTGGTTTCATCGATTTAAAAACTTTTAAATTCTGCTGCTTCGAGCAACTAGTGCGACTAGTCTCTTCCGATCGCATAAGATGCGATCCTCACACTTCCGTGATGCGCTTAAGTATCTACCAATATCCTTCACCTTCCCCCTTCGATGTAGACATAGCACGTACCTAAAGTTAGAAGAAAATACCCCTCTCCTTGAGGATCGAGTAGGTATATGAGGAACCAATGAGATTGTATTATTGGAAAGGTCGGCTTTTTGCCTCCTTAAGGACGAAGAGCTAACAAATTTCACACACACTACAATTTGACTTCAAAGTTGAATAGTTTGTGTGTTGGATGGGTGGATCTGAGCTGGCGGTTGAGGTAGACCTGAATAGGGATTTGTGGAACTCAAGGATTGTTGAGAGTTAAATCCTAATTATAATGAGGTCCCAACAAACTGTTAATACAAAGGCCATCTAGAAATTCACAAAACCATTTTCTTATTGGAAATTGTTAATCCAAATACGTATAATACCTTGTTAGAAAGTTACTTTCACCTACTTTTTAGTAAAAAAATAAAAACATTTTCTTATTGTTTACTATTTTAAAATAAAAAATAGTTTCCTATTTTGTTCAAAAATTCTATTTTCAACTTTAAAAATACTTTAAAACCAATAAAAATTCTAAAAATCATCTAGAAATTCACAAAAATAGTAAATAAAATTCAAAATATAACAATCACAAAATAAAAATCAAATTAAAATTAGAAAACTCAATACTTATATTTCTCTATTTATAGGTATATAAAATCACAAAAACAATATATCATTCATAAAATCAAATAAAAATTCAAAACAATCGTATAAAAGTAAATAGAAATAAGGAAACCCCTTCACCTTAGACACTCTACTATTTCCCTTAGTTTAGTTAGTTTTCCTTCCTGAGTTTGATACTCTCGTACTTACTGATATACACATCATCAGGCCGGCACAACGAAGATAGTTTCTACATTTAGAACTATCAAGTCATGTGATATTTCAGACCTGAGTTGAGATGGCATGGAGTGATATGCAATATACGAGAAAGTTTTGGGTTGCAATTTCTACAACACTTTTTAATCTACACTTAATATCTTCAAGACCTACTTATAAATACAAAAAGGTACACGGGGGATTTTGAAGTTTAACCACTTGCATCATGCAATCGGGGTGCACTCCGTGCAACGTGTGGAAGATCTGATGATGGATGGATGTATTGCTTCGCTCGATGATCTGATGGTGGAGAAAAGGCCTTGAACCCAGCCTTGATCGAACAGCTCTGAAGGCAGGAGGAAGGACTCAAAAGTAGGTTGACTGGGGCGACCATTGATCATAGATTCCAACCATGTCAAGCCTCCAACTACCTCATTGATGGTCTCCTTCCCTTTCTGGCAACCTTCCGCGCCTGCAGGGTTCTTTAAATGTGTTTGAGCCCCATCGGAGGGTGCCTAGAGCCGCTGCTACCTGCAGAACTTAACTTTGCTATGTTCTTCACTCCAATGGCTTAGTTGGGTGCTACTTCTGCACAAAAAAGAAAGGGAACAATGAGATGGTCGTGGTCGACCCTCTCTTGAAGCTGACAACATGAGGGAACATAGGGACAATGAAGATCTAGCGATAGCAGAGGAAGGAGCTTCGAACACTGCTCAATCCGTGCATGATCGAGGGGAAAACAAAGCGAATTGGTGGAGAAAGCTTCTAGGTTTGAAAATGGAGTGAAATGGGAGTCGGATACAATCGAAGAACGACAAATTTAGGGCTGGAGAATAATTCTCCTGCTAATATAAATCTTCAAATAAACTAAATAACAACCTAAGTAATGAAACTAATGACTAAATTAAGCTACAAGAATAAAAAGCAATAAGAAAAATCTAATATAATAGCTCATACCCTCTTGGAGGTAGGGAGCAGAGGAGCTCACCGCAAGTGGCCAGAAAAGCTCGAACCACTGCAATCAAGGCCATTATCCCCGTCGACAAGATTAGGGAATAAGTGATGTTACTGCCAACTCAACTTAGGGGAGTTCTCTTAGGGTTACAGACCTGGAAGGGAGTTCAAATTCAAATAAGGGGGTGGTGATCACACTTTACATATGTGGGATTCAAACAAAAAGGTGGAGAGGTAGTGTGTAGATGGAAGGGGGTTGGTGAGATCTAGAGGCGTGGCGAGGTTAAGGAAAGAGCATGCTGCAGGAGGGTGGGATGCTCGAGGGAAATGGAGGCATGAAGATGGTGTGGAAATGGGGAGAACAAGGGGCCATGTGACCTTCTGACAGGTTAGAGGGTACAAGGGGGGTAGTTGACCCGCATATCAATAAAGGGCGCCACCTGATTGGTCCAGAGACCAATAAGGGAATTCATGGAATAAATCCCCTTATTAATTCATTTTAAAATAGTACATGATTTTTTTTAAAATTTTTGATTAGAACATAAAAAACCATTTCTAATTTTATGTAGTAATTAATTATGATTTTTTGTTATTTATATAATGCATTTATTACATACTAATATTTACATGTATATCTATAGGTATATATACTTGTATTTAGCCTATTTTATTTTTATTTTGTAGATTATATTTTATTATATTATTTACATATTTTGTCTACTTATAACGTATTTAAATACACATTTAGATATTTTTATTGTATTTTTATAAGTTTCTTGGTATACTTAAATAATTAAATATATATATATTACATAGGTATATTATAGGTATAGTTTACCTATATATTAAAGTACACTATTTATTTTAATGAATTTGGAACGATTTTATTTTATTTTTATTATTTACACGTATTGAATCATATTTACAAAATTATAAAAAATATAAGAAACCTAAAAATATAAAGAATAAATATGTTGAATATTATATACAAGTATATTGCACAATGAGGGCCCAAAGCCAACTTTTGCATCTTAACTCCAAATTAAGTGAAATCACCTTGTCGTTAATATTATAAATAGTAAAGGTGAGTTTGGTCAATTTTGGATATGTATGGAGAAGATATGAATCTGTAAAGTTTTCTTTGTGCATTTTTATTATGTGTATCCTTGGTATAATGTGCATTATTTTTAATGAAATTAATTTTGCATTTTTCTTTGTATTTTTATTTACAATACTCATGTTGAGGTTTTTATTATTTGAAGTAAAATAATAAAAAATTAAAATAGGTTCCAAAATGAAGTTATTGAGCTATAAAATTAGGGTTTCTGAGTTGTGTTTTCTGTACAATTGGTTGCCCTATCTTCCCATACTTTATTCCTTGTCAATAAGTCATCATCGATGTCTAGGTCTCATGATCTAGGGTCATTTAGTGTATTTGATACTTTATTCTTTTTCTTTTCTTTCCTTTATTCTTTTATTTTGAAATTAAATTCAACAATTTGTAAACTATATATGCATCAATTATTGAGTGTTATTTATTGCAAATTAATGATATATACATGTATTTAGTTAGGGAATTAAGTCCAAAATGAAAGAAAAAAGGTGGTGAAATGGAGATTTATCATCCCCTTACTCTCCTTTGTTAGTCCATGGCAAACACTTATGCTAATAAGTCGAGAAAGAGAAAATAAATAGAAAAGGAAAGAACTTGGAATAATTTTTGACTTTTAAATCGGTCTTGATAAAATCAAAGTGTGGAGCTCAGTTAATACCTTTAGATTCTTGGTTTGTTCAGAACCGCATAAAGGTTAGGAAGTGTGACACCACAACCCTTAGGTTTCATAATCGTGTTATCTAGTTCAACTCATAGCCTGGTCAGACTGACCATCCTCTAAGTCGCATACTCTCACAACCTTAAAATGATAGAACCATGTGTGAGTTTTCTAGCTCTTCCCAAACAAAATGTTGGACTATCAAGGAGTCTCCTTCTCTGGCAACCCATCCTCGTGGAGATAGATATTTACTTGCAAGGTCTGGTGGGTGCTAGTTCACAATCGAAAAGAGGGAGAAGCTATAAGAATGGGAAAAGAAATGGGAATGGACCAGTGTAGTCTCATTCCTTTGTGAAGCTCGGCCAGTGCAACCGAGTTTTCACCAAGAGCAGGCTTTTTCTGGATCCTCAAAATTTTTGTAGAATTTTTTGTGTTGTCTTGTTTTTGGATATTTTTCTTTATATCACATTGCTTTGCATTCTTGTTTTTCCCTGAAGGATATAGAATCTTTTGGCTTGCTCATATTTTGAGGTCTTCGAAAAAGTTATGCTAGAAGAATATTCCTCATCCGAAGAATTGTTTCAACCCAGTCTCCAATCATTAGATATCATTGCTAGCAGAGTGGGTTGAAGTGCCAGTTTCGACAGTCCCCAAGAATGGTTCCTAAGCCACCCTTGACGAAGCGGGCTAGTATGTCCCAAATTAGACTTCAAGATTTTTCAACAATCCATATGGGTTGTGCTAAGTGTTATGTGTGAGGTTTCCAATCAACCACTATCTCAAGAGTCATATGGATGACATGAAGGGTTCTAATCAGATATATTGAATCGACTCATCAACGTAGTATGATAGAACCTAAAGAATTAAGTCAGGGAGACCTAAAATATATAAAATTCTGATTCTTAATGGATTCATATGAAATTAAGTGGATTATGGTCTATACCAAGCCCTCATCTTTAGAATTTACTTAGACTTGTTCAATCATCTCGATCGTTCTGAAAATGCAAATGATATGTACAATAAAGAAAAAAATATTTTTGTGAAGCAATTTTCTGATTTTGAACTTTTAATGGCTTTTTGAAAAAATGCTTTGCAATTTTTTGTATAATTATTGAAAATATTTTGCAAAATTTTGTGGTTTTTGGAAACTTTGAAATTTTTAGGGGTTTTTTTTGTAAAAGTTAGTCAAAGAATTAGGTAAAGGTATTTACACGTGAGTAAATGTGTATTTACAAAAATCATTTTAAGAATTTACACATGGGATTTATACATGAATGAATTAGTTGCTATCTACATGTTTATGTACAAGGCTTGTAAAGAATTATGTATAATGTTCTCAAAATAATTTGAAATTATTTTACCAAACATTTTGAAACCTTTTATTTTGAAAAAAAATAGTTATAAAATTTAAAAATCATTTTACAAAGATTTTTCAAATAGTATGTATAGATTTTTCAAATTATTTTTACAACCCTTTCCAAATCATTTACAAATTGGGTTTTCAAAAATTTTATTGACACAAATGAATACATTTTATAAACATTTGAAAAAACTTTATAAAGGTTTGAAAACATTTGACAAAAAGTTTTTCGAATGGTTTTCAAAATATTTTTCAGGAGATTTTCCAACCATTTTTAAAAATCATTTAGTAAAACATTTTGAACCAGTTTATTAATTTTATTTATAAGGAATTTTGAAAAACATCTCTAATTCAGCTTTATTCTTTAAAATTGATTTATTCTATTTCTAACCCCATATAGTATATTGGCCATATTATTCAAAAATACGTAAGTACGAGTTATGGCTAAAGTATCTACATTGTATATGCGATCCACCTATACTTAGGATCAAGTAATCCTAAGTATAGCAGACTATATACAAAATGGGGATGATCGAGGATCCACAATTTACGAAAGCGATGTACTCGGTTTGTCCCCCGTACACTTAGGGTAAAATATCCCTAAGTATAGACAGAGTATCAAAAATTGAGAACACGTGAGAAGAAATAATGAATAAGTACAAATGAATGGGATGAGTGCAATGCGGAAGAAAGAGTTGGAAGAAAAAAGAAGAAAAGAAGAAAAGAAGAAAACTTAATCAAACATAGTTTTGGGAGCACTGTCTGCCTCCACTGAAGTTGTTAAAGCAATGAATTCTTTATCATATATTACTTGAACAGAGTCGAAAATGACCAGGAATGTAACATGCTCTAAATACAGCTTCAACAACTGACCGTTGACTATGAAAGGTTGTACGTCAGGTGACAATAATGATATAAAAACACTTCCATTGTCATGCACATTTCTGATTTTGACCTTCTCTTTGTACATCAAGATGTTGTAATACACATAGTCTCTGAATTACATGAGCTTGTTTAGATCTAGTTTCCTTTGCTAACCACTTTTTTGCGAGACGAAGTTACATATATTAACTGCCCACAATGATTTGTGAATGAGTTCCACAGGAAGATGGAACTGCTTTCCATAGACAAGAAGGTCGGGCAGCATGCCCAAGGGAGACTTGTAGGCAATTCTGTATGCCTAGAGAACGGAGTCCAGAAGTCGTGACAAGTTCTTGCGGTCTGGCCTCACACATTTTTGCAAAATCGTCTTGATTTCTTTGTTAGGTAATTCAGCTAGGCCATTTGACTGAGGATGATAAGGAGATGCGACATTCATGATTGATGTCATACTCCTTCATTAATTTCTTTACCTCTTTATTAATGAAGTGGCTACCCCCATATGATATCAATATCTTCAGTATCCCGAGCTATGAAATGATGTTATCTTTCAAAAATGTGTTGATTGTTCTATTATCAATGGCTCAAGAAGGGATGGCTTCTACCCATCGACTCACATAATCTACGGCAAGCAAGATGTATTCCTAGCCCTGACTGTTAGGAAATGGACCCATGAAATCCATGCTCCATGCATCGAACACATTTAATATCTTAATGAATTTTTGGGGCTTAGAGTCTTTTACACCAAGGATTTTCCCATCATTTGATAGTCGGTACATGCTTTCACATATTCATTTGCATCCTTGAATAGTGTAGGACACAAGAGGTGACACTATGGTATATCCGCTATCGTTCTGCTTGCAGAATGGTGCCCACCAAATTTGAGCTTATGGAAGTACTCGAGGACACTTGTGTACTACTCATAAGGAATACACCAATGCTAAATACAATATACTTCTTCCCTGAATAGGTATGGATCTTCCCATTGGTAAAAATGAATGTCGAATAAGAACTTGTCTCTCTTAATCTTTGTCCAATCTTGTGGTACTACTCCAACGATGAGGAAGTTCACAATATCAACAAACCAAGGAAGAGACCCAATGTCGAGGATGGATTCATCAGGGAAGATTTATGTGATCGATGCACTGCTAAGTAAGTATCTTTGCATTCTATTCTAGATAGATGATCTTCCATCATGTTCTGAACTCCATGCTTATCTCTGATTTCCAAGTCAAATTTCTCTATGAGAAGGATCCATATGAGTAGATGCCATTTAGCATCCTTCTTCTATTGTTAGTATCGAATGGCAAAGTGGATAGTAAAATAATAACTTTTGATCCAAGAAGGTAGGATTTGAAATTCTTTAAAGCAATTAATATTGCCAACAATTCTTTCTCTATTACTGTGTAATTCCTCTATACTTCATCAAGTGTTTTGCTGGTGTAGTGAATAACAAAGGGAATCTCATCTCTTCTTTGTCCTAAAATATCCCTAACTGCAAAATATGATGCATCTCTCATGATCTCACATGGAAGAGACCAATATGGTGGTTGTAGGATAGGAGACTGAGTGACGAGGTCTTTCATGTAATAAAATGATTGGAGTACCGTTTGATCTACAATAAACTCGGTTTCCTTGCAAAGAAGCTCTGTAGAGGTCGAGCAAGTCTACTAAAGTCCTTGATGAATCTTCACTAGAATCTGACATGCCCCATAAATGAACTCACATTCTTCACATTTTGAGGTGGATCAAGTTTATCAAAAACATCAACTTTCACCGGATCAATTTCAATGTCTCTCTTGGAAACTACATGGCCCAACATAATTCGTTTGTGACCATGAAGTGACTCTTTACCCATGATAAGACCAAATTCATGTCATGACATTTTTACAGTATCAGTCTAGGTGTTGAAGACAAGAGCCAAAACTATCATCGTAGACTGAGAAATCATTCATGAAAACTTTGAGAAAACTCCCGACCATATCGGCAAAGACAAGAAGCATGCACCTCTGGAAGGTAGTTGGAGTGTTGTTGAGTCCAAAGGGCATTCTTTGAAAAGCATAAGTGTCGAACAGGCAGGTGAATGTTGTCTTCTCTTTGTCTTCAGGGGAAATTGCCACTTGGTTATATACAGACTATCAATCTACGAAGAAGAATTATTCCTTCCCAGCCAATCTTTCAAGAACTTGACAATGAATGGGAGCAGAAAGTGGTCCTTCTTTGTAGCTAAATTCGGGAAGTGGTAATCAACACAGACCCGTCAAGATGTCAGTACTCGGGTAGAGATCTCCCTTCCTTCTCATTTTTCATGATGGTGAGCCATGATTTCTTTAGCACAACATGTTAGGGGCTCACCCATTTCTACTCAGAGATGGGGTAAATAAAGCCTGCTTCACACCACTTAGTGATTTACTTCATTACTACATCCTGTATGTTCGGATTCAGCCTTCTTTGGAATTCTCGAGATGGCTTGCAATCATCTTCAAGATAGATGTGATGTAAACACCGAGCTAGATTTATCCCATGGAGATCGGATACTTTCCAACCAAGTACGTTGCATTTTTTCTCTAAAACCTCGAGAAGTTCATATTCTTAATCCAAGGTCAGCATGCTGCTGATGATGATCAGATACATGTGTTCTTCCCCTCAAGGAATGCATACTTCAGGCCTGTCAGGAGCCATTTGAGTTCAGGTAATTGTGGAGTCTGCTCTGTGGACACTTCAGATACTATGTTCGTAGATGTATTATCTTTTGAATTCAATGAGCTGGTATCTGCCTCTATCACTACCGGCTCTAATATAAATGTGTCGAACATATTTGTAATGAAGTATTCATGTTCGGACTGGCTTGAATCTTCTTTGAATAAGCTAATCAATGATTCAGATAATGTCTCTTAGTTGGCAAAGGAGTATGGATCGACTGTGCTTTCCTGGTCCTCCTCTGAAGAGAGGATTTCCTGTGTGAAAATATCATTCAGAGAAATTGACGGATCACAGATATCAATAATATCACAGTCTTCAACTGATGATTCTATATTCCCTACATCAGATGCGACTTTTGGCTCGATGATCATGTCAATAATGACTCGATCATTACAGGAGCAAAATGTAATCTTCCCAGACATGTAATCGATGACCGCTTCAGTAGTTAGAAGGAATGGTCGACCAAGAATAATGGGAGTTTGGAGTAACGATGCAATAGAGCCCATGTTTAAGATAACAAAATCCATCGAGAATTGCATATCATGCATGATCACGATGACATCCTCCAATAGACCTCTGGGTCGCTTAATGGATCGATATGCAAATTACAGGATCATTCCTATAGGTTTAAGAGGTCTAAGCTTGAATTCTTCTAGAAGCGATGAGGGTAGAAGGTTGATTGAAGACCCACTATCAAGCAGAGTATGCTCAAAAACTTGATCAAAAATCTGACATCTAATGTTGGGTGCTCCCTCATCTTTCTTTTTCTGAGGAAGGTCACTAATAGCATTTAAAGTGCCATGGTTAGGATATGTTTTCTCCTCTACTACGTATGTTCTCGCAACTCAGATGCTTAAAGGTACATGCATGCTTCAAACCTTTCTTCACATCTGGCGTGTATTCCATGGCCTTCATCAATGGTATTTTTAACACAAGATTTTCAATCACTGCAATAATGATACGGTCAGACAATGCATTTTTTAAATTCCTGCTTTATTGGTATCTTTCATTGTTTTAGGAAATAGAACATTCATAGAAGGAAATTTATTATTCTTACAAATGGGTGGCCATAAGAGGGGTTGTCATGCAAAACATGCAAAAAGTTATCCTTGTGAGATTTGGCTTTATCGGATGGCTCGGGAAGTGAAGAAGGTGACGTCTTTTCTTGGGATGGTCCTTATGGGCTCCATCTCTTCATTTCTTTTTTGATAATTTTCATTTTGTTGATTTTTTTGTAAAGTTTTCTCTTGATGATGGTGGTGGTGAGCTGGTGTTTCTCCTCCATCATCTTCTTCCTCACACGACTCTACTGTTGGATAGGCCGGTGCAGAAGATAACTTGCAAGAAGTTGCTTTATTCTTCCCCTTGGTGGCTGCAGACGACTGTATTGTCCTGTTGCTCCAAAGAGTCGCTGCATGTGAAAAAAAATGAAATATCAAACTCTGTGGACCGAATGGGGTATCACAAACTACATACTCTTTCCTTTTGAAATTATTGGGGTTCGTCTCAACTTGCGGGGGAATCAGATGGTAGCAGTGAGGTTGTTGAGGTTTTGGGACATATCCATGAGGCCTTGGAAAAGTTGGTCCAAGCAATCAAGCACTGGGTTTACAAGAGTGGCCTCAGATGATTCAGTGTGCTGACCACACTAGAAATGGTACTACGAAGGATGCTAGTGGGAATATTATTAAGTGTAGTGAGGAGGGAGTTGCTACTGATGAAATTGTGGAGGAGGAGGACATTGATTTTGAGTAGCAGCCACGCAGTTGTGGTACAATTGGTATTGATAGTACGTCAGGCTGCTGGTATTGTTGATTCTGCCTCCAGTTGTTTTGGTATGGCAGAGGTTGTTGTTTTAGAGGCTGGTTTGACTGGACAACCCTTCTACTCTGGTGTTGGTGATATGATAGAATAGCGAAGATTGTCCCTATTGTTGTTCCCCTAGATGGGCCAATTGGGCATCGTTGTTTCACATGCCTTCGATATGGGGAAGTGGTGGGGAAAATGGATCTGCATATGATGGGGGCTGGTGCTCTGGCTGGGATAGGACAATCTGTTGAGACATCGGCAATGGTGATTGGTCAGGTGCCTACACGTAGTATATGTTTTGGACTTGAGGCTGACCTACACTTGGTTGAGGCTGATGTGGAGATGATGGTTCTTTATACTCAGTGGGTGTAGTGGTTTCCGGACTCGCAGACTGCACGACGTTGATGGTTCTCACTAGCAGCTCCAGCTGCTTAGAAATCTAGTCCATATTTTCTAGATGTCGGGTCCTTTGTTCGATAACAGACAGCTTCTCAAGGTCATGTGATCTCTTCTTAATGATATTAACCTTGTACAAGTGGCTCCCAATTATGCTGAGGTTGGAGATTTCATCACTGTCCACTTCACAGGATGTTGCCACAGTGATGAGCTTGTGGTGGATCTGCGATTGTCACTGATAGGCACGGGATGAAGACAAGGAGGCCTCTCCTTCTTCCATTTCTTCAAAAATATGTCAGACGACATCTTCGTCCTTGTTGAAATGAGAGTCACCATATGCAACATCCACTATCATAAAGCTCTCTGGAGTGAGCCCTCTAAGAAATGTTGGACCATACTAGTTTGAGGAATGTCATGGTGGGGTCACTTCTCCTATAAATCTCTAAATCTCTCCCAGGCTTCATGTATTGACTCGTGCAATCCCTAGAAGAAGCTGTTTATACGTGGTCGCATTTGATTGAAATGACCTAAACAATAGTATTTCAAAAGGAACGTAGACTTCAATTCCTCCCAGGTCTTCACGACCTTCCCCAAAGTTATTGATCCAATAGAGAGCCTTGTCCTGAAGACTGAAGGGGAATGTTGTCATCTTGACTACACCTAACGAGATGTTGGGGAAGTGAGGGGTGCGGTAGATGTGAGAGAATTGCTTAAGATAGATGTAGGGATCTTCATTGGTGTTCCCGTGGAAGGAGGGAAGAAGATCCAGAAACAACATCTTTAATTAAAAATGTTCATGGACTACAGGGACATGTATCCACTTTGTCATCTGGCCAGTGCTAAGATTGTATGCCTTTTTAAGAGTAGGCTTGGGAGCCTCTCTCCTTGGCTCATCTAACGGCTCTCCATGGGGTCCATCTTCTTGTTCATCATCATTTCCTCCTCCTCCTCCTTTATTCTCTCTCTCTCTCCTTAGGTCATTCAGCATATCCTGGAGGTCTACAAGGGAAAGAGCCTGATCTGTAAGCCACTACTGGATGGACTAGATCGAAGAGAGCAATTATGCATTGACGGTGTTATGATCTGGTTGTCCTTGATCTGGCTAGTTCAATCCCTTCCCTTGAGGAGTCATCTTTGATTCAAACTCAAAGAAATTGATCTGTACAGGGTCTAGTCTTGGCTCTTGATCTACATCATGAAATGGATCCTGACCAGATTGACAAACTGTGGCACCAAATAGAATGGATGATTGAGAATTAGGGTCAATTCTAGATGGATGTGAATGGAGCATTTGATATGAACTATATTCGATCTCCATCCACAAGGGACAAATGGAGGGACAACAGTGATCATGGTTTATTTGAATAATGGAAGAAGTCAATGAGTTTGGAGATCGGTTCGCAATATCCAAACTGGGTTCTCGGAAATCGCCTCGAGTTATTGAATATGTCGAATTCATGGAATCAATGTGGACGTTGATAGGGTCCTGACTAAATCAGCCATGAGATGACATCTTAGATAAAAATGGAGTAGATGAGGAATGAAATATCGTGATGAACAATAGATGAAGAGGAAAATAATGGGAGGCTCCCAAAGAGCAGGGCAAGAAGAAATAAAAACAGGTAAAATGAAAATGGTGCAAGCGCGTAGGACTAGATCTTTGACATAAATTCTAATTCAAACAAACATTACAAAATGGATCACCAACCCAACATAAGTAAAGCCGCGAGATTTCGATTATTTTTATCTTTTCAATTTTATTGTTATTTTCATGAGATCTTTGAACAGGTCCTTAGAGGCTAACTCTATAGGAGAGTGAGTACTGCCAGTAAAGTACCTTGTACTTTCCATTTTCTTTGTAACCTATTGCCAACACTTTTTCTAGAGAATCCCTGCTATTGGGTCTGGATCTACTACTTAGCCAAATAATATAGGAGGAATCTGATGGGCGAAACCACCACTTCCCCCAAACATGAGGTACTCGAACGCAAGAAGATGAGACAGACACACCCGTGAGGGCGTGACCTAATCTCAATACTTAGGACTAGGTCAATGTTCTACACAAGTTGAGAACACCACTATCGGTAAGGCTCTACTCGCCTACGTACGATAGAAGCATCAATACTTCATGAATCTGGTCAATAACAAGGCAGTAGTCAGGTTGGGTTTTGAGCTCTAATCCTTATGGGTCGTGCCTCAATCAGTTGGGATAGTATATGAAAATAATATGGGCTTTATGAACCCCATACAATGATAGTTCGTTACAAATTTTAATTTGGTCAAAGTTTACTAAATATCCCCTTGTTTTAATTTTGATTTTTACTTTTTTTATTATTTTTTTAAATATTTCGCCTAACAATTTTTTAAGATTTTCTTTAATTTTCTAAATGATACAAAAATGGGAGATAAGATGGAAAAGCCATGCAAGTTGAGACTAAGTTGGAAATCTCACCTTAGTATCTAATGATGCATGTAATGTAAAGATGCTTATAGTGCTTCCCAGCTCTCTCCATGCGAGATGTAAGACACAAATTGAAATTTACAATACATGGAATGCAGAGCTGATGAAATCACCCTAAGCAGGAATTGTTATTAGCATGAACCACTAGATTAAGTTTGATATAGATCCAAACGTAGAATATATGCGCATGCAAATATTTAGGTGTTTGGACCTATTTTACTCGAACATTTAAGTCCTAAAATCTAAGCGCATATTCATAGAAAATAAGGGAAAATAAGACAGAAAACTCAAAACGCAGAAAACAAAGAAAAATGAGTGGAAAAGAGGGTGAATAAAAGGGTAGAAAGCGATAAAAATGTGGAAAACTAACGAGGCCCCCAGGTAAACTATCACCTAGGCAATGGACCTCGAAGAGTGATAGTGTTCAAAAGTCTAGTGTATATGTATTATTACAATAAATTATGAAAAAAATAAAAAGAGTCTTTCTCCCAAAAAAATAATAGAAAATCTACACTAAGCTCTTCTCTCCACTCTCTCCTTTTCTCTCTTCCTTGCTCTCTTTCTAATTAGCCAGACAAGAAGACGTTGATCTCCTCACAGCTTGGGTGCACCGGGTGCAAAGGCTTCCTAAGAAGTCATCTTCGCCACATGGTCCCTCACAAGAAATTCAATAAAGAAGATGGACAGGTACAGATAAACAATTATTTATAAATGAGAAATAAAATACAGAAATTTATGCAAATGAATATGTATAATCAATCATATCCTATGTTGCTCCCCATCAACAGAGCCATTTGTTTCGATCGACTGCTCATAGGGGCCTAACATCCAGTCTTGAAGGGTCTGTGGTGTCGATATGTCAAGTCCATCCATCGTTGTTTTGACCGCTCTTGCGACACTCAACCCGTTAACACTCAATTAAGACAACAATCAACCCATAATGTATGAATAATCAATACAAATGTGTGAGTCAAGATTTATTTTTATTTTAACTCTACAAAATATATGTATAGTGAATAAGTGTAGAGTGTCGAACCACATAGAGAATATATAAGGATAGGAGTATTTATTGTATAAAAAAATAACAAATATCTTTGTACATTCTTCCGCTTTTTAATTTTTTGTGGATTTTAGTTATATTTAATTTTTATGGGTTTTTACTATTTTATATATTTTTTAAATTTTTAAATTTTATACCTTTTGTTTTCTTTTTAATTTTCTAAATTTTAACTTCCTTTTGTTTTTAAGATATAATATGTATGTTTGTATTTATGTATATAAAGATACCACTATATAATAAGGGTTTGTGGGTTGCCCCTTAGGGGCAGCCAACATGACTACTCCCGTCCTATTTTCCAGCATTTTTTATTTAAAAAAAAGTCATGTATTTTCATCTCTATATCCCTCTAATATATCATTTCAATTTCGTCAGAAACAAAGACTCCTATGCCCTTCATCTAGAACATGTCAACTACAGAAATTCCAAGGTCGTTAAAATTACATGTTCTAGATGGAAGGCATAGGAGTATCTGTTTATGAAAAATCTGAATGAC
Organism: Ottelia alismoides; assembly: GCA_037367405.1. Classification (NCBI taxonomy): domain Eukaryota; kingdom Viridiplantae; phylum Streptophyta; class Magnoliopsida; order Alismatales; family Hydrocharitaceae; genus Ottelia; species Ottelia alismoides. Next base: position 1,302,231 of record JAZKJV010007734.1, read on the forward strand.
ATATTAGATGGATATAGTGCTGAAAATACATGGCTTTATTTTTTAAAATAAAAAATAAAAAAACATCGGAAAATGGAGGTGCAGCCCTATTTTTCCATATAATAATTTGCATAATATAAATGTATAAAAATTTAGTAAATACACATAAGTATAGTCCTTTTTGTTTTTTAGGTTTCTAAATATTTATAAGTATTTATAATTAATTAATAATAATTATTATAAGAAATTTATAACAATAATGTGTATATATACTATATAGGGTTTTATATTTATAAATAGGGCTATATATATGTTGTGCACAGAATCTCGGAGGATGGAAATTTATTGGTAAATTAGTCGTTGTTATCCCTAAAAACCCGTGACAAACAAACAATTATTTTTTTTATTTTTGCTACTTATTAACCTGTATAGCGGACAGGGTCAAACTCAGGGAGGCTACAAATCCCAAGGGTTATTCAGTTAATTAGAGATAAATTAAGAGAAAACAAAAATCTCAAAGGACAACTATCCTTGGTTTTTCTGGTTTTTTTATTTTTTCTTTCTAATTTTTTTTATATTTCCTTATTTTCATTTTTTTGTGATTTTTATTTTTGCATTTTTTATTTTTCAAACATAACAAACAATATGAACAAGCATAAGAAATATGCACACCAACCTTTTTTATAATTTTTAATTATACCAAAAATGCTCAGAAAAATCAAGAGAAATATTTTTGGGTTTTAAAAGTTTTGAAATATTTTTGTGATTTTTTTAAATTTTCAGTTGTTTTCATATTTTTTTAAAAATCAAAGCAGTAAGAAAATGTGAAAATGTGCACAGCCTGGAGTAATTTGCAACTTAAAAATATTTTAAGTGCCCAAAACTCCTGACAACTATGTTTAAGACAAACTCGAAGCAATTATCTACTAATAGGAACTAGAATCACTATTTTTGGATTTTTGCAGAATTTTCTGTGATTTTTATAAGATTTTTGATGTTTTCATTATTTTGGGTTTTATAAATAATCAATGCGTGAAAATTGGTCAGAAATTAAAAGACAATGAAATACAACTACCCTAATTTTTTTGGAATTTTAAGAACGTTATTTGAATTTTTATGAATTTTCGAATTTCAGGAAGGTAAAATGACACTATTTTTTATTTTTTTAAAGATATCAAATGAAATCAAAATGCAATGAAAAATTTATGCTAAGAAGATAATCACATCAGGAGCATAGCATAATTTTTGCAAGATTTTTAGATCACAATAACATTTATTTCATTCAAATAGAGCACGCAAGTTTTTATTCTGTAGTTCAGGGACTAAAATGTAAATAAGTTCTATTTTTACATCGAATAAATAATAAGAATAAATCACAAGAGAGAATACGCAATTTTACCACTATATCACGTGCTTGGCATGTGCTTGAGGCTGGCAGGGGCTTATTTGCAATTTTCATAAAACTTTGGGGTGCAACTGTAATTTTACCAAAAGAATTTTTTTTTTATTTCAATAAGAACCTTAGGGTTCATGTTCTCTCGTTTCTTCTTCAAAGACCAACAGGGGAGGGAGAGCCGATCGCCGCCCAAGTGTGGAGGCACGGGCGGTGCCGCCTCACGCGGGGGGCGCGGAAGGCGGTTGTCGACAGAGGGGGAGCCCAAGGTGGAGGGCGGAGGAGGATGATGGCAGCGACGGAGGGAGACGCCTGGACAGCGGGTCGCGTGGCCTCGCGCGTCGGTAGAGGGGGCGCTGGAGGCGCACCTTGGGGTGGATGGCGGAGCGCTGAGGTGTTGGCGGTGGCGCCGCAACCGCCAGGCGCGGTGGCGCGGATGAGGGCGACGTGGGCTGCTAGAGTAGGAGGGGCAGCAGGATGTCGGCGGATGAGCGGGGCTGAAGACGGAGCAGGAGCAGACGGAGTGCGTGGCTAGTCGGCCCGCTGGAGGTATCCAGGCGAGAGGGGGTCGCGCACGGCGGCGCTGGAAATGGTGGAGGGGAGAGCGCCGCCCTCGCGCGGTGGAGGTCCTGCTCATAGGAGGACGAAGGGCGGCGGGGGGTGATGTCCTTACAACCTGTGGCGAATTTTTTATTTTTTTTAATATTTTTTTGAATTTTTTTGTGATGTAAACAGAAATAAAAAAACCTTTTTATTTATTTATTTTTTTGTAAATCCGAATATAAGAGAAAAAGGGGCTATAGAAATTCTTTTTTTTTTATTTTTTATGACCCTGCAAAACAAATGTTAGATAAAAAAGAAACAAATACCCTTTTTATTATTTATTATTTATTTACAAATTGGAGAAAATGAACGAGGATTCGACAGAAATGAGAGATTTGAATCCGATCTCCAGCCACCGTACGTGGTCGGAGTTGAGAGATCATGGAGATAGAAATAGAACGTGGAGAGATCGAGAGAATGAGGTGAAAACTTGAGATCGGTGTCGAATCAAAAACGTGATGGATTTTAAGATCTAGATAAAAAATGGCAACGAGATAAAAGTGCGAAAAATAAAAGTACGATTAAACTAAGATAAAATAAGCAGAAAAATGTGGATCTCACCTTAGGAGCGGAAATGGACCGTGATCGCCTCGACAAGGCCGACTCGCTGTCACTAGACGACTTGGAGGCTAGGTACTATTCTCTATGAAATTTTCTCTTGGAGATCAGGCTCCTCTCTTTAAAGATTGATCGAGTTGAAATGAGGGAGAAGGAGCCATATAAATAGAAAAGATGGAATGAAATTTGAATTTTTGAATTTTTGGATAAAGAGATAAGAGAGATGAAAATTGAAAATGAATTTTTGAATTTGTTGGTGGAAGAGATAAGAGAGATGAAATGAGAAATGAGATAAAATAAAAGAGAGATAAAATTATTTACAAAATTAACTATTTTTTTTGAATTTTCGTCACTTTATTTATTAGAATTAAAAAATGTTATTTTTTTTATTTTTTATGGTGATTAATTAAAAATAGCAACTATATACATATACTATATACATATATGACATTATATACAAGGGTAAATAAGGAAATTAGCCTTTTCGCTAAACCATGATTAAGGTCTAAACCATGGTTTTCTAACCATGGTTAGTGGTTTTCTGGAGCATATAAATAGAACCCCCCCCACCCATTACGATTTTCACTACCACCACCACCCCAAGGGCTAGGGTTGAGAGGTCGGGAGGAGGAGTGGGAGGTGGTGAAAGAGCGCTAGCGAAGCGCTACCGGGAGAACGAGGAGGAGGAAGGTATGATCCTCTCTTAGTTTGCTTCGTAAGGTACGCTTTCAATTCATTCTTTTTTCTTCCAAGTTTTGTTCTTGATCCATCTTTCTTTCCGATTCGTTTTCTGTTGTGGTTCGAGGAGAAATCTGTGTAACACCCTACTTAGGTGCGGGCGGCTATGCACGTTAGTGAACCCTGTGATTCGTCACACATTCACTCACCTAAGATGCGTAGTGTCTACCGATTCTTCATGTCTTGTTGTTTGAGTATATTCTTTCAATTTCACTGCTATTTTCCTCGCGATTGATTTTATAGAGGAAACTCTTTTCGTTTTTATTTTGAAATATGTCCCGATATAAGGAGAAACTCTGTCAAAATTTTCTGATAAATATGTCTCGATATAAGGGGAAACTCTGCCGAAATTTTCCTAGAAATATCACCCCGTATAAGGGGAAGCTCAGCTGAAATTTCAAGAGAAAATATGTTCTTGGAGTTCTTCATGTTCTTCGTTCGTTCTTCGCATTCTTGACACGTTCTCAACGTTTTTGATACGAAAATGAAATTCAATCTTTTCAGGAGCCTTAAAACATCAGTTCTAAAAATGAAACATGATAAAGCCTTGCATACACGAGAGAGAGCTCGATTAGGTAACGAAATCCTTCCTTTTTGCTATTGGGTTTTCAAACGAGATTATTGAAATTCTTGATTTTATGTTATGTGCTATAAAGAACCCTAACTTTGGCTATTTTTGGTAAAGTCTGAACAATTGCTTTATGATTCCCACTAAAATAAGGTTTAAGCATCAAATTGATGCGGTGGCTTTGAAAGTTAGGGTTTCGGAATTAAAATAGGAATAAATACGAGTATATATGCATATGAATAATATATATGTGAGTATACTAAGTATTGTGGATTATGCAAATCAAAGACTTAACGGAAGAATTACATCATGGGAATTGACGTGGTTTGAGTTGGATTCTGAAAAGGATCGTGTGTCACGTTAAGGATGACTGGGAGTAGAACTACAGGTCGGGCATGCAACCTGTAGGTTTGTCGCAAGGAACCCGTATTGGCGTTTCCCTACATAGGTGGTACACGGTTGCCCTGTTATGATAAGTGCGCACAAATTGAATGTTTTGCAATGCGTGGTACCGGGAGCCAATATATTCGGGTTGGAACGATGGAAGATGTGGTCATGCCATGTGGAGGCACGGATGGTTCAATAGCGGCTGGGTTATATGATTAAATGTTAGCCTGAGGTTTTAAGCAACCGAGTCCTCGAGGACGGTGTGCTCATTTGTTTTCCAGGCTGAGGGTTTAAGACCCTGTTTGAGGCGACGTACGGCAGCATAAGCTTACCAAGATTAACATAATCTCCAATCTCGAAGTGTCCACAGCTTCGTAGTCCAAGAATGGCAGGGTTCCCCTGGACTAATCCTTGATGTGTAATAGAAAGGAATAGGACTTTAATTAATGAGAAGGAATGAAACTTTTTGTGATAACAAGTTTTGAAAAATTACACAATTTGTTTGCTTTTCTCTTCTTCGTTACTTAACATTCACTAATTTTATCCTATGATTTATGAAAAACCCAACAGGTGGGTAGCTTTACTTTGAAGGTAGTTAGTAATATTTTTTGTGAATTTCCTTCAAGCTGATGTACATGTAAATGGTTGAAGTGGGACAATGAATCATGTAAACTTTATTTTATGAATGGAAAAGTGTTGAAATACTTTCTTCTGAATATACTTTATTTGCAAATTTGTTTCTGAATGTTAGTTGTGATTGCTGGATAAATTATTGCTAAGTAACCAGATCCGGATATGGGATGATCCAACGACCCGAGAATCGGGGTCACGACAGATTGGTATCAGAGCCAGGATACTCCAGTAATTTATTTAGTAATTAACAATTATGAGCAGTATTCAGAAACTAAGGTTATATTAAGATCCTTTGATCTTAATAACTGACTACAATACCATTCACAAGTCATTGTCCCTTACGTACATCATGCTAAGACTTATAGGACCTAACCTTTGGCCTTGACTTATCCCAGGATCATGGCAGACCAAGATGTGTCTAGACAATTAGCGGCTATGATGACAACGCTCCAAGACATGGGGCAAAGGCAGCAAGCATTGGAGGAGAGGCTCAATGCACAAGCTGAGAGACCCGAGGCATCTAAGCCTGTTGATGCTAGGATTGAAGGTTCTGTCCATCTTTCTGAGGAAGAATCTAGTTACCATCCTTCGACTGAGTCTGCTCCTACCCCGACTGAAGGAGCAATGGAGAAGGCCCTTCTTAGACACCAAATATTACTAGATAATTATCGAAAGGGAGAAATTCCTCGATTCAAAGGTGCAGAGACACCTGCCAAGGCTGAGTTATGGCTCGATGACGTTACTAGGATGTTGAGGATACTCCATGCACCTGTTGACACTTGGGTGCGCTTTGTTGATACTCCCTAGCAAATTACGCACGACGATGGTGGAGAGCAATTTCCAAGAAATTAACAGATCTTGTTCCATATCTTTGAAGAGAGGTTCCGAGCTCACCTCTGTCCCTCTCATTGGGAAGAATTAAAGAGGAGAGGGTTGGCTTCTCTGAATCAGGGTTCTAAGACTGTACGAGATTATCATATCCACTTTACTGAGCTACTACGTTACTCACTAGCTCTAGAAGCTTCACCACAAGAGTATCTTACCAAATTCGTTAGCGGTCTTCAGGGAAATCTATGAGAAAAGCTTGCTGGTTTTAGAGCTATAATCGTAGATGAAGCAATGGACATCGCCTCTCGTATTGAGATGGAGAGGGATGAAAATCGCCAAAGAAGAAGTTTCCACTTTATGGTGGACCATCCAAAAGCAAGGAACATTATAACCGTAGAGATCGTCGCTATCATCCAGTCGGGTCTAATATAAGCTCTCCACAAACTTTGGGCCAGGAATTATCTGGAAGAAGGGGTTTCTCTAGACCTCCACTATATCCTCACGACTCATCAGAGCATTTGTGTGTTTTTACTGTCATCAGGAAGGCCACATCAAGAAAGATTGTCCGAAGTTGAGAGGTTTAGGGTTTAAATCAACCGCAATTAACAGTATAACATCCACCTCGAGCAATGGAGCAACATGCAGAGGAAGACATGGTAGAGGTCGGGGCTTACAAGGAGCATCTCCTACACAACAACCACCACAAAGTGTTGCGGGTTCTAGCTTGCCTGTTCCTAATGGCCAACTAAATGCAATCACTGAAGAACAAGCCTACAATTCAGGCACGGTCGTACGAGGTACCGTTACTATTCATGGCTTTTCAGTACATGCCTTATTTGATTCTGGTGCTTCACATTCATTTATTGCTCGACGGTTACTACCCAGTTTTGGTAAGATACCAGTAGAAGTACAACAGTCCTATCTGATCAAGGGACCAGGAGGACAAGTATTTATAATCCGAGAAATCCTGGATAATTGTATAGTAGTGATAGCGGGACATCAGTTACCTGTTTCACTACTACTAATAGAAATGGATGACTTTGATCTCTTTCTTGGGATGGATTGGCTAGAAAGGCATCATGCATGCCTTGATTGTTTTCGGAAGACAGTAACTTTTCACATTCCTAACTCGATAGAGTTCTAATTTATTGGAAAGACATCCAGTGATGATGTCAAGTACATATCTACTTTAAAGGCTCAACAACTGTTAGAACAAGGGTGCCAAGGATATTTAGCTTATGTATCCACTACATCATGGTCAGAAAGAATGATAGAAGATGTGCCTTAGAATGGAAGGGATCGTGGATTAAACATTTGCCTCTTGCAGAATTCACCTACAATAATAGTTACCATACAAGTATTGGCATGGCACCATTTGAAGTACTATATGGACGAAGGTGTACTACTCCGTTGTGTTGGCAAGAGGTCGGAATAAAGAACCTTTATGATTCAGATAGACTGCAAGAGACACGGGAACTGTAGAGCTTGCTCGAAAAGACTATTGACTGTTCAAAGTCGCTAGAAAAGTTATAGTGATACAAGGCAAAGAGACCTTGAATTTGTGGTAGGTGACTTTGTATTTCTCAAAGTATCACCAATGAATGGTGTTCAGAGGTTTGGCTTGCGTGGGAAGTTCGCACCCAGGTTCGTGGGTCCCTTTGAAATTATTCAATGGATTGGAAAGGTTGCCTATAGACTTGCGCTTCCTCCACATCTTTCGGCAATACATGATGTATTCAACGTATCAAATCTGAGAAAGTACGTTAGGAATCCAGAGCATAAGATAAGTTATGATGATTTACATGTTGAGCCAGACTTGATATAGCAAGAGATACCTGTGCAAATACTTGAAAGGGATATCAAGAAGTTGAGAAACAAAGAGGTGCCTCTAGTTAAAGTATTGTGGCGGAACCAAGAGTTTGAAGAAGCCACATGGGAACCTGAGGCAGAAATGAGAGAGAAATACCCGTAATTGTTTGAGTGATAACACTATGTATTCTGTATATATTCATTATAAATGAAAGGACGTTCATTCTTTTTAAGGCTGTTATGTTTCAATCCTCTTTAAGGTTGTTATGCCTGCATTTCTAGCCTCGAGGATGAGACTTCCTTTAAGGTTGTTATATTTGTAAAGCCATGATCTTGGCATTCCTCGGATCCTATATCATAAGATGCGACTCGTCAAGAGAAAACCAACGGAATTTGTTTCGTGTGAATCGGACTTCGTTTCGATTTGTTATGATTTTTGGAAGAAAGAGAAGTAAGGAGGGTTAAGAAGTCATTAACCCATAATGACTGTCATTAAGACTAATTAAGTGTGATAAAAGAAACCAATGACGGATTGAAAACCACTAATGATCATTAGCAAATACTAATCAATAGTTATCAAAAGATAAGTGTAAGCCATGAAAGTTAAATCACGATTAGTGAAAGTTAATCACAGTTAGTGTTAATTAAGCGTCATTAGTGAATCTAGAATCATCTGGAATGTTCTGAATTAAGCCCCATGTTTGAGATAGGTTTTGGCCAAAACCACGGGCCAAAACCATGGGTCGCTAAACCATGATTAAGGTCTAAACCACAGTTTTCTAACCATGGTTAGTGGTTTTCTGGAGCCTATAAATAGACCCCCCCTACCCATTCATTCTCTACGCTTTCCACTACCACCACCCCAAGGGCTAGGGTTGAGAGGTCGGGAGGAGGAGTAGGAGGCGAGGAAAGAGCGCTAGCGAAGCGTTGCCGGGAGAACGAGGAGGAGGAAGGTATGATCCTCTCTTAGTTTGCTTTGTAAGCTACGCTTTCAATTCATCCTCTTTTCTTCCAAGTTTTGTTCTTGATTCATCTTTCTTTCCGATTCGTTTTCTGTTGTGGTTCGAGAAGAAATCTGTGCAACACCCTACTTAGGTGCGGGCGGCTATGTACATCAGTGAACCCTGTGATTCGTCACGCATTCACTCACCTAAGATGCGTGGTGTTTAGCGATTCTTCATCTCTTGTTGTTTGAGTATATTCTTTCAGTTTCGCTGTTGTTTTCCTCACAATTGATTTTATAGAAGAAACTCTTTTCGTTTTTATTTTGAAATATATCCCGGTATAAGGGGAAACTCTTTCGAAATTTTCCGAGAAATATGTCCCGATATATGGGGAAACTCTGCCGAAAGTTTCCTAGAAATATCACCCCGTATAAGGGGAAGCTCTGCTGAAATTTCAAGAGATAATATGTTCTTGGCGTTCTTCGTGTTCTTCGTGTTTTTCGTTCGTTCTTCGTGTTCTTGACATGTTCTTAGCGTTTTTGATATAAAAATGAAATTCGATCTTTTCCGGAGCCTTAAAACATCCATTCTAAAAACAAAACACTTTAAAGCCTTGCATACACGAGAGAGAGCTCGATTAGGTAACGAAATCCTTCCTTTTGATGTTGGGTTTTCAAATGAGATTATTGAAATTCTTGATTTTATGTTATGTGCTATAAAGAACTCTAATTTTGGCTATTTTTGGTAAAGTATGAACAACTGCTTTACGTTTCCCACTAAAATAAGGTTTAAGCATCAGATTGATGCGATGGCGTTGGAAGTTAGGGTTTGAGAATTAAAATAGGCATAAATACGAGTATATATGCATACAAATAATATATATGTGATTCGATACTAAGTATTGCAGATTATGCAAATCAAAGACTTAACGGAAGAATTATATCATGGAAATTGATGTGATTTGAGTTGGATCCTGAAAAGGATCGTGTGTCACGTTAAGGATGACTGGGAGTAGAACTACAGGTCGGGCATGCAACCTGTAGGTTTGTCGAAAGGAACCCGTATTGGAGTTTCCCTACCTTGGTGGTACACGATTGCTCTGTTATGATAAGTGCGCATAAATTGAATATTTTGCAACGATGGTACCAGGAGCCAATATATTTGGGTTAGAACGACGGAAGATGTGGTCGTACCATGTGGAGGCACGGGTGGTTCAATAGTAGATGGGTCACGATAATATGTATTTAAAGCCGCTAGGTTATATGATTAAATATTAGCCTGAGGTTTTAAGAAATCGAGTCCTCGAGGACGGTGTGCTCATTTGTATTCCAAGCTGAGGGTTTGAGACCCTGTTTAATAAAAGAAAAGGAAATTGTCAGGGTAGTATTGGAGGATTGGTTTAGGTGACGTGCGGCAGCATAAGCTTACCAAGATCAACGCAATCTCCAATCCCGAAGTGTCCACAGCTTCGGAGTCCAAGAATGGTGGGGTTCCCCTGAACTAATCCCTGATGTGGAATAGAAAGGAATAATACTTAAATTAATGAGAAGGAATGAAACTTTTTATGATAACAAGTTTTGAAAAATTACACAATTTGTTTGCTTTTCTCTTCTTCGTTACTTAGCATTCACTAATTTTATCCTATGATTTATGGAAAACCCAACAGGTATCGGTGAGCCATCACAAGAACTTTAGTAATTCAGTCAGCTTACATCCAGCCGACCAGGGTAGCTTTACTTTGAAGTTAGTTAGTAATATTTTTGTGAATTTCCTTCAAGCTGATGTACATGTAAATGGTTGAAATGGGACAACGGATCATGTAAACTTTATTTTTTCGAATGGAAAAGTGTTGAAATACTTTCTTCTGAATATATTTTATTTGCAAATTTGTTTCTGAATGTAGTTGTGATTGCTGGATAAATTATTGCTGAGTAACCAGATCCGGATATGGGAGGATCCGACGGCCCGAGATTCGGGGTCGCGACACCTTCTGATTTTAAATAAATGGAAAAATACGGATAAATGCTAGAATATAAATATGCCGTGAACATACATAAGATGAAGCATTTACTCTAATTTTTCCAAATTAAGTGAGACCTAGGAGATATTTATACAAAATAGAGGTGCAAATAAATAATTACAAGGCCTACCAGGGTTATATTTACAATAAAAATGAAGTAAAGGGGATTACGTGTAAATAAACCAAAAAGTTTAACACTAATATTACAAGTTTTATACTAAAATGAAATAAAGGAACCCTGAAGGTGTCCCTTACAATTTACCCAACTCACGTGGTGGGTCACGTGAATTAGCTAGCACGGACTGATATGAAATATGCGGGAAAGTTAAGGGTGTCCTTGCGATTTCTACAACACTTTTTCAACTACTCTAATATTTATAGGACACATTTAGAAATACAAAAAGATGCGAGGGAGCTTTTGATGTTTACCCACTTAAGTTGTGCGATCGAGGTGTGCTCCATGCGACACGTGAGAGAACTGACAGTGGAAGGATGCATTGCTTCACTCGATGATTCGACAGTAGAGAACCTTGATCAAACGACTCTGAAAACAGGAGGAAGAACTCAAAAGAAGTTCGACTGGGATGACCTTCGATCATGGATTCCAACCACGTTCGGTCTCCGACTACCTCGTTGGTGGCCTCCTTCCCTTCTGGATGACCTTTCGTGCCTACAAGGTTCTTTAAATGTGTTCAGTCCCCATCGAAGAGGGCTTGGAGCTGTTGCTACGTGGAGCACCTGACTTTGATATGTTCTTTGCTCCATGTGTCTTAGTTGGGTGCTACTCCTGCACAAAAAGAAAGGATACAATGAGAGAATCACATCTGACCCTCTCTTGAAGCTCAAAACACAAGGAAATGGTGGGTCGATGAAGCTCAAGCGACGACAGAGGAAGGAGCTTCGAATCCTGCTCATTACATGCAAGATCGAGGGGAGAACAAAGGGCTACGATGAAGAAAGAATCGAGGTTTGAAAATTGAGCAAAATGGGAGTCGAAAGTCGAGGAACGATGAATTTGGGGTTAGAGCCTAATGCCCCAACCAATTTAACACTTCAAATTAAACTAAATAACAACCTAATTAATGAAAGTAATGACTAAATTACATTACTAGCATAAAAAGCAACAATAAAAACCTAATGTAATAGCTCATACCTTCTTGAAGGCAGGGAGAAGAGGAGCTCACTGGAGGTGGCCGGCGGAGCTTGGACCATCACAATCCAGGCCTTTATCCTCGCTGACGAGACAAGGGAATCGGTGCTGTCAATGCCAACTCTACCTAATGGAGTTCTCTTGGAGTTACAGATCTAGAAGGGGATCTAACTCAAACAAGGCGGCGGTGGTCGAACTTATACATGTGGGTTCCGAGCAAAAAGGAGGAGAGGTGGCGTAAAGATGGAAGGGGGTTGGTGAGCATTAGAGGTGGGGTGAGGAAGAGGGAAGAGCATGATGTAGGAGGGTGGGATGCTCGAGGGAGATGGAAGCGTGGAGATGGTATGTAAATGGGGAGAAGAATAGGGCCTTGTGACCTTCCGATAGGTCAAAGGGTACAAGGGGGTAGTTTACCCACATGTCAACAAAGGTTGCCACCTGATTGGTCCATGTGGATCAATCAGGGACTTCAAGGAATAAATCACCTTATTAATTCATTTTAAAATAGTAAATGGTTTTTCTATTTTTTGACTAAAACATAAAAATAATTGTTATTTTATATTGTATTTTATATATGTTTTTTATTTATTTTTACAATGCATTTTATTACATGCTAATATTTACATGTATATGCATATATTTAGCCTATTTTATTTTTTATTTGGTATTTTACATTTCATTCTGTTATTTAAATATGTTATCTATTTATAACTTATTTAAATACACATATAGATATTTTTGTTATATTTTTTCTTAATTTTTGTATACTAAATAATTAAGTATATATATTATGTAGGTATATTATATGTATAGTTAACCTATATATATTAAAGTACACCATTTTATTTATTGAATTTTAAATGGTTTGTTTTATTTTTATTTATTACATGTATTTTGAATAATATTTTCAAAATTATAAAAATATAAGAAACCTAAAAATAAAAAGAATAAATATGTTGAATATTATATACATGTATATTGCACAATGAGGGCCCGAAAGCCAACTTTTGCATCTCAATTCTAAATTAAATTAAACTCCTTTTACTAAATCAATAATTTAATTTTATGAACAACAAAGGTGAGTTTGGTCAATTTTGGATCTATATGGAGAAGATACAAGTCTGTATAGTTTTCTTTAGGGTTTTTTATTATATGTGTCCTGGGCACACTTTGCATTATTTTTGAATGAAATAAATTTTATATTTTTCTCTGTATTTTTGTGGACAACATTAATTAAAGGATTTTATTTTTTAAAAGTATAAAATATAAAATAAAATATATCCCAAAATGCAATTATTGGGCTATAAAATTAGGATTTCTGAGTTGTGTTTTTATACAATTGGTTTCCCTATCTCCCCCTATTTTATTCCTTGTCGACCATGTCATCATGATGGTTGGGTTTCAGGGTCTAGGGACACTCACTGTTTGACACTTCAATCTTTTTCTTTTCTTTACTCTATTCTTTTATTTTGGAATTAAATACAATATTTTATACAATATATATGTATCAATTATTGAGTGTTAATTATTGCAAATTAATGTTATATACATGCATTTAACTAGGGATTTAAGACCAAAATGAAAGAATAAAGGCGATGAAATGGAGATTCTTCAGAGTTGTTCTACCATCGTATTATCTAATTCTCTTTTCTTCATGTGTTTTTGTGGTAGTGTGATTTCACATCCACATCTATATCGGGTATTCGATCCCCATCATTTGGTATCGTATGATGACGATATCGGTTCGTATCCCAACAACTGGTATCAGAGCCAGGTTCGATGATACTGAGGGGTACGATGTGGCAGATCTGATAAAGATTCAAAATCAAGGAGACGACATGGCACAATAGTGTGACTTCTTCAAAGGCTATGAAAAACCAACAATTACAGTGAACCATGAGATCGAGAGTATCTGGAGTCTGATTGAACAATCTTGAACGCACTCCTAACAAGTTGTATGGTTCGGATTGAGAGAATTCTTCTCCTTTTTTTCAAAACGTGCAAGAAGGTATGATAGAAAATCAGATGGGAAATTTTCATTGATGGTGCATCATTTTCCATGCAACTCATCAACAGGAAGAATGACTTCACCTTATGGAAACAATGGTTGAAGAATAAACTCATGAGAGAAGGACTTGTGAAAGCTCTCCAAGATAAAGAAAACAAGTTAGAGAAGATAAAAGAGAAAGAGTGGAAGGAAATGGGGACCTCGCGAACACTACGATACAACTTCTGTTAGTAGACAACACTCTTCGTGAAGTCATCGGCCTTGAGGATCCAACAGAGGTTTAGAGGGAGCTCGAGGGAAAATACAAGTCCAAATCTCTGACAAATCATCTCTTAATGATGAAAAATCTCTATTGTCCAAAGATAACCGACATGGCAAAGTTTGAAGTGCACTTGGATGAATGCAATAAGATTCTGATGGGTTTGATTACACTTGAGGAGAAGAACGTGGAAGAAAAATCTGTCTTCAAGGAGGAGGATAATGCATTGTTCTTGTTGGATTCCATTCCATCTTCCTATGATCATATTGTGATGACATTATTCTATGGCAAGGAAACCATCGCATTGGAGGAACAAGTCGCTTCGTTGCTTATGAACGAGTCTCGATGGTGGTTGATGGATTAGGCAACGAATGATGAAGATCATGTGTTGGCAACTGAGGGTAGACGTTCAAGATAATAGGAGATAGGATGAAGAGGCCAATCCAAGTCACGAGGTCCAAGAAGATGCTTCCATTGTGACAACGAGGATCACAAAATAGTCAATTATCTAAGATGTGAGAAAGAGAAATAAAAGAAGAAAGTTGATGAGTCGGAATATGACCAAAAGGATTCTACGAGAGAGACTTGCTAGCATGCTCTAGGGAGATTATAATAGATTTAGGATGGCTTCTAGACTTGGGATGTTCAGATCATGTGTGTTCATCCAGGGAGCAGTTCAATACTTATCATGCATGTAATTATGGCATGGTCAAAATGAGAGGGGGAGAGGTTCACCACACCAAGGGATTTGTCAAAACAATTTCACATGTTTGATGTAGCAGTGCTAACTCTTACAGATGACAGACACTTTCCTAGAGACAAGAATAGTATGATTTCACTTGGAACGATTGAGTCACGAAAACATCGAGTCAACACTGAAGGGGGAGTTTTCAGAGTGAACAAGGGAGCACGCGTGGTGATGCATTGTACGATGATGTCAAACAGGGTGTATATGCTCGAGGAAAGAGTCATGACAAGTGTTGGAGATCAGGTTACTTCCAGGACGAGTAGTACGATGAGATAACGACATGTTATCCACAACTCTACTACATAAGTGTACAATGAGGAGAAGCGAGTGAGATTCGTTTTATCGGAGAATGCTGGCACAATCTCTAGTCATGAGATATTTGTGGCGTTGCATCAGGAGGATTTATTTTATAATGAATTGGATGTCCATGGATCCTAATCCATGTGCTCACAAAATCAATGGTTTATATTGTTTTGTGCTTTCAAACAATGACCATGATTCTGTTGCATAAACTTGCAACAACAATTATTCATTTAAATTAAATCAAATATATTTAATAATCTTCAATATATTTAAATTCAATCAAACCAATAAGCATGGAAGGATTCAGAAGGAGGCAATCCTCCTTCTAATCATGGAGTGTACGATCACCTTGATATATGACTCAAGGGTGGTTGTCCACCCTCCATAATTGGAATGTGTCTTCCTTTTTCTATGAATCTTGTATCTCACATAATCCTTCATTATTTTCAACAACTTTTATTGAAAAATTATTTACAAAAATAATTCAATTTTTTTTTTATAATTTCAATCATGTCATTGATAATTGTTAATCATATTCACACATCTAATATAAAATATAAATTGTATTTTCAATTAATTATTCAATGCGAATCCAGTTCACATAAACATTTACTTCATAAATAATATTACAATTAGATCTCTCTAATATATTATAAATCATATTTATAATATACATGATTAATATGGATAGTGATATCCACATTATTCATATCCTTGATAGTTAAATCATATTTAATTTTCTTGGATTTTTATTCTCATGTAACAAAAAATATGAATCATATTCATGTTATTCATGATAATTAAATCATATTTAATTTTTGATTCCCCAATGCTCATATACAGTGTCAACAATGGAATTATTCTTGAACTCTTTCAAGAATATTATACATTTCATGAATACTTGGAGATAAGGATAGGGCAATTGTATACTCCATTTATAGTGACTTGGATATTAATATCATATCTCAAACCAAAGTCTCAGAGACCTCTCGAAGATGATTGATTAAATCAAAGCCGTAAATCTAATCTTCTCATTGTATCTGGGTCGTATTCTAATCAATGTCCAACATTTGGACTAAGATCAGATTACTTCTCTATTGAGAGGAGTCACTAAAATCCAAACATATTTCATCACTCCCTCATAATGGAAGTGTCACGATTATACAATCATTTAAGATCACATCACCCTCTAGTATTCCTATACCCGTACATCCTGCATACTGGAAGACCTAGAACAAACCTGATCTTTTAGATAATATTTAGACTGTCTTCTTAAGGCTTTTATTATTAAGTTTCTTATTTGATCATTAGGAGTTCGTATCGATCATATACATTCCAAAATCATATATCATACCTAGGTATTGATCATATACTTTCCAAAAGCATATATTATACCTACAAATTCAGTGAAGCTTCCAATGATAGACGACCATGCACAGAATTTGATCCAATATCTCAGGAGTTAGCTCATGTCATTCTGTTGAGTAATGAACGTATATGATCCCTTTGAGATATCGTATTACTCGTATGCCCGTTTATGAACACTAGCTCACCGGTGTATAGACCTGGAATAGGTCATCAACCTACTGGTCTGCCAAATGTAAATACTCACATATAGCAACATATATGTCTCCGATCAGAGGATGAGCGCCTATATCGTGACAGTATACGGCATAGGTCTTGGTTATCTCGATCTCATTAAGTCAATTCTTTGACCTAACATATCAAATACCTACGAATCTCTATTCCTATGCAAAGGACATACATCAAGAGGTCGGTCAGATATTAATTTTTAGAAAAGATTGCAATCTTCTTCTCAGTCTGGAGATCCTTTCTTAATAATCATTTGACGGTGCTTTATGAGTCCTCAATCTAACCATTTAGATATCATCCAAGTACCAACCTCTACGATTCAACATTTGAATCAATAGTTGTATGAGCATTAAAATGGTCATGGTACTTAACTCTAATTGTACTAAGGGAGCTATTATGCAAATTAGCTATTCTTTATTTCAGACAAGGAGTGAATTGCAATAACATTTATTGCATAATGGCTCATCACACTACAGGAAAACATAATATTTGCAACATTTGAAAAACTGTTACAAAAGACCATTTGTAACATTTATTTATCAAATGTAATATTTTAATTATGTCGCTTTTTGTGTCCCAAAAGATGGTGTCGCAAATGTCATATGCAACAATTTAAGGCAACTGTTGCAAATAAACCATGTTTGCATCATTTTTCTATTTGTTGCTATTAAAAAGTGACAATAAAATAAACATTACTATTATAATATTGGACGGCGTTTGGTAAGTGTTACATATATCTTTGTCACGTTCATATAAGTGTTGCAATTACAAGTTCATAGTGACATATATAAATGTTACTAACATACTTGCAATGTTTATATGAATACATCAAATATGCTTGCAACGTGCATATAGGCATTACATGCAACTTATATTTTTTGCATTATCATTACAAATCATCATATTTTAAGATATATACTCGTGATTACCTGATCATTTGTATAAGAATTCCTACTAATTTTCAACCACATTCATGACATTCACAAACAATTGTGATAAGATAAATCTGTATATGTTTTAAACCAAATCTGCACAACAAGTTATAACTACAAAAATCAACTAATCGTTTTATTTGAGAGTTTTAACAATTGGAGGGAGGGGATGATTTTACATAACATCAAAATAATATTCAACAGGCATCACTTTCCTCGTTCTCACGCTACCAGTTCCACATATATCACTTGAGAAAGTGACACCAAGTTCTTCGACATCATTGAAACAAAATGCTTCATCTAAGAAATAAACATCTACCTGCCTATTTTTTGTTGATACACCATTAGCTTTGTCGTTTGCCATCAATGTCATTTGCTACATATGCACATCTTGCTCTTTTAACATGAGCATACATTGTTCTATCAAATTATGTGCACTGCTTCAAAGATCCACCACTTATTGAAGTGCTTGCACCCATAGGAACATTAATAAGCACAAGCAAAACATTGGATCATTTTTCCTTGTTAACAACTCTGTCTTAAGAGATTATTTGTATATGTGCTCCTATTTCCCTCTCATAAAATAGTAGCATCCTCAGGTAGGAGGTCCATTGCTTGACTTTAAATATTTTTACTATCTTTTGCTGAAATAAAACAAAATAATAATTCAGTAAAATGTATCAAATTTATCATGGTTCATAAAAAGTCAGTAGATCTTCCGTATATTTTTACCAAAATGCATAAATGAATTTTAACCATGTATAAGCCACCCTTTAGCTTTTTTGAGAAGAAGAAAACAACATGTTTATACCTTGAGTACCTACAACTGTATACTTATGACTAGTCTAGAAGAATCTCGAAGAATATCAAAGCTTCAATTAAAGCATGATCAAAGCATATGATACATCATAAAAAATGTCATTGTAACGTGATGGTGAATCAACATCGCTGAGATAAAAGATTAATCATTGTATACCTTGTGATACTAGAGTAAGGAAAAACAATTGAATCATCATTCAAAGACTGTGACTCAACAATACGTACTAACATGAAACAAGCTGCAATAAGGGATTTGTACTCATGAAATTAAACAGATGCTAGAAATCAAGAAGTATATGAAAATAAATGTCCCTTTAATCAAAAAGCTCGTTATGCTAATATTAAGATTGAATTACCTAATAACATAATAAAAAACAATATCTTGGTGAACGTATAATACATGGTTTCACTTTAATAAACAATTTCCAGGGGTTGTTCCTATCAACCTTTTTGAAGATGACAGAAGATCTCCATATGTTTCATTTCTCACAGTGTTTTTTTCTATCATGGAAACAAAGAAGATAAGTCACAAAATGATATATAGTTCCAAATATAACCAATAAGAACAATAAATATACTTGATCGAAGACCATATGTGCCATCTTCACAGAAAGCCCACTAGAAATAATAACAAGCACCCAAAACTATAAAGACCATATTTCAACAATAAAACACGGATTAAATAGAGAGAAACCTAATTAAGAATTAAAATTAGAAGGACCGTTACCCCCAGGAAGTATAACCTCCTTCACGGATGCCACAGAAACCCATCATCAATGTCAACATAGCAGATACGTTAACCAGATCATGGGAATTGAAGGTCAAGTCAATACATGTGGAGGGAAGGGGAGAGGCAGTAGAGGGGCTATTCCCGTGGCTTCATGGATGTCGGCCACGATAAGGGGGAAATGACGGGGCATTTGAATGCCATCACGCAATCCAACCCCCTCCCCTTCATGGACACAAAATCTTACAGAGGGCATGTCTGCTTCTCCTTCCTTTGAGATTAGTGGAACAGGCACCGAATCTCCTCTAAGGCTTCCTCCACCGTCGTGAGTGATGGTCGCTTGGGAAGGATTGTGGTGGGGAGGTTGACGTGGGAAAGAGGGAGGCATCTGGAGAGCCCAGCACATGCGTCGGCCAGAGCAAGGCCCTAGAGGTATTGGGAGGTGATAAGGGCGTAGAGACTGGATTTGGGGAACAAGGATTTTGGGGGATGAGGTTTGGATTGTGCGAGCGAAAGTTTGGGCGGGACTTCTTGCGCCATTTTTTCATCAACACATTTGCAGGCGAAATTTTGGGTGGGAGTTCATACGCCATTATTTCATTAACACATTTCCAACATTTTATTAGCACGATGCTAATATGATAATAAATGTAACGCTTTTCTATTTACTGTTGCAAATGTCACATTCAAGTGCAACATTTACAGAAATGTGTTGTATGTGTTAATTTAATACAACAAAATCATAGAACGTTACAGATAGTAAGTCATTTGTAACAGTTTATTTGAAATGTTACCACGATCTATTACTAAAATTCCTTTTTCCTGTAGTGTCATGGGCTCACATGTCTAATATGTATATGGTAAGCAGGCCAAGAGAAGCATTTAGAAAACAAACATGTACCGGAAGAGATAGGATTTTTGCCTTCGTGGCATGCAGCATTGAGGAAAATTTCATTATAAATGCTTCCCAGTATCGACTCAAAAAAATTTTTGTATGCAAGAGAATCCTAGGAAATTTACAGAGTTATTGCCATATTCTCGCTTAGGATTTCTTTAGCCCTTAAAATCTTAGAATGATTGAGATTGACGTCGAAGAAAGTATATTTGTTCTTACTTATTTCAAGTTCAAAGGTTTTAGAAAAAAATCTCATTGTGGATAGAACAATTTTTAGATGTGTCTCATTATGTTTAAGATATAATATCAAGCCATCCGCAAATTGTACATTACTAATCATGGATTTCGTGCCATGGTTTAGACAAATAGAAGCGGAGATATGTTATCTCCTTACGCCACGACTAGGGACTAATAAATCAACTGAAGAGCCATTAAGCTTGAAAGATACATGGGTAGTTTCTGGGATAATAATTATCCAGTTGATGAAAGACTCTGTGCATTAATCAATTGATTATTCATGACTGACTGAAATACGTTCCGAGTATTGTGAGAACGACCGATACAACGATCGTCAGATCTGACTTGTTGGACACCGCAGACGTTAGGAACCCCTGTCACGTCCTCTCTATCAGGACACATATTGACCCGTTGATGATCACTCAAAATGTTTAAGTCCAAGTTGTCAAGTAGTAATCCCCACCACTTATAACTCACTTTCACACTTTGTGAGTTTCCAATATGGGACTATATTGGGTGTCACATCCTAAGACTTGCTCAGATCAAATCCCACATCTCCTCTTTCAATAGTGTTCGTTACGCAGGGATTCATTAACTAGAGTCAAGTGTGAACGATAGTGGTTGACCTCAAGATTAAGAGAGGGGAGTAAGAGGAGAATTGTGGCAAAACTAATTTCCATGTTTTGAGAGCTTTTGTTGAATAGTTTAATTACTTCTAAATCCTTATGGTAATATAACGATTCAATAATAGATACTCATGGTAAGTGTGTGCGATGTAAGACGTAGGTATGATTAAAGGTTATTGCGCAAATATGAATTATAGAACTATTAATATTTATAAAAATATATAATGGCACGCTTGTAGATACTCATGCAGCTATATACCTAGAAACTTTAGAATTGATATTCCCATGTCTTGTATTATTTTTTTATTCAATGTTAAATTTTGCTCAATTTACACCAATACTTAAAGTTTCCTTTTTGCAAGTAATGCCAACATCCTTTCAAAAAATAGTTAGAACAACTCGTATATCCAGTTTCCCCCGCACTCATATATGTTTTAGGAAACGAAAAATTCTCCCCCTTTATCTCTCTCTCTCTCTCTAAGAGGATAACTAAAGGGAGTTTTACACGTGCTCTTTCGATTTTTTTTAATAATACTTATGCTCAAAACTTTTTTATAATTATACTTATACTTCTATATTCTGGCAAAATTTACAGTACTATCCTTCAATTACTATACATGTGCACCTTACATGTGCCCATATATTCTTACAAAATTTACATTATTGTCCTTTCATAATTAAACTTATGCCTCTACACTATACTAACGGAAGGGTAATACAACGAATATTATAAGAATATAGGAGCATAATTAAAAATAAAAACATACGTACTATTGAAAAAACTCATAACAACTGAAGCGTGAATATTCCATAACTAAAAGAATCCAGAGATAATTGTTCATGGAGCGTATGTTCTACATACTCACCTGAGATAATTGTTCATGATTTTAAGGAAGCTGTACGATGATGAGCACCACCTGCAACTTCGAGGTGATAGGATTATAGCAAGGAAAAAGATAAAGGAAGGAGTGTCTTATTTTGCTTTTGGAATTTGTTTCATGTCAGAACATTTATTACGGATGATTTAATGTGTGGAAAATGATATGATAGTGCTCCACGTAACTTGATGGATATATATCTCAGCATTTTCTCTTTTTGATGATTCCAAGGTGTCCCCCGAAGCTAGTTGTCTGATATCAGATTGGTTCAGAAGAATTATTTTAGGGACCTTCTGTAGTTGTCCCCATATATATGTTGTTTCAGACAGTTAGAAAATACTGGATATTTTATAATTTTTTGTAATGAGAACAGAGCTTATTAAGAGTGTAATAAATATTTTTTATTTTTACATTTGTTTATAATTATCTCGAGCAAATATCTATTATTTTACAAGTTGTTTATCATTTATTACAGTATATTATCATTTTCACATAATGAAATATTAAATAAATATGAAATGATCGCTTCTAAAAATAGAAAACACTTTCATAAGACAAATAAAGATGGGGTTGTATGAATTTAAGATTTGTTTTTGTGAAAATCATAATTTACAGTAAGAATATGATATAGCATTGGTAAAATAATAATATTCGATTCAAAAATTGATGGTAAATCTTTGTAAAAAAAGAGGATGTCTATTACAATCTTAAAGAACCATATACTCATTAAAAAGAATCCCTTATATATATATATATATATATATATATATATATATATATATATATATATATATATATATAGGGGCTGGGGAAGCTGCACCCGGGGGTGTAGCTAACTAGCTGCACTCGGCCCTTTTTTTCATTGGTTTTTTATATTTTTGAAATGAAACCTAGGGGGATTTAAATCACCACATATCATCATGATATCATACCAATTTCAACTAAATTCGACACTTCTATCATCTTCACCAAGACTATCAAATTTTAACGGTTTCAGAATTATTGAAATTGACCCTATCTAGATGGGCGTGTTAGGAATGTTTATTTTGCATGAAATTTGAAACACGTATTCCACTCAATAAACTAAGTAAATCCCCATAGATTTTCTTCAAAAAAAATCAAAAACCAATGAGAAAAATACCCGGGTGTAGCTAGTTAGCTGCACCACCCGGTGTAGCTTCCCTTTTCCCATATATATATATATATATATATATATATATATATATATATATATATATGTGTATATATATCTTTCAAATGAGATATGGTCCTTCCATCCATAAGGAAGGCCATCAATCTCAACCATTCATAATTAATTGTGTGGTAGGTATTAATGGCATATTAATATTATTTATAAATTAAGTAAAAACCCATTTTGGTCTTTATACATTATCTAAATATAGTATGTAAACATCTCAATTATTTCTTCCATTAACGTCACCTTAATTGCCTATTCCAAATTAGAAACCCTAATTATTTTGACATCTTGAGGCTTCATTCTTGTGTCCGCCTCCCCTTTCTTCCTCTCAAAGCAGATTGGCCGAGCAACCAATCTGGGGTGGAGATTCGCACACCAACGTCGACATCCTTCAACCTGCTCCAGCCGTAGATCACGCCCGCCGCACCCTCCTCCGTCAGCCGTGAGCGCAGGTGGGCGTGTGTCGTCTCCTCCGCTCAATCCACCCATGCTTGGAGTCCCGCGCCATCGTCATCGCGTCCAGCCACTCCACGCTGCAAACCCATGAGAGCGCGCTGCCTTTCCAGATCTCCGTCACGTGCTCCGCTGGAGTTGTTTCCCGCTGCCGCCGCTCTTTGCCCGGACTAACCGCCATCGTCGACCACCGCTTGAGGAAGCAAAACCGTGCCACGGATCGCCGACCTCCGTCTGAAGACCACCATGACCATCCGCTCGACGAAGCAACCTTCTCCTCTACGTCGCACCACCATCCAACCATCTCCGCCTGCAAGAGTCCAAGATCAACCCATCGTGTGAAGAAAGAGGGGCAGCGCCCCCTCTCTCCAATTTATCGCCATCGAAGATCAGACATGATCTCTTGTTTGTTCAGAAAACAACAACGGCATCCCGTCGTATGGATCCAATTTCTCGTTGTCCGAGTCCACGTGAAGGTTCATTAATCGAGCTGGTTGGCGAACTCTCTCCATCAGTCTTTATTACTCTCTCGTCTTCTGTCTTTCTTTCTCTCTCGTGTAATCAAGTTCATTCAATTGCAGTATATTCACATGTACGTGCATTTCCTTGCGATCACGATTATTATGATCATCTTCTCCCTATTTGTCGTCAATGGAAAATATCAGATTTTGCAGCACGTCAAAGTTGAACGATATATATACGTAGATTTCTTCAGTGTAATTACGACTACGGACATAGGTCGTTGTTGGATCTGTCTAGGAAAAAATCCTCGGGAGGAGCTCATTCCTGTCTTACCGTGATTTACTCATAAAGTTGTGGTCTCCATCAATTGTGCCCGTTAAGTCCATTCTTTATCGCCATGGAGAATGCATTAGAATCAAATAGCACACACACAATTATATATATATGTGTGTGTGTGTGTGTTTTACATATTTCATATGTATTATACAATCTTGATTTGTATTATACATATTTGTATGTATTATACAATCTTGATTTGTATTATACATATTTGATGTTTATTTTTACATATCAATTGGATGCCAATGAAAAAATGTAGTTTTTATGTGTATCATACATTTTGGATGCGCATTATATATTTTAGAAGTGTATTATACATTTTGAAAACATGTATTATACATTTGTATAAAAAATGACTACGGATTTCACATAAATCAAAAAACGTAAAAATAGCTAATGTATTGCTAATATGAATTGTATTCTACAATAATCATACTGATTTTACAAAATGACTAAAAAAATTTGACTGAACAATGGATTATACAAATAAACACACAATTGCTACAAAAGGAATCACAAATTGTACAAAAAAATGTGAAAGGATACAAACATCGGTCCCACATTTTGTCGTCCAGTACAAAATTAGACATTATTTAAATATGGTATTATGAAAAACATATCAAAATTAGATCTACTTACATTTAGTATTTCGAAATATTAAATGCTATCCGTAATTAATGCAAAGCAATGTGACCAAAATACCCTTTTAGGCAAACAAATTGATCTCGCCGTTAGATTTGAATCTAAGGGCTATGATCGTTGGCCTTCCTTACACATGGAAGGACCAAGTCTCATTTGAAAGGCCCCCTATATATATATATATATATATATATATATATATATATATATATATATATATATATATATATATGAGGAGTGATCCTATGAAAGCCAAAATTTGTGAGAGCATGAGAGCATGCATTCTGGACCACATGATTCAACCAGGAGAGAGAAGACCAGGAGAGAGAAGACAGGATCATGGGGTCCAGAATGCATGCTCTCATGCTCTCACAATTTTTTGCTCTCATAGGATCACTCATATATATATATATATATATATATATATATATATATAGAGGGCTGATCCTGTGAGATGGGATTTTGGTGAGATGGGAAATTCTAGACCACTAGTTTCAATCAGGAGAGAGAAAGCAGGAGAGAGAATACAGAAACTTGTGGTCCAGAATCTTCCATCTCACCATCTCACAAATTCCCATCTCATAGGATCACTCTTCTATATATATATATATATATATATATATATATATGGAAAAGGGAGTATGCACCGGCGGGTGCAGCTAACTAGCTCACCCGGTCATTTTTTTATTGATTTTTTATTTTTTATGAAAAAAATTATGGAGATTTACTTAGTTTATTGACAAGAATATGTGTTTCAAATTTCATGCAAAACAAACACTCCTAGCATGCCCATCTAGATATGGTCAATTTCAATAATTCTGAAATCGTTAAAATGTCATAGCCTTGATGGAGATGATAGAAATGTCGAATTTAGTTGAAATTGGTATGATATCATGGTGATATATGGTGATTTAAATCCCCTTAGGTTTCATTTCAAAAACACAAAAAACCAATGAAAAAAATGCCCGGGTGAAGCTAGTTAGCTACACTCGTCGGTGCAGCTTCCCCAACCCCATATATATATATATATACAGATTTTATCGAATGAGACATGTGCTCATAAGAGTCGTTATGAGCACATAACATTATCCATTAAATTTTGATCTAACGGCTATGGTTTAAAAAAGAGTTTCCTTATTGCACTGATGGCTATTTATATTATGTCAATAGTTCCTTATTTGTAGGATGATAGATAATGAGACCTAATAGCATATGATGCATAAAGGTCATTCCAAATTTGGTCATCGCAGTTATGTAAGTAACAATCCACGAATGGTCAGTATATTATGCAAAATATTTAGTAATATTATTCTATCAGTTATTACTGTTGCAATCAGTATTACATTCTATAGATATATTAGTTACTAACATCAATACAAATGTTACATAGTCCTTTTTTCATTCTCTTTACTAATATTATTTGATGATTTACTAATGTCTCATTGCCACTTACTTTTCACATAAAGACAATTACTGTAACATTGGTATTATTTTTTATTACACGATACGCTTATTTATGTTACTAACTTTGTACTCAATATTACTTTCATTTCGTTTTTGTTACGAATAAAGGCTAATTTAGGTACTTAATTCCTACAAACAACAAACCATCATATTTTTTTGTAAACTAAAGTTTTCTCAAGTATAGAATTCAATGAGACACAATCACATGATATATGATGATTTTTAAGAATAGTTAAACAAATACTTGATTTATTATGAAATTAAATAACGGAAATTAGGAAAAATATGCTAGTTCCATCATTTAATAATTAAAAAATTATGTACTAATCATGCAATTATTAATTAAAGTCCATTCGATAGAGCTTAATGTGGACTATAACATGAATTTTTTAGAATTCAAAAATGATCAAAAATGAATGTCCAACTGACATGCCAAAGTCAGGATCTTTAACGTACAAAATAATAAAATGAACTCCATGCAACATAAGAACTATAACGTAATTACCTAAAACATGATGAGTTGATGGGTGCAAGTTCACCAAGGCATGTGAGGTGTGCATGAGATGGGGATGTTATTACAATTAGATAAAGCGATAGGATCACCTTTGCAAATAGCCCAATTACGTGCCTCTTGCACGTGATGGCTTTACAACATAAATGTTGGAGATGGTGGCCTTGGGGCTCAATCCAACCGTCGATGGTGGACACGGTTGAACACATGAGATTGTAAGCACATTACCTGATCCAATGGTCGAAGCTCGTCTTCTCCAATGAGATGTCTCCATGTGAAGTGGTCAAAAGATGGAGCTCCAGATGGTGGTCTCCTTCTCCGAAGAGCTGATGCTTCTGTGCTTCTAATCGAATGGGACCGGAGATAGTCATCCGATGTTCAACTTGGTCTCAGCTTCCAAGAGGAGGTTTCAACAATGGTTGAATATTGTTTGAACAAATATTGTTTGAACAATAAGGTTGTCCCTTTGAACGGAGCTCGCAACAAAGCTTTTATCACTATACGAACAGGTGCAATTCCTGGTCGGTCTGCCTCACAATCACTAGCAAAGCACAACATCACATCAGCAACAATATATTATCTCATATATTAAAGAAATTTGAGTGGAATCGAACACCTGAGAAGTTTTGTTCATCAAAGGTCCTGGACTAAGCCGAATGTGATTTTGTCTTGTATTTGCCTTGTATTTACACCCTTGAAGACATGTAGGGCACTCTGGAGCTTCTTGGGAAGATTTTTGGAGCTCAAAGATGGTGTCTAATACAACAAAGCACCTGTTTATATGTTCGTTGGAGACTGAGAAGCTTCACCGGCGAACTCGAATGGGGATGCATCTAGGTGGAGCACTCAAATGGGAGGAAAATACAATGGGGAAGGTCCTCAACCCGAAGTGATGGTCCATGCTGACAAAGGGTGAACCACAAAGGGGGAATTAATTAAAGAAGATGAAGAAAAAAGAAGCAGTGCAGAAGCATAGCTAGACTAGAATCGAGTGAATCAAGAAATTCAGAAAAATCGACGGAGGAATGATAAATTTGAAACCAAAATCAGAAATACTAGGAAAATCCTACCTTTTTACTAAACAAATGGATGCAAGAATATGAGTAACGCACTTGGGAAGAGGTCCAGTTGATGGTCGACGAGCGAGAAACTAACTGATACTGCGAGTACGAGGACAAGGTTCCTCAAATCACATCAATCACTCATCTCTCTATTGATGTGTCTCTCATGAGCCTCACATGCATGGAAAAGGAGCTCAAGAGAAGAAGTTGTTCTTCACCTAGTTTGGTATCGCGTTGTTGGGCTTGGGCCCAATTGGATTCCTTGACAGCAACAACCAAATGCTTAAACCTAAGTTATCTATCAGTAGTCCCCACTACTTTATAAGATACTACCTCACTTTATGATGACTGTATGTGGTACTATGATTCGAACGCTACACATATTGACTCCATGTGCTATAGTGTGAGTAAATCTAACCAACCCCTTGACTATGGTCTGATTCACCAAGCTAACAAACCAAAATAACTTAAACAAGCGAAAACTAATAATAAGTAGCATGTATTGACACTCAAAAAGTCTATAAAATGCATGCATGTGCCCTAGGCACATAATATATTATTAAAATAATTCTATAAAACCTAATATAAAAATAAAAAGACATAAAAACTTAATACGAAAAAATAAATCTTTTATACATATATAAAGTTGTAACATATCTTCGATTGATGTACATATTTACATACACACTTGTCTACAAATAACATCTAAAGAATTGACTTCAAAACCTAAATAATCGAAGTACTATATGTGTGTATGTATACCTGATGAATCTCCATTTCATCACCTTTATTCTTTCACTTTGGCTTTTAAACCCTAGCTAAATGCATGTATATATCATTATTTTGCATAAATTAACATATATTATTTACTGTGTAATTATCGTATAAAATAATGTAATTAAAGTTAAAAGAAAAGAATAAAGAAAAGAAATAAAATAGATAAAATGTTAAAGGTATTTTATGACCCTAAACCCCGAGTCCTAAGCATCATGATGATTGGGTCGACAAGGAATAAAGCAGGGAGAGATAAGGACCAAAAATACATTAAAATTCCCAATTTATTTTGCCAAATAATAATTTTTGGGACTTATTTTATTCTTTCTTATGTATTCATCAAATCAATAAACTTTATACATGAAAGATGTAGTAAAAAAACATTTAAAAATACAAAATTTACTTTACACAAAACCAATACAATTATACATTCCGTACTTAAAATAAAAGCCAAAACCTAAACTTTTCAGACCCATATTTTCACTATATGAACTCAAAATGCATCAAAATCACTTTCATTGTATATAACTTTTTATTTCCTATATAATGAAGGTTGTTTCACTTAATTTGGAGTTAAGATGCAAAAGTTAGGTTTTAGACCCCTACTATGTTATATACCTAAATAAACTATTCATTTTATTTATTCTTTACACTACTCATTATTTCATATTTTTATAATTTTGTAAATATTATTATAATATATATAAATAATTGGAATAAAATAAAATCGTAAAAATTTAAGAAAATAAAATAGTATATTAAAATATATAAAATAATTACCTACACTTATACCTATATAATGCATACATATATTTAATTAAGTGTACAAACAAACTCAGAAAAATACATTAAAAATATATATGAGTGTATTAAAATAAGTTATAACTACATAAATTATGTGTATAAAATACTAAAATACATATTATAAAATAAAAATAAAATGTAAAATATAGGTATTATACCTATGATTTACTTGTAACTAATAACTTGTAATAAATAACCACACAAAATTAAATAAAAATAGGCATTAAATACTACCAAAAATTAGAATTATTTTTCATTTTATAATAAAAATTGGATAAAATCATTTATTATTTATTATTCTTTTTTCTAAAATATTTTCCTTGAAATTTTCTACCATTAGTTAAGTTGACCCCAGTCAACTACCCCCTCTGCCCTCTTTGCTCTGACACTCGCCTCGAGCACTCAACTTTTCGTCTTTTTCCCAAAGATCCTAATGATAGATTCACCTTGAGCATTGAAAAAAAATTTGACGGGAGCCCCTTGATTCATGTAGGATCTTTGGATCCCGTCAATCCTCTTCAAATCATCCTCCATTTGATTTGCAACTTCGCATGTCGCCTTATCTATAAATAAAACCAAATTTCTACCTTGCCCAATTTGATCCCCCTAACCCCAATCCTAAGTGCGTCAATTTTCTTGGTGACAATAGGAGTACCCTAGAGGTGTCGGCGAGGAGAAATGAGGAGAAGAGGCGATCCACCATCGTTGAGCTTGGTACCTCCGATGAGGGTCCCTACTCCCTGGAACCACCAGGTGCGAGTTATCATTTTCTGCATTTTATATTGCTTTTTCATTACTTAGGGTAACCATAGCTTAGGTTTATTTAATTTTATCCTAGTTTATCTTAAATTCTGATCTCTTCCATCGTCGGAGCTCTTTGCTCTGGCCATGTTCCAATGTGTTCCCGGTCGTTCTGACCCATCAATTCACGTCCATATCATTCCCCATCATGGGTTACATCGAATCCTCCCCTCGATCCAACTAGATCCTTCCAAGATCAGCGAATTGGAGCTCTTCCTCCACCCTTAGTCGGAGTTCCTCCGTTCACTCCCATATATGTGGACAACATCTTCATTTTGGGTCGAGGTGCACCCCTCGAACCCCTGAGTCTCGTTCTAGATGTACGACATGCCCAAGATCCCTGGAGGGTCAATTCTGGAGCTGAAGGAGGATCCCAGGTGTCCAGTGATTCATCGAGCTTCTAGCCTCTCCCTAGTGAGGCCGGGACCTTCTTGTTAGTACGACCCGTCGCGGACAGCTTCCAGGAAGCTTAGGAGCCCATTAGCAAACCCCCACGGGGTCGGGACGAGGAGGATTTCTCGATCAAAAGGAGGACAGGGAAGTATTCTTCTCTATTCTTGCTCCTGCCCTCAGAGCCGTTAGATGACATGTGTGGCGAAGATCTTGTCTGGGTCATTGATTGCAGATGAAGCAATACCTCAGCTCAGTCGTTTGATTCACTTAAGTGCACCCACGTGACGCACTCCTGGCCTTCCATCCGCGCGTACATGGGGATAAACTTCTAACAAGCCCCCAATTGTATATTTAATATTCAGAATTAAATTGTGTTCTGTATTTTAAAAAGTTGTGGAATAATTACGTAAGTCCCCTAAACTTTTCGATATTTGCTTATGGGTCCATGGCATCTCACCTCACATGGATACATACGTGAGGTAGGTGATTTTTGCATAGTTGCCCTTCTATTTTTTATTTATGTTCAGTCCAATAAATGGTACATTAAATATAAATTTTTGTGGAAAAGTTGCATGTATGGTACTAATGTTGTGTAAATTGCAAAAATTTCCATCCCAGGCATGAGTAATATATATAATTGTTGAAAATTTTGCACATGTGCCCCTAGGTTTTGTATTTGTGTTATTAAATGCATGGGTACTTATTTTTATTGCACAATTGTCCTTGTTAGATTATGTATTTTATTATCATGTTCCTTTTTATTAAAAATAGCTCCTATTTGGTTTTATTTTGTAGAAATTATGGTAGATGCCTGCAATAATACACTTTCATGTCATATTTTTAAATTTTGAGTCATTTTGTTATTTATTAAAAATCAAACAACAACTCTTTATTTAATATCTAAACAGAAAAATATCAAAATTATTAAAACAACTCTAAAAATTCCAAAAAAGAGTACCTATTTATTATGGTATTTTGTAATTACAGTTCAAAAATCCCTAAAATAGAAAAAGAAAATTAGTAAACATTAAAAAGCTCCAAAATCATTATAAAAATTATAAAAAATCTTTTAAAATCCAAAAATATGTATTTCTATCTCTAAATTTTCTTTATATTATATATTATTTATTAAAATTAATTTTTAAATTTTTTGACTCTATATAGTATTTTTAAAATTCCAAAACATTTCAGCCTAATTAAATAGTCCCTAATTTTGTGTATATAAAATTTTAAAAATACCTAAAAATAAGCAAAAATTCGTGGAAATCACAACAACATCAGAAAGATATAAAAACACAAAAATATTTTTCTGTAAAATTTTGTTATTTTTACTTATATTTATAATTACATTACCCTATATTATATACATTTCTATAAATATTTATGTTTATACATTAATTATATATTAAAAGAAAAAAGAATATAAAAATAAGAAAATTATAAAAAGAAAATTAAAAATCTAAAATTAAAAATCTAAAAAAATATAATATATAAAGAATAATTTTATTTTATTTAATAACCCTTAATTTCATTAATTAATAAATTAATTGAGTAAATATTGTACAAAAATATACACATTATTATTTATTCATTATTTATTTATAAATAACATACATGTTACACTGACTTGTCTCACTGTGTTCGACACCCTACTCTGCTCGTCACTATACAAACTTGTTAGTAGGGTTATAATAAATTTTGATTCGTACACTTGCTTTTATTTATTTATTCTCTTATTGTGTGGGTTAATTGATGCTTAGTCACTTGGACTTAGCAAGAGGTCATTTTAGCGATTGTCTATTTGCCTCATTGATTGACATGACCACTTCGCTCTTTTCGAGTTCTGGCTAAACAATACCGCATACACACATATTCTATACATACGTGTGTACATATACATATTATTAACATTTAGCCTCGGCCATATATTCTCGCCATGGAATATATACTTATATGTGTATACATGTATATACACTTGACCTGGTACAAGCCTAATGAGCTTAGAGCTCATTGGACAAGCCCTCTATATATAAGAAAATTTTCCAGACAGCTCTGAGCTCATTAAGATTGTGATGAGCATCTCATTTTCTCAAGTGTTAACAATCATTTTGAGAAAATAATTTTTATTTTACAAACATTATATCATATTCTCATTATCAATGTATTATTTACTCATGCATTATTTATGGAGGAAGTTATAATAATAAGTGCATTTACTAGTAAGTAATAACGCAACATAAGTAATATATATGCTTCTCATTCACACCTTATTTATGCATAATGATGAAGAAAAAAAGTGTTAGTATTGGTTTATTTAGCAAATAATAATAATAATAAAAGCAATAATAACTTTTGAAGCAAATAACATAAAATGATTTACAACATGAGTGCATAATTTAGAAATGTGTAATGACCATCTTATTTTCAACATCAATAAAGAAACTTGTAAGTTCACAATGTAATATTAAGGATAAAC
Organism: Ottelia alismoides; assembly: GCA_037367405.1. NCBI lineage: Eukaryota > Viridiplantae > Streptophyta > Magnoliopsida > Alismatales > Hydrocharitaceae > Ottelia > Ottelia alismoides. Next base: position 1,335,241 of record JAZKJV010007734.1, read on the forward strand.
CTGGTAATAGTAGTATGCTACATGAGGTTAAGTGCTCTACTTGATTCAAAGAAAGAATGAAATAATTGACTGATTATGAGGTTTTCAATAGTAAGTCAAACAAACTATGGATTAGAAAAATGATTATAAAATTAAGATTATGTATTCAATAGTAGAAGTATGTTTATCTGAATCCAAAGTACTGTATAATATTAACATAACATGATTGGAATTAATGGATGTAATAATAATTTTACAATGACAATCAATCTTTTTTATATAACATTGAAGAACAAAATCACCTTTAATGTAGACATAGCAATGGAGCATTAAATAAATCAACTTAGATTGTGCTAAAAAATCCTAACTGAAACTTTGCCCTAATGTACAAATGATACATGAATTATAAAGAAGTAAACTAACGAAAACAAATAAAAAGGGAGAATTCAATAAAAGATAAAGGAACTTACAGAACTTCTGGAAAATGAGCAACAATGTTGAACGACGACTGTCTTCAATATTTTTGAAATGATTATAATGTGCATTGATAATTAGGAAGCAAAAAATATTTTTTTAGGGAGAGAGGACAGTATGGGCGGATAAAAATAGAAAGTAACTAAAGTGATGATCAACAAATGAACTATAAATAAAAAAGGAGTGTCAGATCCTCATCAAATGGACTACATTAGGTGCTTAACAAAAGTCTAATGGGCTTGGAGTTCATTGACAAATTCTTAGGGTAAAATGTGTGTTCTACCATGTCCCTTTTAATAAAATGTGGTATTTTTTTTAAACTCCTGATGGGATTTAGATCATCTATTGTCACGGTGTTTTCATTCAAATTATATAAAAAATGGGTAGGTTTAGGGATCGCGACACCACGACTGGGGAAGGATGTGAATAGTGGTCCAATGTCGTTTTTGAACTTAATACAAAATCCAATCAACATACTTGCATGGTATTTTTACTTGGAAATCCACCTGGATAAAAATCGCGACCTGAGTCTTCCCGACTCAAGATTTCCCAATTAGCCAATATAAGAAACTACTTCACTATAAGACCCGATATTTTTACGCGAAAATCTCAATTGTTTACAACGCTTGACACTTTACAATCTTGGATCAGATATCAAGATCAACACTACAGATCACACATTGTAGAACTTGCATAAGAATGGGTGAGCTTCGACTTTCTTCTGTTGTCCTTGGAGTTCTTACTTCCAAGAGCTCCCCTGCATACTTAAGATCAGACACCTAAGGTCTTACAGAAAGAGGTTAACTGGAAACAAAAGATACATAACAATAATCCTTTTTTTTCAGAAAAACTTATCTTAACATATATCAAAAGGTTTCTCAAATCAAGAGCATTCATATTTAAGTAACCAGTAGAATATAATTGTACATTATATTCACGGATATAAGAATAAAAAATACATCACAAATAACATAGGTGAATAAGCAATATCAATCACAAAATAAATATCACTAGGCTAGCGAGGGATGCTAAAAGAAGTTTGACTGCAATCGGAAAAACTCGAATGCTTGAGAGTGATTAAACTCTATTGATTCAATAGCAATGCTTAACAGCTATCAACTGACAAAATTCTTCTCGAAATAATCGAACGAATCGAAGAACAAGAGAAAGCATGGACGAGAGAATTAATCGGAGAGTTCTTCTTGTTTTTCTAGACAGAATAAGAGTTACTACTCGAAATGTGTATATATGGGTTTAAGAAATATGGTCATTGGAAACAAAATTAGCAACAAATCGGCAGAGATTTGTAGTATGATCAATCAAGCAAAATAGAATGATCAATTATATGGAAACAATCGATCAGATCAAAAGTGATGGTCAATCATTTCTGATCTTTGAAATGGAATTCAAATTACGATCACTCAGGTCAAATGGTGATGATCGATCATGCATTATCTATCAGAAGAAAGACATGGTCGATTAGTGATGATCGATCGGAATTGAATTTTTCAATATCTCAATTTTGAATTTGTTCATTGAAACTTACCGAAGATTACAACTTTCCACAACAGTACAAGTAAAGAAGTAACAACTTTATGACCAAAGTTATACAACTTTATAAGCTTTTGATGTGCTTGAAGTCGATGACACTTCGACGACAAGCTGAGTCGAATTCACAACCGTGGTCTTGCAATCACAATAAAATAGGTGAGCGACTACGATATATATGTGTTTGTATGTCATCTTTAAAACATCAGAGAACGAAGAACTAACAACATGTCCATCTAGAAGAAGTCAATTTCGACAATTCTCTTATCATTAAATTTTGATAGGCTTGATGGATGGGATATGAATCTTGGATTGAGTAGAAATTTAAATGACAATATGATAATATTATGTGATCTGAATCTACCTAGACATTTTCAAAAAAAAACATGATTATTTTTAAAAAAGGTTGGAATAGTCAAGTTAGCTATTCCCTAGTTGTATGTATATTTTACCATCATAATACCACGAAAAATTACGCAGTTATTAGTTATGGATTTTTTTTAATGTCATCCATACTTCATAGTTATGTGCTAGAAGACACTACTGAAAATATGGACAGTTGCGGCCGTCAGGTTCTGCCGCAACTATTTCGTATCCATCGTAAGAACACCATTGAGAATACTAGCTTCGAAAATAATATTAGTAGCGGCTCTAGAAGGTCCACCGCAGTATTCAACCGTCGCAAGCGTAAACCCTCTACAAGTACTCATCAGAAGTTGAGGCGGATCGAAAAATTACGGTGGTGTAACCAACCGCCACAAGTAATATATTGTCCACCGCCAATATTACAAAATAATACTGGCAGTGGCCAACCGACTGCCACAAACATGTGCCTTAAAAAAACTACAGCTGCAGCAGCTTGCAGCAGCTGCCCTTGTTGTGAGAACTTGCAAACATACAATATCAAACACAATCAATGATCGAATATCTCATGAGACATGTCAATCACTACGAGAAAAACACGATTTGGCGAGCACAAAAGAGTGAGGATGGGATGAGCACATGTGCTCGCCACCTTTGGACGAGCACATGTGCTCGCCACCTTTGGGCGAGCACCTTGCGAGCACATTTCCTCACCCACCTGCCTCGCCGAATTAAATTTCAATATGTGATTTTAAATGGGTGCATGAAAATTTAGGGGAGAGCACATTGGCGAGCACATGTGCTCACCCATGTCTATTAAAGAGAACGTTATAGGACTCCCTGTGCTTCATTACAAATGAAACCAAACCTTGGAAACCCTCCCCTAGCGATCTTTGAGCGACATCCCTCACCTCCATCGACCATCATTTAGATCCACTATAAGCTTCTTCTTTCATAAGGTATTTCTAGCATTCATCTCTTGCTTATTTTGATTTTGGTTGCATAGTATGGATATATTCAATGTTTTAGGGTTTGCAAATTTTTTAGTCTAGAACATCATACCTTGTTTTTAGAACTCATTAACATGTTAATTGTACATCATACGATTATATTGATGTATATTAGACATTAGAATTGATTTTGTTAGCTTATTGTATAAGCATATCAACATGTACGGATGGTATATGATAACATACCTAAACCATTACCATTTGAAAGAACATTGTTCAAATTTGTTTACTTGTAAATTGGACATTATATGATTAGATTACCATAGATTATATTTTAGAATGAATTTTATGAAGCTATTCTATATGCAAATCAACATGTACACAAGGTGTATGATATGCTAATGAAAAATTGAGAAATTCCATTGTTATATGTGATGTGATAACCTACGTATAGACTAAATACCCATATTTTCCTACAATTTTTAGGATTATATAGTAATGATTTATTGTATATGCGCTTGTGGTATTTAAGTATGTGTGTGTATTGGTGTGTGTGTGTGTGTATGTTAGTATATGTGTACATGTGTGTGTTAGTATGTGTACATGTATGTGTACATGTTGAGTGTATTAATAAAGTGTTGTTTCTTTATAGTGTTTTTTGTGTCTAAATTATGTGTGTGTCGGTATGAGAGGGAAGGGGAGTGGGGAAATTATTTGCGTGAGCTGTTTATATGTGTGTTATGTGTGCATGCATGTGCATGTATCTTAGGGAGTGTGTTAGTATAATGTGTATCGTAGAGAGTGTGCATTTATAGTAAAGTATGTGTTACTATGTGTTAGAGGGTGTATTAGTTTATTATGTATGGAGCACGAGCTTATGAGAGTGAGAACACACTTCTAAATATGTTACATTTATTTTAGTGTGTAATATTTATTTGTGAAGTATTGATATAATAGCCTTTAATTTTTATGTTATTGATGAAATACCTGAAATTTCTACATGTGGAATGTTGTCATGGATATATGTGTTAACCTCGATTTAAATTTTACATTTTTTTTGTTACTTTGTAGATGAACGTGATTGTGAGGGTGACCATATATTATCTTATTTTTTCATGTTTTGATATAGTAGGAGGAAGCTCTCGGTAGTATTGGTAACACTTTATTTTCCAGTAAAAACCTCTCTATCTCTAGTTTATTAAGATATCTACTGGGATTGATCCTTTATAATTGAATCAACATCCAAAGAATACATTACAAAGCAAATAAGATGAGGATGAGGTGGAAGAAGAGAAGGACATACCTTATTATCAATAATGATACTCTATAAGAGAAAAGCAAGAAATGAAGTTGTAAGTGATGCATTTTTATTTATAATTTTATCATCTCTTTATTATGCCTTTAATAAAAAAAAGTATTAGAAGTACCAGATATAAAAATATGTATTTATTCATCTCTCTATTCCATCCACGGTAATGGTTACATCAACAGAAATTGGAACTGAGGAGGCTGTCTTGGAAGGGTTCGAATCCCTAGCAAATATATGTGTATTTCAATAGTATTACTCACGAGTTAAAGAGGTATTTTTTAATATATAATGCTTTAGGTTTATTTTTTGATACCTATTTATAGTTGTTCTTCACAAGTTAATATTCTTTCTAAATATCAAATGGAGTTGTAATTTAGTGAGTATAAATGTGATCGAGATGATGCATAAGATAAACCCCTATATAATTAGGTATTTTAAGTTTAATTTTATTATCTTGCTTTGATGCATGCATATTTAAGTTTCAATCTATTAACTTTATTTTATTCTAATCGATTAAGTACAAGGTTTGATCTAAATAAAATATCATGGCAAGAAGATAAAGAGGATGCACTTATATAAGTAGATGAGGTTAGTGCATGTGATGATTTTTACTACTATACCATCATTAGTACTTTTCCTTATGCATTTACTTTCATGATTTTGTAAGATGATTTGTTGAAAATGCACTTCACTAAGAAGATGAAATTAGTGCATGTGATAATTTTTGCTATTGTATCATAATTCAGACTTTGTTTTCATGCACTTACTTTTATGTTTTTGCAAGATGACTAGATGAAAATTACTTCACTAAGCAGATAAGGTTAATTCATGTGATGAGTTTATCTATTGTATCACCATTCATACTTTGTCTTCATGTATTTACATTCATGAATTTGCAAGATGATTTATTGAGCATGCATGTCTAGAGGTGTTATTCTTTTTATAGTTGAAAAGCGTAATCACTTCCAATTTTTTAGAATTATAGGATTTTAGGTCCTTATATTTGAACATGATCGTGAGTATGAACATGATGATTTTTTGAAAGAGTATGAAAATGATTGTGAGGATGTAGAAGGCCAAACCCTACGTCATTAGGTATGCTTGATTAAATTTTATCATCTTGCTTTGATACATGTATATTCAAGTTTCAAATATTAATTTAATTTTACTTTGAGTCAACTAGGTGCAAGGTCTGATCTATATAAAATATAATAGGAAGATGATAAGGTGGATGCACTTCACTAAATTTATGAGGTTAGTACATATGATGATTTTTGCTTTTGTATTATGATTCATACTCTTTCTTCATGTATTTATTTTCATGTTTTTGCAAGATGATTTTTTTAGTACTTACATGTTCATGTGTGCATTGTATTAGGTTCATGAGTATTTATGTGTGTGTTAGAGTACTCATATGTATATGCTAGTGTGTTTATGTTTGTGTGTGTGTGTTGCATTGTGTTAGTTTGTTCTATAGTTTGTATGTGTTACACTGTGAAAAAGAGGGTGTGCATGTTTGTCTTAAGTTTGTTTGTGTGCTTGAGTGTGCTTATGTGAATACTAGTGTGTGTTACTATGTATGTGTATATTAGCATGTGAATGCAAGAGATATAGTGTGTGTATGTTTGTTAGAGAGTGTAGAGTGTGTGAGTATAGTGTCTTTGTTCTAGATATGAAGTGCTTGTGTGTTAGTATGGTGTTTGTGTTAGTATACCTATATGTGTTATTGTTTGTGAGTGTATGTTACTGTGTATTCTAATGCACTATAAAAAGCATGTGCGTATGTGTTATGCATGAGAGAGAAAGAATGTGTACGTGAAATGAGGATAACACTATAAGAGAAGATAGAAATCAAATTGAAGTATGGGCTCTCCAACTTGGCGTAAAATATGATTACATAGTTTAGGAGTATTACAATGACTTTATAATAGGTGATATATGTTCAATGGGGCTTCAAAACCCCCAAAGAATCTATATTTTTTCATGTTCTCTGAAATAAGAGAGCACATTTTCTAGCCAAATCCTAGCTAAGTACTAGCTAATACATGACCTAGAGAGCACTTGGCTAGGACATGGCTAATACGTATGCTCGCCCACTTTTAATGGCGAGTACATGTCCTTGCCAATATAAGATAGAGAGTGGGGTTTTAACGAGCATAAGTTTGGCGAGCACATGTGCTCGCTAAATGACTTGGAGAGCACTTTAAGAGCGCCTGGGGAGGACATTTGTGCTTGCCAAAGGTACTTTTTTTATAGTGAATGTTGTAACTAATACAAACATATATGCTACACAAATACCAAAATAAGATACATACAAAAGATAGTTGTTCGAACTTGCGTCCTTGACTAACAACACAAACACAAACAATTTACAAGTTCTTTTGATACATCGATTTGTCACACACACACACTGCAAGGACGGATCCAGGGGGCAAGGAGGGGCATATGACCTCCTTAAATTTTTGGAGAAAAAATAATACATCTCATGTGTGCACCTTGGGGTTTTAAAAAACCCCATAGTCTTCCATGTATATATATACTTAGTACTATAGGATTCTTGGAGTTAAAATGTATATATATACTTAGTACTATAGGATTCTTGGAGTTAAAAACTACCATACATGCATCCTCTTGGATCATTTACTCAAATAACTTATATTTCAACTTTAAGTTATCACCAATCCTAGTATATTTTATCTTGGATCAACTTTTATTAGTATTTTTATACAAATAAACATGTAATAGATATATACGATGATTATCTTATTGCTATTCACATAAATGTAAAGAACTATACAAATTTAATCAGGTATTTGTACACTACAATAGAATGGATTTATGTGATGTTTTTTCCTAAAAATTGCAACTATATTATATGTTGTTATATATACAATGACAATATAATTCTTTCAAAAAATAATTTTTTATTATTGAAAGAAGCGACCAATGTCATATCTATTATTATATCATTAGCAATGATCCATATAATGATGCTTATGTATTGTTACTTTTCAGAAATTTACGTAATGTCGCTAAATTTTCAACTAAAAAATAGTGATGGTTAGGTAAAATTTAGAATAATAACAACAAATAAGTGTTCTTATAACACCAGTGTTAATGATATAACAACGGATATGACACTCGTCATTGATTTCAAGTATAAAATATAATTCGACAATAGATAATATCACCATTATTTATTAAACAATGGATGATATAGTGACATATTTTAAGAAAAATGTCACTCTAGACCCAATATGTTGTAATGTCAAATCCGATTATCATGCAAGGAGATATTAACTAGATCTCTAGATTTATTAACAAATTTTAAAAAAATAATTTATTGTTCACTCTTATAGAGTTTATCATTACTTTATTGCTATAACTAACTTGGCCAAATATATATCTAAATGTATCAGATTCGTGCAATTTTATGCATATACATTAAATTAATATTTCAAACTATTCACAATAAAATGTATTAAATTATGTATAATATATTTTAAATTTAATACAGATTGGAATAAGCATAGTTTATGAGAAGTCAATACGTAAGATTAGATTTTAAAAAATCGGAAAAACTAGAACACAAGTAATTTATAAAAAAGGATATAAATATCATTAAAAAAACCTAGACACCCTTCGTTAGATTTCTAAAAAGAAGTTTGAAATGATTACTAATATTTATATGGAAAAAATAGATGGCATAACCTACCCTTCTTAGTGTCATCGTTATAAAGTTATCATGATAGTATTGAAATTGATAAGTAATTTTTTTAGCATGTGCCCTCTCAAAATTGTTCCGGCTTTGTCCCTGCACACACTCACACACAACACACTAAGGGCATAGAGTGGCATCACTGCCCGGGGGAGGGTTGTCATCACGGTCACATCGCGGAAGAATAGGAGCTGAACTCCAACCCCCTCTCCCAGTCAGCTCCAGAAGTAGTTGTTTCATCTCTTGAATCATTTATGTACTCTTCCTGAGGGAGTCTCATAGTTGGTATTCCCTCTCGTGCGATCTATGAAGATCTCATTGCATTGTTCCTCATGTCCTACATGAGGCATGCAACCTCCTGATGTGATGAAGCTCCAACTCGTCCGGCCCACGTGGATTTGGTGGAAGACGAACCACAAAGTAGGACTCGACTAGAATGCTAGGACGAAGGAGAAAGACTTGATGAAATTCTTCCTCTCCCAAAGATGCAAGGTTTGGAGGGCCTGGGTCCGATGGTGGTTCGGATGTCTACATGAACTCAACCAAGCGGCCCTACATATGAAAAGTTTAATTACTTATCAGATCGTGATAGTTTTTGTAGCTAAGTATAATGACAAGTCTTACTTACGTGTGCCTCGGCAAAACTCTCGTGAGTAACAACTACATCACCGAGTTTATCATTTGTCATTCATGTCAACTCAAAAAAAATGGACTCTGCTCAATTCATCTCCATCGCGACCTACAAGAGTACATTTTTCACTAATATTGCATTGCTTGCATTTGAAGCTAGTACAAGAAGATTAGTCTCACATGTTTGTGTTTCAGTTGATCTATACATGTCCTTCACAAAGTGTGGGTAGGACCATGAGCCTTTTCTATGTGGCCTTATTCTTCTCAGATGTATTTTGCAAGTAAGAAATAAGTATAAACTATACAAGATGCATCTTAATCACACTTAATATGCCTCTTAATCACAACTAAATAGTAATATTTACATGAACATCTTTGTTTCTCCAATAAGAAATGGCATTCTCCCTTGTTGCAGGATGCCAGTCGGAGAGCGGATTCAGCCTTGCTTCCTCCACAATTGAGAATATGTCAAAATGCTACAATCAATGGGAGTCAGTTCGTAAGAATGGCATTCCAATAAAACCAAAACATATATGAGCTATATGAGATAAGTACTAACCTTCTTTCCTCTCGCATGGATATCTCGATGAGTCTTTGCCGCACATTGCAGGATACCTTCCTCGATATCAAGATACTCACCCCAGTCAAAAAACAGTCTGTGTAGGTGAAAAAAGTCAACAATTTGAATTGTGTAATTTAAGTTTTTTGACATACCTTCATATCAACTATAATTACCTCCTTCAAGGAAGCTACAATATTTTTGAAATCCCTCGTATAAATGGGGACATTGATCCTCATTTTCATCCCAAGTCGATTAGAGAAGGGCCCCGCATGCTCTCTCAGAGTATGACTCGCTCTAGTCACTTCCACCCTTAGTCTCTCACCTGGCCTCAACTTGCTCACTTGGGTGCAGAACCCCTTCCTTTGTATCGAGTACATGTTAATCATCACGATATACATGCAATTTGTGTTGCATTAATCATGATGACATCTCAATTTGTACCTGAAGGGGTGGCTCCGACATATACAAAAGTCTAGGGTATGTCCTCAACTCCCTCTACGCGAGTCTCCTCCACCTCAAGATCTGAATGTCAAAGTGTGGCGTCATTTCCCCGTCTATAGGCCTCGACATTATCATCCTCTTGCTCATTCCATTGGTAAAATCATGCATGACCATTTGCATTTGGCACATTGAATAAGAATTTTTATATACCAACATAGTTTCATAAAAACAAAATGGAATTGTGACCAGTGAACAAGATATTTCTATAAAAATGCATATGTGCACATTAAACAAGATATTTCTATAACAATGTTAACTACGATATTTTCATATATCTACATATTGCATGAACTTCATCATCCACGTATTATTCATTTTCAAATTGTTCACAATATCCTCGAGGAGTGATCTTTATTGGGATGATCCACCCCTCGTTTGCATTATCTGCAATGTAGAAGATCTAATCATTCTGGCATACTAACACAAATGATTCTACCTTTCCAAGAATGGTTCTAATCTTATTAAGGCTTGTATAGTCATGGTTTGGATCCAACTTAAATCCAGTGTCCTTGAATATATCATATCATTCACACCTGAATAATACCACACGCCGATCATGTTGAAAGCTCGTCTCAATGATCTCATTTATCCGACCATAATAACCACCACATCTCGATGATATGTTACTCTTTACTAACACACCAAATAAAGTATTTTCCTTCTTGTTGTTAGATCAGAGTATCTCTTTAATCTATACCCACTAATAATATATCCAATGTGCTTATGTGCATAGCTGATATGTTTGCTTACCAACACATCAAAATATGTAATCTAAAGTAGATCATGCTCAATCTCCATTTGTTCCACTCTTCTTAATATAATATGAATCACTTTTAGGAATCCCCATGCATCTCCTAATTAAACCAACATCTCATGATTGTACACAATGGATGAACACATCATTTTACAAAATATTAGGCACATCTTAGAATGTCACATTTGACTTGGTTAGAAACAAATATACTGATTTACCAATTTATCAATACATTTTTATCTTAGAGACATTGATATATTACATTAAACATAGAAATTGATCAGGAATAAACATAATAGATTAAACAAGAGCATACACATACACACATTAATTAAAGTTAAAATTCTAAAAGAGTTAGAATATATATATAATGGATGGACTGTCGGACGTGGACACAGATCTCATGGACAAGGATGACGACGACCGCTAGTCGTCGGGAGGAGTTGCAGGTGGAGGCAGTGATCTTGGAGGATGATAAGTATGAGGAGACGCTGCTTTTGGAGAGGAGGGGTGGCGGGCTGGAGAGGAGGGTGGCAGGATGGAGAGGAGGAGGAGGAGGGGTAGTGGGGGCTTGGAGAGGAGGAGGATGAGGAGTGATGGAAGGGTAGAAAGAGGAGGAGGATGAACGATGGAGGGGCGGAGACTAAAGAGGGGGAGTGGGAGGACAAGGGGCGTCGAGGGAGATGGTGTTGGAGGAGGAGGGGCAAGAGGAGGAGGCACGAGCTGTGAGAAAAGAAGAGGGAAACTGAAATTTCGGTTCTAGAAATAGGGTAACCTATCCGCGATGGTCATGATGTTCGCTGCCAATTATTTTTGGGTCAAAAATATAGTTACGGTTGTCGACTATTTGCCACCACTATTGTATGCATGAATTTCAATCGCATCCACTGCAATTAGCAGCATCTAAAGTATGCCCGCCACAAATAATATATATTAGCAATGCCTATACCCGTCCGATAAAACCTCCCCAACTCAAAAGCACGAATTTCCAGTAGTGAGACTATTCCTCGTTTGAAGCTTTATTTCAACCTACGATTCACATCTTTAGATGTACATGCTTTTAGATAAGGTTGGGTATGTACTCTGCAATCTCCATGTCTTGATCGTCTACCTGCATGATGAAGTAGCCATGTATATATCATGCAAATACTGAAAATAGTCTTTGCACACTTTTTGTTAGTTTGATCTAACAACAACAACAACAACAAAGACTTTTCCCACAATTAAGTAGGGTCGGCTACATGGATTCTTCGCCTCCATTCAGATCTATCTTGGATCAATCTCGGACTTATATCCAGCAAACTAAGATCCCTTCGTATAGTTTCTTTCCAACACTTCTTGGGCCGTCCTCGCCCTCTCTTAGCCGGCTCAACATCCCAACACTCGTATCTCCTAACCGGTGCATCAGTTGACCTTCTTTGCAAATGACCAAACCATCTTAAGCGGTTTTCTCGCATCTTATCCTCGATCGGAGCTACACCACTTTCTTTCTGATTACATCATTCCGAATCCGATCTTTACGTGTATGTCCACACATCCATCTTAGCATTTTCATTTCTGCTAAAGCCATTCTCTGCACATGTCTATGGTTCACAGGCCAACATTCAGAACCATAAAGCATAGCAGGTCTCACGGCTGCTTTGTAAAACTTTCCTTTAATTTTTAAAGGCATTTTCTTATCACAGAGAACAGCGGAGGCTCCTCTCCACTTTAGCCAGCCTGCATTTATTCTATTAGTAACATCTCCATCAATTTCTCCATCATGTTGCAAAATAGATCCCAGATATCTAAAAGAATCTCTCTTCTGGATGTTATCGTCACCAATCTTCACCTCGATTCCTTCACCATTGCTTCCATCAAAGGTGCATTCCATATATTCCGTCTTAGCCCTACTTATACGAAAACCTTTGTCTCCAATGCATGTCTCTAAACCTCAAGCTTCTCATTTACTCCATCTATAGTCTCGTCAATCAACACAATATCATCAGCAAATAACATACACCAAGGTAACTCATCCTGAATGTGACTTGTCAACTCGTCCATAATCAAAGTAAAAAGAAATGGACTCAAAGCCGAACCTTGATGTAAACCAATGTTGATATCAAAATAGTCAGTCTTCCCCGTCGGGGTCCTTACACAAGATAAAGCCCTATCATACATATCCTTTATGAGATTAATGTATAGAACAGGTACTTGTCTCTTCTCCAAAACTCTCCATAGTATCTCTCGTGGGACGGAATCATAAGCCTTCTCCAAATCAATAAAGATCATATGGAGATTCTTCCTTTTAGCTCTATAAATCTCCATTGTTCTCCTCAGCAAATGGATGGCTTCAATAGTTGAGCGACCTGGCATGAATCCGAATTGATTTTCTTTTATTTGGGAAACTTGCCTCAACCTTCTTTCAATCACACGTTCCCAAATTTTCATAGTGTGACTCATCAGCTTGATACCTCTGTAATTTGAACAATTTTGAATGTCTCCTTTGTTCTTATAAAGAGGCACCACGATACTCCTCCAATCTTCAGGCATTTTCTTGCTTCGCCAAATAACATTGAATAGATTCGTAAGCCAAGTCAAACCACGCTCACCTAAAACTTTCCAAACTTCTACAGGGATGTCATCCGGTCCAACACCTTTCCCAGGTCTCATAACCTTCAAAGCCTCCTCTACTTCTTTTCTTTGTATTCGTATATAGCATGCACGATTCAAGTAACTTTCACTACTAGCTAGATCACCCAAAGTGATCTCTCTATTTCCTTCTCCAATGAAAAGTTTATGGAAGTATTGCTCCCATCTAGTCTCTATATCCTTCTGATGAACAAGCACGTGACCTTCCTCGTCCTTAATGCATCTCACTTGAGAAAGGTCTTTGGTCTTTCTTTCTCTTGCTTTGGCCAACCTGAATATATCCTTCTGGCCCTCCTTAGAGTTGAGTTTTTTATACAAAACCTCATAAGCTTTTGACTTAGCTTTGCTTACAGCCTTCTTCGCTTCCTTCTTCGCTATTTTATAGTCTGTGACAGTTTCCTCTGTTTTATCCTTAGACATAGCTTTAAAGCAAGCTCTTTTAATTTTTAGCTTCTCCTGCACCCCTTCATTCCACCACCAAGCCTCCTTTTGACCCGGAGCTCCTCCTTTTGACTCGCCTAGCATCTCTTTAGCTACCTTTCGGATACAAGATGCTACTGCCTCCCACATCTCGTTTGCACTACCGCTACAATCCCAAGATAAGTCTTCTAAAACCTTCTCCCTGAAGCTTGATTGCTTCAGCGGAAGATTCCACCACCTAGTTCTAGTGATCTTAGGAACCTTCCTTTTCTTCATCAGCCCTTTTATTTGTAAATCCAAGACTAACAAGCGATGTTGGGTTGTCAAACTCTCTCCAGAGATTACTTTGCAATCTTTGCAACACAACCGATCTCTTCTCCTCAACGCAAAGTAATCGATCTGTGTTCTAGTTGTGCCACTCTTATAAGTAATTAAATGCTCCTCCCTCTTCTTGAAAAGAGTGTTTGCTATGAAAAGATCATATGCAGTTTGATCTAAGAAGGAATAAAATTTTAGGTTGAAACTTTAACCCCGAACTAAGGGAAAATATATTCTCATTTCATGGTATTACCAAGTGATAACTTGAATGACTGAAATGTAAAGAAAGAAGAAGAATGAAGTACTCAAGTCATGGAAGCACAAAGACATTAGGAGAAGTGTGTTCCCCAAAATAAGCAAGGCATGCTTTTAATTTGACTAAATCAAGATGAAATAACGTTCATGAAAAAGAAGAAAAGCCCAAGTTTTACTTTTCTTGTTTAGTTATATTATGCAAAGTGAAACCTCAAAATACAAATGTCTTAAAGCACAAAAATGGTTAAATAAGATTCTCTCCCAAGTTCCAATTCGATTAAATTACTTTTGAGTTGACTAACATATTTGCACATTAAATTTTCTTTAAAATAGTAACTTCAATGTGCTATCTCGATCATTTTCAATGGACTTCATTTTTTATCAAAGTTCATGATGATTTTGAAAAAAATGGCAATGAAATATAAATAAGTTGCATCATAATAAAAGGTAGTGTCGTTGTGACATGTGTTCTTTATCGGAAGCAAAAGGAGGGATAGGGTTTCGTAACTTTTGTCCATGACCATTCCAAAATAAATGGAAGTTTATTAATATCATTAATGTATTGTATTATGTAATATATAGTATTAATATAAGGGGTTGGGGAAGTTGCACCGACAGGTGTAGCTAACTAGTTGCACCCGGTCATTTTTTTATTGGTTTTTTGTGTTTTTTAAATGAAACCTATGGGGATTTAAATCACCATATATCACCATGATATCATACCAATTTTAACTAAATTCGACATTTCTATCATCTCCATCAAGGCTATGACATTTTAACGGTTTTAGAATTATTGAAATTGATCATATCTAGATGGACATGCTAGGAGTGTTTGTTTTGCATGAAATTTGAAACACATATTCTTGTCAATAAACTAAGTAAATCTCCATAAGTGTTTTTCAAAAAAAAATAAAAAACCCATAAGAAAAATGGCCGGGTGTAGCTAGTTAGCTGCACCCGCCGGTGCATACTCCCTTTTTCCTTAATATAATAACATGGGTCGTGCTTATATTACATTAAGTAATATATAAAATAATATTAAAATATTGTATTCGGATATCCGAATCCAGATATTCAAGCCATTACCATATCTGTATCCGTATCTGAAAAAAATTTTAAGTCTCATATCCATATCCGATCTGTATTAGATTAATATCCGGATACGGATATCCGTATCTGGTAATTTTTCGAATACGGTAAGCAGGTATTCGGATATATTCATATCCATTTTCATCCCTTGCCATAGCAATCTCACCATAGAAATGCTCCTGCCTATAATTAAAGTCACACTGTTTCTAGCCAACTAGATGGCCCAGATACTTGCAACACAGTTCGCCCTTTCCTTCTTTGTACCATGCCATTCCGCACCAATGGAATTCTAAAAACCAGTAACACCATCTGTCGCTGCCATTGGATTCCCAAATAGATCCCAAGCATTCATCGAACTCCTGAATCCGAAGAACATGTGATCCACATCCTCGGTATCCACCTGACAATGACATGAAGCAGAATCGATTGTCTACACGAAGTGATCTAACCTAGCCCCAGCTAAAAATATCCCCACCTAAACAACCACTGAAAGACCTTCACAGAGACTGGAATCTTCCATTTCGATATCCTTATATAGTCTGTCATGCATTCCCTTGGGTCAAACGTCAGGGGGGGCTTCAGAGCCTTGTACGCCTTCCCCACTGAGAAGGTTCCATCATACCATCCCCAATAGTAACACCCCATTACGGGCCCACCCAAACTATCCAACTCTTCAAGCATTACCAAAAACTCGTTCAAACACTGATCTGAGAGATCACATATGAACTATGGTAGAAAAGAGTGCATGTCCCGCATGTTCGCCACATAACATTTTGGGTCAGCAGCCAATACCATCAGATGTGGAGCATCACGTTCACTCCAACCATCAACCCAAAACATAAACCCAGCATGATCTCCAAAAACCAGCCTCAAGAATGGTCGGATATCCTATGCCACACACTCCCTACTTTCCCAAGGTACGACAAGGAAGAGCTTGATCCATAAATTACTCAGATCAAAGTGCAAACCAAACTGTCACAATACCTCTATATTCATGTGATCCATTTACTAAGCAGTGCCTTATTCATCTCCTACAGTCTTTGCACCCCAAGGCCATCATCATCCTTCGATCGAGATATTGTATTCCAGTCCATCAAAGGCTACCTGTTAGACCCACCATAAGACGACCAGTAAAACCTTCTCATATTGCTCTCTAGTCACTTCCCCACCCCCACAGGTAGATCTTGGACGACAAGAAGAAAATGGGGATCGCAAATAGAACCAATCTCAATAATACCAGCATGCCACCTATAGGAAAACATATACACTTACAGCTTCTCAACTATAGGGAGCCAATCATCTATATGCATCCTTCCCAATACCAAAGGTACACCAAGAAAGCATAAAGGTACCTTCCTCCACTAGAATCTCAACCAGCCTGCACATAAATCGATCTCCTCCTCAGTCAAATCAAAAGGCACAAATTCTGATTTATCTCTATTGAGTCTCAACCCTAATATTGCACCAAAGATGTCAAGGACCACAAACAGTCCTTTACAACTATTTGTACCGCCCACCACCAAAAGAATTGTATCTTCTATTTACTGAAGAATGGGAACCAATATCTCTCCCCTAGAGTATCCACTACAAAAGCGACCACTCGTCGCGCGATCAACCATAACCAATAGAACATTTGCCACGAGGACAAAAAGCAAGAGTACAAGAGGACACCAATGGTGAAACCCTCATTACGACTTGAAATACCCCCTCCCCCAGGCCACCCATTCACGATAACATCACAGGAAGTAGTCATGGCACATCGTTTCATCCACGAGATCCATTTATCATGGAAACCCCTTTAATATAAAGATGCCCACAGGAATCACCAATCAACATTGTCATAAGCCTTAAAAAATTGACCTTTCACAGAACTCCCTTCGTTTTGTTCCTCTTACAATCCGTGAAATCTTCATAGCCATCATCACATTATCTGTCAACTGTATGCCATGCAAGAATGCACTCCAGACTGAAGAGATGATCTTGTTCAAGACCCTCTTCAATCGATTAGCCAATACCTTGGTCATATTAAATAAATCGCATTAGATAACGCAGTGGGATGATAATCTTCCAACCTTATTGCATCATCCTTCTTAGTTAGGAGAAAAATGAATGATCTGTTGTGTCGCTCAAAACTAGAATTCTCTTTTGCAAATTCCAACATCAAATCCATTGCCTCCGCAGCTACCAAATCCCAGAACTCCCAGAAAAACAAGACGAGGAGTCATATGGCCTGGGACAACCATCCGGGTTCAAATTGAAAATAGCTTCGTGGAACTCCTCCACCCCAAAGGGTCTCGTCAGCACCTCCGTGTCAAGGTCAGAGACGTGTGTCACGCCCAGCCCCAACCATCCGGGTCCACAACTAGGCGTGAACCTCCTCCTCACCAACAAATTCCATCCCCATCCTCAACCAAGTGAATCATATTTATCCTTCTTCTTCCATTTACCACCACATGAAAAAAGCTGGTGTTTACATCCACCTCCTTTAACCACTTCTGGCGTGACCTTTACCTCTACTCCATCTCATGGCTCCTATCATCCTCTTCAAGGATCTTCTACACCAACCCACGGGTCATAAACTCCTCCTCATCTAGCTCCCTTCCATCCACCACCAAATCTAGCCACTCCATCTCCTTTGGTGCCTGACTCCTCCTCTGCTCCCAAGCTACACGAGAATCCCTCCTGAAAGCAAGCAATCTGTGGTGTATCTCATCCAGCTTCAAAGAAAATCTCATAGTGGTCAACCCCTCTACCACCAAATGGTCCAAAAAGAGACCACCATGTCCCTGAAACCATCCTCTAGCACCCAATCTATCAAACCTGAAATAAGAGGTATGACCTTTGCAGTTGCACATGTCCAAGCACAAGGGTGTATGATCCAACCTCGATCTATGATGGGAGGAGACACAAGCCAAATCGAACCTCTCATAGCCTTAGTGGATAAAAGGAAGAGGTCGATCAGTGACCTAGAAGAAGAACCATGACATATATGATTGTAATTTGCCGCATCAAGAACCTCCAAGCAAGTTCTTCTACTACCTCCTGAAAGAAACTAGATACAGTATCCTGAACACCCTTCCCACCTGATCGATCCTCCAAATACTACATGATGTTGAAATCACGCCCCCCCCCCCATGGTACAAGCCTCCTATGACAACCAAGACATCACCTCATGTAGTTTTGCCCACAAAATTATTTTTAGACAAGTACCTAGGATAACATAAATAGAAGTCACTATTAGCCGTGAGCGATCTCTCTTGTTGATCAGGATCACGGAGACTTAGTGCGTCAAAATCACATAATCCACCAGTTCAAACAAGCCTCCATTCCATGCCACAATAATGCCTCCAGAGCTTCTGTTTGCTAGTACAAATCTGAACTCAGTGAGATGAGCACCAAAAGCAGAGCTCCAACTCATCGAATATCAATAGTCAATCTTAGTCTCCTATAGACACACCACATCCACCTTCCACGTTTTGAGAAGGGACACAACCACCAATATCTTCTCCAGTTGTCCCAGCCCACTCACATTCCATGTCAGACATTTCATTGGGAAACCAAGGGGGAGCCCCTCCTTCCCTGCCACCTGCACCCCCACCCTCTGCGCAACTACATTCTCGAATCAAACACAATCATTGCTCCCAGCATCGTCCACAACATGTTAATCAACCAAACCCTCCTCCCATGGAGACACCACAACATTGTGCACCCTCCCCTCATCTCTTCCACCTCCTCCTGCATCCCAACAGTGCCCTTTTCTAACCTCCTCTCACCCCCTTCCAATGTCCCAATGCTCCCATTTTCTTTGTTGCACTCCAGCATCCTCACTTCCTAGTCTAGTGTGTCTGCCCGATGATGTCTCTTCCTTGGAACAACCTCTAGAACACCTAATGGATCCCCTGGACCCCCACTCAATCTTGAAGCATCCGTTGAAAATTTCGCCAAGCCTCCACGCACCAAACCCCCTTTCCCCTTCACATGCTAAGGACCTCCTACATCCCTCCTTGATGAAAGAGCTCCCATGCTTGTTTTGACCCCCTCATCCCCAACCACGCTAGCCACCTTCTTCCCCCCTACTCAAGTCCACATCTTGCAAGGTCTACCACCACAGAGATGTTTTCCCTCATAAATGTGGAATCACCAGTGGTGCAGACTTGTGAATGAACATCCTTCATCATCCCCTAGAGAATGCTGTGGATACCATGGGGGAAAAAATACCCCCCAAGGAGGAAAAGACCAGCGGAGCCACCTCCATTATGGCCATGGTTGGGTATATCACACTTTAAACACCCTTGAGTAGTCCTCCCTAAAGGCAAGGTGATTAGCCACGTGCATCACGAAAGTGTGAAAATTGCATCATATGCGATCTAGTTCAACTAGTCGTACTAGTTGCATGGTAGAGGAAAAACAAAAAAATATTAAAATGAAACCACATGGTATGGGAACCTTTCCCTTACCGTTTCATCTAGAACACATGGATATGAAGATTACCTCTTGAAGCATAGTTGTAATCCTTGATGCTTCTATAGGAAGAAGCCTCCTGACTCAAGTCCGATCCAACAGAAGTATACTTGTGGGCGAGATGGTGAATCACATGGTTTCTGCAATTTTGAGTAACGATCCAAGCAAGAAATCTTCTGATTTTGTCTCATGAAATAACTCGTCTTATTCACAAGTACGAAGCACAGAAGAGGATAGGGTTCCTTGAGTGATCGATCCAGCATCACGACGGCAGCACATCGATGATTGTGATCTCTACCAACCTTAGGCAGGGGATGCATAGGGTTGTAGAGAGGTAGAGGTGGTACGTATATAGGGATAGAGAGTGAGAGAGTTTCGTTTATGAAATAATTGCATATGACTAGTGTGTATCTTGGAAGCCTAGGGGTAGCCCTCCTTTTATAAGCTTTGGAA
This sequence comes from Ottelia alismoides, assembly GCA_037367405.1. Lineage (NCBI taxonomy): Eukaryota > Viridiplantae > Streptophyta > Magnoliopsida > Alismatales > Hydrocharitaceae > Ottelia > Ottelia alismoides. The sequence goes on from JAZKJV010007734.1 coordinate 1,355,656, forward strand.
GTACATGGATCCTGATGAATATACATTTCATCATCTTTATTCTTTAATTTTGGCCGGAATTCCCTAGATAAATGCACGTATATAGATTAATTTGTACAAAATAACACTCAATAATTGATCTGTATACGCGGTATAAATACAAATATTTAATCCAAAAATAAACGAATGAAGGAAGAAATAAAAAGAATGAAGTGTCCACGACACTAAGTGACCCTATAGCCCAAGACCCAATCATCATGATGACTTGGTCGACAAGGAATAAACTAGGAGGAGATAGGGCAGACCAATTGTATAGAAAACCAAATAAAAAACCCTAATTTTTATTCATCAACAATTGCATTTTGGGACCTATATTATTCTTTATCATTTATACATGAAATAAATAAACTTTGAACATGAACATTATACATAAAAATAAAAAGAAAAATTTTAAATTTATTTCATTCAAAAATAATGCATAGTGTACCTAGGATACACAGAATAAAAAATATAAAGAAAACTTTACACACATGTATTTTCTCCATATAGAATCAAAATTGATCAAACTCAACTTTATTATTCATAAAATTAAATTATCTATTTAATGAAGGTGGTTTCATCTAATTTGGAATTAAGATGCAAAAGTTGGCTTTTAGGCCCTCATTGCGCAATATACATGTATATATAAATAAAAGGTAAAATTTATTCTTTATTATTTTATTTCCAATATTTATTTCATATTTTTATATTCTTATAAATATTATTTATGTTACATTAAAAATATAAACATAAAAATAAAACCATTAAAAACATTAAATTAAATAATGTATTAAAATATATAAGTAAACTATACGTATATAATACATGTACATGATTATTTAAGTAAATAAATAAATTCAGAAAAAAATCGAAATATGTAAATATGTATTTAAATAAGTTATAAATATTTAAATTATGTAAATATCAAAATAAACCAAAATACAAAATAAAAATAAAATGTACTAAATTCATGTACATATACATATGTATATACATGTAAATATATCAGCACCTAATAAAAACATATTGTAAAAATAAATAAAATGCCTAAAAATAATACATAAAATTATAAATATTTTTGTATTTTAACAAAAAAATAAATCATCTAATATTTTTAAATCAATGAACAAGGGAATTATCCCTATATTTTTCCTAGTTGGTCCACGTGGACCAACTAGGGAGCTCGGACTGTTGACCTAGCAGGTCAACTGTCCTTAGCTCTACCCCCTTTGTGTCAGACCCCATGACCCTCTAAATTCATCGATTTTCTATGCCTCCTCCATGCCACCTCTCCCCTCGAGCACCTCGCTTTGCTGCTCCTCGCACATCCCTCTACCTCACTGACCCCATACCTCTCACCTCCCCTCTCCCGATCACACGCCATCTTCCCTCGAACTTCCCCCATCATCATGTCTATAAAGAATCACCTCCACTCCTTTTTTACTTTTTGATCCCCTTCTTTCTATCTTAACCGTAATAGGAATTCCTATGTTAAAATCCTTAGTTACAGTGAGAAATTCCCCAACCTTCTCGACGTGGAGAAGGAAGAAGAAGGTGTGATCCAAGGTCAGCCAGAGCACCTCCGGCAAGCCTTTGTCTGCTCCAAGTAATTCGCTTGTATGAGCTGCTAGGTAGTATTTTTTCTTTCGCATTCCATTCCAGTAGCATAATCTCATTTTTAGTTTCGTTGATTAGGTTGTAGTTTAGCTTAATTTTAGGAATCAAAGGCACTGGAGCACTAGGTGCCTAATGCAATATGCACCTTCCCTGAATAATTATGGATCCTCCTATTGGTAAAAATGAATATCAAACATTAATTTATCCTTCTTGATTCTTGTCCAATACTATGTAACCACCCCAGAGATGAGGTAGTTTACAATATTGGCATATCAAGGGAGAGATGCCACGTTGAGGATTGATTCCTTAGGAAAAGTTTCTATGATTGATATACTGCTCAGCTGAGTCTCTCGACTTCTATTATGGAGAGGTGATCTGCTACTACATTCTGAACTCTAGGCTTATATATGATTTCCAAGTCAAATTGCTAGATGAGAATGATCCATCTGAGTAGACATGGTTTGGCATCCTTCTTCTACTGCAAGTGCCGCATAACAGAGTGGCTAGTAAAAACTAAGGACTTTTACACCCATAACCTTGAGTAATTCTGCAATTACAATCATAACCCTGTATAGTCATGAATTACATGAGAAACCTCGAGTAATGCCAAACTCTTACAAAACATAACCCCGTGTTATATTCTATTTGAAATACCCGTTATATTTGACAGTTTCCATTAAAAAGGATAAAAATGCCCTTAAAACTCACTCTTATTTACAAAATATGCCATCCTCTCTTCATGCCCATCCCTCTCCCCCCTGCTCGAAGCAGTCGCCATCGCCGATCCTCCCCTAGTCGAAGCCCCCCCTCAAAGCAGCTCCTCCCTCCTCACCACTACCGACTCTGCCCCCCTCCCCCGAGCAGCTCTCCTCGAAGCTCCCCTGCCCCACCCGCTCCGTCGCTTCCCCTCCCTCGCTCGAACCCCCCCCCCCCCACTCATCCCCTACTCGAAGGGCGCCACCCCCCACCCCCCGGTGCCAAGCCTTCCCTTCCCTCGCTCGAAGTCCCCCCACGCCGATGCTTCCCTCCCTCGCTCGAAGCCACCCCGTCGACCCCTAGCACCCCCCCACCTACACCCATGAGACCCCCATGCGGAGAGCTTCTCCTCTCATGCTCGAAGCCCTCCGCCGAAGCTCGAAGCCCCCCCCCCCCCCACACACACCCGTTCTGACCCTTCCCCTGCCTCTCTTGAAACCCCCCCACCCCCCGCTCATCCCCTACTCGAAGCCCCCCCCCCTGTGCTGACCCTTCCCTCCCTCGCTCAAAACCCCACAGCCCGCCAAGCTTCTCATCCTTCTAGAAGCCACCCCGCTTGAAGAAAGCCACCAACCCCTAGAGCAACGCCCCCAGCACGCCCATGCAGCCGGTAACCATGAGCCCCCCCTGCAGAGAGCTTCTCCTCTCATGGTTGAAGGCTGTCGCCGAAGCTCGTAGCCCCCCCCTTGTACGTTGCTGCCCGCCTCTGCCAGCAAGCCTCTCACTGACCTTGCTCCCTGCTCAAAGCCCACCGAGCTCATCCCCATGCGCCCCTGCCCACCTCTGTATTCCTAATCCTCCCACCGACCTACAACGAAGTTGCCCTCCCACCATCACCGCATCCTACTGCAAGCCTACCTCCCCTTGTCATTTATTGTTTTCCTTTCGTTTTTTATTTTAGCTAATCCTAGCCATTAGATCACAGATAGGTTATATTAACTCACTCATATGTTTGAGTTAACATACTAAATTAACGGAGGGTTATGAGTGTGAGACGGAGTGACTATCCAAGGTTTTTCATGTAATTCATGATTATACAGGGTTATGATTGTAATTATAGAATTACTCAAGGTTATGGGTGTAAAAATCTCTAAAAACTACGACTTTTGATCCAAGCATATAGGATCTGAACTTCTCTAAAGCAAAAACTATCACAAGCAATTCTTTCTCTATAAATGTATAGTTTCTTTGTGCTTTATCTAATGTTTTGCTGACGTAGTGAATGACATAGGGCACTTTGTCTCTTCTTTTTCCTAACACAACACCAACTACAAAATCTAATGCACTTATCATGATCTCAAATGGTAGAGACCAATCTGGTGGCTGTAGGACATGAGCCTGAGTGACAAGCTCTTTCAACTGACAAAATGATTGGAGAACCTACTGATTAACCATAAACTCTATCTCCTTACAAAGTATCTCAGTGAGAGGTCGGGCAAGCTTGTTGAAGTCCTTGATGAATTGATGATAGAAGACACCATGCCCTAATAATGACATCATATTCTTCACATTCTGAGGTGGCTTGAGTTTAGCAATTACATCCACCTTCGTCGGGTTGACCTTGGAGACAACATTGCCCAGCACAATTCCTTCTGTGAGCATGAAATGGATCTTTTTCCATGATAGAATAAGATTAACTTTACGGCACTTCTGCAGTACTTTGTCTAGGTGCATAAGGCATGAATCAAAGCTGTCACCATAGATAGAGATGTCAGCCATGAAGACTTCAAGAAAACTCCTGACTACGTCAGCAAAGATTGCAAGCATGTGCCTTTGGAAAGTGGTTGGAGCATTATAGAGTCCAAAGGGCATTCTTTGAAATGCATAAGTGACGATAGGGCAGGTGAAAGTTATATTCTCTTGGTATTTAGGGGCAATTGCCACTAGATTGTACCCTGGAGTACCCATCTAAAAAGCAGAAGTATTCTTCCCTGTAGAGGAAAATTGTCCTTCTTTGTCGCTGAGTTCAGACGGTGGTAGCCAACATACACATGCTAGGATGTCGGTACTTGGATAGAGATCTCCTCTCCTTGGTCATTCTTCACCACAGTAATCCCTGATTTCTTTGGCACTATATACAGGGGGCTCACTCGTTTGGAGTCAGAGATGGGATAAATAAAGCCTCCTTCAAACCACTTCATGATTTCTTTCATAACAACATCCTGAAGATTAGGGTTTAATCTTCTATGAAATTCTCGAGATGGTTTGCAGTCATCTTTGAGATAAATGTGGGGTGAACACAAAGCCAGATTTATCTCGCAGAGATGAGATACTTTCCAACCAAGTGTCTTGTGGTTCTTTTCTATAACCTCGAGAAGTCAAGATTCTTGATTCGGGGTCAGCCTACTGCTGATCATGATCAGATACATGTGTACTTCACCCATAAGGAAAGCATACTTCAGACCTGTCGGAAGTGGTCTGAGTTCCAGTGATTGTCGAGCTTGCTCTGTGGTTACTTCAGAATAGCGCTAGTAGATGGTTGATCTGCTGGAATCAATGAGGTGTTGTCCACCTATGTCACTCATATCTTTGAAATAAATGTGTCTAGCATATCTGCAATGAATTCTCCATGTTTGGACTGGCATGAATCTTCTGTGAATAGAGTGCTAATCGGTGACTCGGATTCTACATCTGTTTCCCAGTCAACAAGTGAGCATGGATTGATTGTGTTGTCCAGGTCCTGTGATGGAATATCATCCAATGATATTCGCTAATCATTGATGTCCACAATGTCACAGTCTTCAGCTGACAATTATGCTCTCCCTATATCAGATGTGGCTTTCGACTCGTTGATATATCCATGGTGATGTTATGGATCCTGGAATGGAAGGTCATCTTCCTAGACCCATAGTCAACAATCGCCTCAGCTGTGTGAAGGAACGGTCGATTGAGAATAATAGGAGTCTGGAGTAACGGTGCATGCGATTTGATGAAGAGCGCAGCCACTCGGGTTAAGTAAGCAAGTAAACAAGGGCTGTTGTGACTCGAATCACCTAGCTAGGTCAACGAGAAAAAGTAAAACCACTCAAAAGAAATATTAAACAATCAACACATGTAAGCGGTTCGCTATTTTATTTACCTAGTTAGCTACTAGGGTCGAACACAAGAAGCACGAAAATAATATTAAGTAGTTAAATTTCTCAAAATAAAATAATTTTTAGTTATTTTAAATTTTGCAAATTTTTAATTTTTTATAAGAAAACAAAAGTAAGAGAAAATAAGTACAAAGATCTTTTTGGATTTTTATAAATAACTAAAAATCCTTAAAAATTCAGATAAAATATTTTTCAATTTTAGAGGTTTTAAAATGTTTTTGGTAATTTTCTAGGATTTTTCTGATTTTTTGTGGTTTTATAAAAATTAAATAAATCTAAAAAAGGTAAGCAGTGCACAGCCAGGACTAAATTGCAAGTTAAAAATATTTAAAATGCCCTAAAGTCTTGGATGGGAATTTTATGAGAAAAAACAAATAAACCTACAATCAAGAATTAAAAATAGAATATTTTGATTTTTTTTTCATTAACGATTTTTATAAGATGTTAGGTGTTTTGCAATTTTTAAGGTTTTTAGAGTGAATTTTCAATTACTGGAAATAAAACATACAAAAAGGCACACACAAGATTTTTTATAGAAGTTTTAACCTTTTCTGAATTTTTATAAATTTTCTAAGGCAAATAGGGATATTTTTGAAGGTTTTTGAATTTTTAAAAATAAGAAATGCAACTAAATTAATCCAATAAAATCACTGCAAATATTACACACTAACAAGAGTCAATGGTATTTTTAAGTAATTTTTTGAATTAATTTATTATTTATTAAGTCCAAAACACAATGTGTAATTAAGCACAGTTTTTAGGGACCGAATAGCAATTATATTAAGTTCATAGACCAAATAGATAACATAGTGAAAAAGCCTATGGCATTATCTATAAAATCCCCCTCAAATCAAGCACATTCTCAATACTGGGTGCACATGGGTATAATGCAAATTCTGAAAACATACGATTCATTAAGCAATAGGACACGAGTTCAGGACAGATTATGCAAATAACCCAAAACTCACGTAGGACTGCACGTGCTTCAGATTTAGAGGGATTAAAATGCAAATAACATAAACTCTTAGGTCCAAACTGTAAAGGTCTGAACTACAACATTTATTTAATGGACTAAAGAAAAATAAAATAAGTGTAAGGGGCGACTGTGAAATATACCCTTGGCGAGGGCACATGACACGCGTGGAGGTTGTCTTTGTCATACGGTGTTGATTCACTATTGGGCCAGATCTGACAGATGCAGATAATGTTGAGGACGTGTGGGGCAGATGTGTTATAGCTCTAATCCAACGGTCAAAAAGTCGGTCCTGTCTAGCAGATTAGATGTGATCTGGCAAGAGGGGGTCCATCCGATGGGGGCAAAGCGTCAACAAGAATATGACCAGGGCAAACTTCGATCGAGCATCAGATGGGCTCCATCGCTCTGATGAATGATCGTAGAGGTGCGGCTATATTGTGGAGGTACTGCATCAGATGGGGGGCTCGGATGGAGGTGGTGACAGCTGGATGTGTGTAACGGTGAAGGGGGGCCTGGAGCAGCTCCGCCAGTGCAACCAAGTGCTCTAAGTGGTCTCCTTGCATGCAATGTCTTGCAAAGAGTAGGAGGGACTCGGGGCTATGCTCCGATCCTTGTTATTGCAGTTGAAAAGGAAAGAAGCAACGGGGGATGGGGTTCTTGGGCTTCCGACGAAGGTGGGGGAGGAAGCCCGACCTAATCTCAACCTGATGGTCGAGCCTTAGGGGGGAACAAGTTGTGTGGGAAGATGGAGGGCGATCTGCTGAACCAATCTGAATGGAGGGATGAGGATGATGGGCTCTAGACCCGGTGGTTGGAGCCAGCGAACGGTGGCGGAGATGAACTGAGAAGACGCGAGGATAAAAGTGATATCTGAAGGTCGTAACGTGTTCCTGAGATCCAGGTGAAGGTGGGCAGACTGGTCTTGGCCTCAACCAAGCTACGGCCGGCTGGGAGGCTTCACGCGGTGGAGCTCTGGCCACGTAGTGAGCGTCGAGTCTCCGAGCACCTCCAGGCAATCCTAAACGGCTCCTCGAGTGGTTGTCACTCCATTGAAGGTGTCTATGGAAGAAAGGGGGCGTAATGAATGAGCTAAGGAGCTGGAGGAGCTGGAAGAGAGATTTTATAGGGTTTCTCTGGGTTTGGAAAGATCGGAAGAAAGAACGCAACCCTAAGAAGATCCGACCCTTCTTAGGGATCCGTAAAGGTCACGGATCATAAAGAGGAGAATCAAGCGAAGAATCGAGGGGAGCAGAGGTCGGAGTTGGGCGCAAAAATTCGGAGAAATGGCTCCAGCGAGAGGGAGGACAACCCGACTGGGCTGGAAGAGACTGTTGACTGAAGTCAACGCTCTGATGTGGACTAATGGGAAAATCAAGATAATTAAAATAAAGGGAAATTCAATAAAAAATAGTAAATGAATTTAAAATAAAAAGTGTATAAAATGAAAAACGTTTCTTATTTTTATAAAGTATTTTTTGTGATTTTTAAATATTTTTATGAAAAATAAAATAATGTACATATAGTATATAGTATTATATACATGTATATTATACCTATGTATTATGTACAAGTATTTTTATTTTATTATTTTTACTTAAATACCTGTATTTTATATTTTATTCAATTATAACATATTTTTAGTAGTATATAATAATTTTTATTTTATTTTTACAACTTATTAAGGGTGTACAATAAATAGTGAGTGTAGAGTATACATGTGTATTTTGTACAAGAAAATGAGTCTATTTTTTTCATTTTTTTTCATTTTTTTGATTTTTATTTTCTTTTTATAATATTATTAGAAATATATACAATGGTGTAAAAGAGTAAAATATTTTTGGTTTTATCATAAATAAATAAATAATATGTACAAGTATAGGTGGTATATACAGTACACAGTGAACCCTCTCTCTCTACTTAATTTATTTTACGATCAGGTCAAGTCTTGATCTTCTTGGTTTGGGTCACTCTGTGTTTGTTCTAAATACCTCATTCTTTTTCTTTTTCCTTTATTATTTTATTTTTGCAAAAATTACATGCTAAATATGACATATTAACAATGCATGCAAAAAGCTAAATTATTATATTTATAGATATTTACTGGGTATTTTGCCAAGAAGAAGAGCTAAAATAAAAAGAGTGAGAATCATGGATTCATCACTCCTCTTTCTAGTCCCTTAGTAAACACTTATTTGAAAAAGAAGTGAGAATCAAAAAGAAATAAAAAGAAAAAGAATCAAGGTTGATTATTAAACTCATCTTCATTAAATTGGAGTATAGAGCTTAGTCAGACCTTTGGATTATTAGTTTGTCAGAACCTTAATGGGAAATAGGTTTAAGAATCAACAACCTCTAACTTTCACAATTCTATGGTCAAGACTCCACAATAAACCATGTCAGAACAAGTCTACATACGCAAACTCTAATGACCATGCATCTTTCCTTGTATTATGTAAGTGATATGTAGCTTCCCACCTCAGAAATGATAAAGAAACAACCTCCCTCAACAAGGTATCTCTAATTCCTCAGTCTAGCAGCTCTTTCCTCGAGGTGCAGGGTATTCCCTTCTAAGTTCAAGTACAACCAGCTCAAGATGAGTGGAAAGAAGAGAATGGACCGTGACCACTGTAGCCACGTATCCCTTGGAGCAAAGCTAGTGTAGCTAAGTCTCCAGTGGCAAGCTTCCACGAGATGAGAAGGTGGAATACATAAGCTTTGCTTATTCACTATATACACTCTGGCAGGTTCAATCAAGTATGTCCCCTTTTTTGGTCATACTTTTGCACATTTGTTTTTGGATGTGCATATATACAACATATTTACATGGTACAGCATGTACATAAGGAGTTTTTCTTCTTGAGCCAGTAGACTATCCCTCTTTTGAAGCATTATTGCAACCCACAGACTCATGTCTTTAGACCTCAATGCTACTAGACCAGGTTGAGATACACATACCTCCCCAGAGGAAGACGAGAGGTTCCTCCTAGAAGTACTACCCTTGTATGCTACCCCAAGCCAAAGAATTCTGCCTCCTCACCACTTCATCCGCGTTAAGCCACGTGTAAGGTGTGTGTCCAAGTCAAGCCATTATCTCTGAGAGTCATGTGTGCGTTGTTAAGTGTTCTACTTAGGCTCATCAAGATGACAAGTGAATATAGCCTAGTGGACTCAAAGAATTAAGTCGCTAATGGACCTGAAAAGTCTTAACCCCAAATCCTATAAGGTTCCTCTGAAGTTAGGTGGATTAAGGTCTTAACCAAGTTCTATTTTCCAATTTAGTTCCAGATTAGTTTAAATGTCAACTATGATAAAGAAGAATATACAAGCAAATATGTACAAAACTCTTTTTTTGCAATTTTTCAAAATATGCAAAAATTTATGAAAATTTTTGAATGTAAGGAAGAGAAAGTTTTTCAAATATTTGCAAACATTTAGAAACAAATTTCTGCAAACTTTTATTTTCCAAATATTTTTCGAAAATTCTATACTATATACATAATTTTAATACAAAAATATTTATAAAAGTTTTACAATTAAAACATTTTTACAAACATTCGTACAAAAATAGTTTTTACGAAAGCTATTTACATATATATACGTACAAGAAAGATTTTTATATGCAATAAAAAATTTGAAATTTTTGTTATTTTTAGTTTTGTGGTTTTTAGTCATTTTATTTTATTAACACACTCATACAAAGTACGAGTTATGGCTAAAGTATATATACAATATATATGACACCCCCCTATACTTAGCTCGAACAGTGTCCTCAGAGTGATCAAAGAGCGATGAAAGGAAGACAAAACTCGTGCTGAGTATTAGGAAGTGAAAAGAATGATATACTACAATGACAAAAAGACTGAAATGAATAGAGGTCGGTGATCCCCCTATACTTAGAATCGAGTGATCCTAAGTACAAAAGTCCGTATACAAGGGGAAAATCGAGGGTTAGGATGTACAGAGTTTACCTCCCCTATACTTAGGGTAAAATATCCCTAAGTGTAGGCAACAAAACAGAGGTAAAAAGAATCAAATGAATAATCACATGTCTGGTACCTCCCCATACTTAGGTTAAGGTAACCCTAAGTACAACATAATCATAAGATGAAGATGGGATATTAGACAAAAAGAATGAATGTATGGACAACTGAATCTATACAACTACAGAAGAGAAGTGATAATCAGGCATGAGATGTAAATGATGTGAGTTGAAGACCACATCTCATGCAAAATGAATAGAGGCAACGTTAACGATCAGCGGATCATGATCAAGATATGGTTTCATGTGTTGACCATTAACTCAAAAGGTGGATTCATATGACACTTCAGATATATCAATGCCTCCGTTGACGTGCACCGTTCGGACCAAGTATGGTCCCTTCCACTTGCTTTGTAACTTCTCTAGAAATAATCTCAACCTAGCATCGAATAACCATACTCTCTGGTTCAGCTCATACTCTCCACCATAGGCCAGATTGGAGCACTTTCTGTGTTGTCCCCCTCCCAGAATGATGTCCTCCCGCTTCAAGCTTATGGCAGTATGTGAGGATGCTATGGTGCTCCTCTGAGGAATGCACCGACGTCAGATGCTATCCCCTCCGTCATGATAAAGGATGGGATCCTCCCAATGGTACAACTTGGCTTTCACAAGGAAAGTCTCAAGTCGTTGTTGGGGCCAACCTTGTGGAACTTTCTTGGCGACAAGATAGTTCACAGTGTCAGTGTACCATTGGAGTGAGACAATAGCAAGGATCGCCTTGTTTGGGAAGGTCTCTGTAATAGGTGCAATATGATCAGAATCCTCAAGGTTCTCTAAACGAGAGAGGTGATCTGCCACCACATTCTTGACTCCAGGCTTATCCTTAATGTCTATATCAAACTCTTAGAGTAGAAGGATCCATCTGTTCAATTTTGCTTTGGCATCCTTCTTTACCATGAGGTATCAGATGGCAGTGTGATTTGTGAATATCGTCACTTGGTGTCCAAGAATATATGATCTGAACTTGTCCAAAGCAAAGACTGCAGCTAGCATCTCCTTCTCAGTCATTGTATAATTTTGCTGAGCGGCATCCAAAGTTCGGCTAGCATAGTGTATGGCATAAGGTAAGCCATCCCTCGTCTGTCCTAGTACAACCTCTAAGGCAAAATCAAAAGCATCCATCATGATCTCGGATGGAAGAGACCAATCGGGTGGCTGAATGATAGGAACCTTAACAACTAATCCCTTGGGAGTCTCGAATGATGCTAGACACTTATCATCTACACTGAACTTGGTGTCTTTCGTCAGTATGTTAGTAAGAGGTCGGGCAATACGACTGAACTTCTGAATGAATTGTCGGTAGAAACTGACATACCCTAGAAAAGACCACAACTGCCGCAAGTTGGACGGTGGATTGAGTTTCTTGATAATATCTACCTTTGTCGGATCGACCTGCATACCCTAGTTGGAGATGATATGGCCAAGCACCATCCCCTGAGTCACCATAAACTGACTCTTCTCCCAAGATAATACAAGATGGACCTCGATACAGTGCTGAAGTACATGGTCTAGGCAGTCAAGACAAGCATCGAACCCATTGCAGTAGATCAAAAAGTCATCCATGAACACCTCCAAACAGTCACCCACCATGTTCGAGAAGATGGACAGCATGCACCTTTGGAAGGTAGTCGGGGCATTACATAAACCAAAGGGCATCCGTCTGAAAGCATATATCCCAAACGGGCAGGTGAATGTCGTTTTTTTCTAGTCTTTGGGCGCTATGGACACCTGGCTATATCCGGAGTACCCATCACGGAACAGTAATGACTCTTCCCAGCTATCCTCTCGATAATCTGATCAATAAATGACAGTGGGAAATGATCCTTCTTGGTGGCCTGATTCAATCTTGTGTAGTCCACATAGACCCTCCAAGAAGTGGGTACCCAGGTGATGGATCGTGATTTTCCTATGTTAAAATGTGTGTATTACCGTGCGTTAAAATTAATGTGTGTCGTTTCGTTGTAGACGGGCAATCGGAATCGGTCAAGAAATAACAACACGAAAGTTTTGTCAATTTTAATCAATGTGGTTTTATGTTTATTTTACTTGGGCAAGTCTCAATGTCGAATACAAGAAGGCAAAGGAACAACCTACAATTTTGTCTACAAAGCTAGTGCACGATTTTCGAGGCGGTCTTTTTTTGTAATTCTTTTATGCAATTAGGGATGCAAAATGTAATTTTGGCCTATTTTAGAAATTAAAATGTAAATGTCGATCAAATGAGTTCCGAAAAATACGAAATTTGGCCAAGATGATAATTATGATGAAATGAATGCACTGCAATTTTTTTTGGAATTTTTGGATGCAAGATGAATTTTTTATGAATTTTTAAATACAAACAAGGTGAATTTCAATATTTAGTTATAATAAATATAAACCTAATTATTTTCAAGGGATAAATTATCTAAGATCTATCACTAGGTGATGGATCTCAGAAAAATCCTAAACCTCAAAAATGTGAGATTTAATACCTATTCAAAATCAAATAGTGAAATATGAAAATGATTTTTACAAGGAAAACTATGCATGCAAATGCAATTCTTTTCACAATGTTAAACACAAATAATTCTACAACCCGTGATTTTTCGGTAATTTTTAGAGACGGTTAATCCATCAAGAATTTCAGAGCACGAAATGGTAAAGTACGCAATTTTTCACAAATAAATTACTTATTGATTAATCAAAAGTCACAAAAATGTCAGACATATGCCAAGATGTAGAGAACTAATTGACAAACATCATGCTATTTTTTTGATAAAAATAATGCAATGTAGCAGTACAGAATGACAATGGAATACAGGGGTATTACTGCAATGACTATAATTAAAATAAATATAAAAAATGCAATAGAGGGGCATGTGTGTAATTATCGATATCCTGGAGGGTCTGCTGCAAAAATACTAGAGGGTCACATGCGTAGCACGTGACCTTTGGTTGGGGACTGGTGTACAATATAGCGAACCTCCAGGGGTATTATTGCAATTTACCCACGCAGTCACGTGCCACGCACGTGACCGGTGGGGATGAGGACGTCCCCCCCGGGACGCATGTGCCTCGCATGTGCGCAGGGGGTCTCGGGTTGACCGCTCGGCCGGTCGAGCTTTGGTGGATGGTAGGTCCCTTGTTTGTGGCAGATGCGGAACTGGGCGAAGTTGATGGCGATGAAGCGTTGTCAGAGACGAAGCGTGGTCGGCGAAGCACGACTGGGCGTCGATGGAGGCGGTGTTGGGGGAGTTGTTGTAGTCGTCTGGTGGAGCTCTGTTGATGACGAATGTACGACGAAGGCGCCTCGGGCCTGCATTGCCTCTGGAAGGGTGGAGGTGCAGTTGGCGAGAGTCGAAGCATGTTGGAGAAGAAACAGATGAGGGCTTGAACGATGAAGCAAATTTATGAAGAGGTTGTCTATGTAGAGGTTGATGACGAAGGTCGGCTCGACGATCAGAGTCAGAGCATAGTAGAGGCACGTATGACACGGCTGCAACGGTGTCGAAGGGGGGACACTGGATCTCGCTGCGGAAAAAGGAGCGACGGTATGTCACCCCGTAGCTCTTCCCTCAATCGGTAGATGGGGGTCTCGGTTGGGGCAGAGGTGTTTTAAATAGGATGCGGGGTTCGTCGGGGAAGGAAGGTGGGTTGATGAGGTTTGATTGGGATTCGATGAGGCGATGGCGGTGTGAGATCTACGGATTGATCGGAGATGGAGATCTGGAAGGCGGTGGGATCGATTGATCTTGGAGATTGACGAGAGATTCACTGTAGGGGGATGCGGTGCCGGAGATTTCGCAGCAGAGATCGTGGGGCGGTGAAGCTTCCAAAGGAGGAAGGCAGTTGGAGATGATGAGCCTTGGTCGTCCGATCGATCGAGATCAGGCGGCCAGAAGGGCGACACGTGGCATCAAGAAAAGGGGGCGAGGCGGAAGCACGTACATGGCAAAAGAAGCTACAGGCAGTGCACGTGCAGAGCACGTGCTTGGTCGGCACGTGCGCTGCACGTGTGATGCTTTTAATATATTTTTTATAAAAATGAATTAATAAAAACTCAAAAAATGGCTGACACGTGGCAGCTCCAGGAGTGGCCACGTGTCAATACCACAAAATTCAAAAAATAAAAACTTTGAAAAATCCAAAATAAATAGCAAACGGCCTCGGATCTAAAAAGTTTCTTCACAAAAATTGCTCGCTCAATGTGATCTACAACTTTCATGAATACACCAAACTAAAAGCGATTATTTGCACAAAGTGATATTTTTGGGGTATCCCATGTACATAGAATACCTTGATTTATGGGTTTTATATTTTTTGTCATTTTAAACCAGATAAAAATCCGAAAAAAATATAGCAAAATTAAAGATAAATATTTACATATTAATCTAATTTTTTATTTTTATTAATTAAGAAAAAGAGGAAATAAAATAAAAGATGAAAAGGACACTTTTTGTACAGACAGTTAGTGAAGACTCGGACTCAATTTGTTTCTTTGATTTCTAGCTCAGTTTGGATTTGGATTTTTACGCATTTTAACAAAACTTTCATCAAAGAAGACAAATGTAAAAGAAATAAAATAAAATAGGGTAATTATGTATATAAAATAATAGGTCAAAAACGTTAAAATACAAAATGTATAAAAGAGGCTCACAACCCAACTTTCACACATGACCTCCGATTCACTTGAACTTGGTATTCTTTTGAAGGTAATTGAATGTACATTAGTTCAAAAGTGAGTAGGATCAAAACGGACATTGGATGGGGAAGATATGAGGATTTTAGTCCGGGAATCCTAGAACTGGGGATTGGGTTTTTGGTCCACTTATTTGGGTTAGTGATTTTTTGTATTTTTCATTTATTCTTATTTGTGATATGTACACAGTGGAGTGGTTTTGGGTCATTCGTAGTTAGCATGAGTTAGTTAAAAATCAGGGAAGTTAGGCTATTTAGAGGTTAATTTTAGCTGGGATTTTTGGCTTCTTATTTTGTGCAAAAATAAGGGATAAAATGCAATTCTTATCAAAACATGCATGAACACTAATTATGCATAAATGCCAATGATTTTGAGGGATTTGAGCTTAGTTAAAGAGATTTAGAGCGATGAATCTGAGATTCATCACCGGTTAACTATCTCCTTTCCAGACTCGCTCACAACTGTAGTGATACCCGTCTTCATGGGTACCACATGTAATGGAGTAAACCACTTGGAGTCGGAGATGGGGTAGATAAAATCGGTGCTCTACCACTTCGATATATCTTTCATGACCACGTCTCGAAGATCCGGGTTCACCGGTCACTGAAACTCACACAATGGCTTGGCATCCTCTTCGAGATAGATATGGTAGGAGCACAAGGCCGGACTTATCCCCTGGAGATCAGTTACGCTCCATCCAAACACCTTCCAGTTCCTTTCAAGAACCTCCATCAATCGAGATTCTTGATCTCCAGTCAAGTCCGTTGAGATAATGACTGGGGCATCTCTGGCTCACCCGTAGGGAATCTATACTTCATCAATTGCGACAAGGTCTTCAGTTCTGGACAACTAGAAGCTGGCAAATCTAGCTTTTGGAATGTCTGAGTGAAGGATACCAGATCTGCATGGGAGAACTCTCACTGCATGTGAAAATCGGGCGAAGATGGCCTTGCTGGTGTATCTGTCATCTGTATTGTCTCACTCTCTGCCCTAGATGTCGGCACTGAAGGAATCAGACATGGTAAGTAATCATCAAAGTCATCCCAATCAATGCTTGAATCCAAGGGATCTGAATCAGAAGAACATTATATATATTCTACTTCGTCGTCCTGACCACGATCATCAGCCTCAAATGTTTCCGGTGCAAAGAGTGTGCTCTCCTAACTCTCATCTACCACAATTTGTAAATCTGTAGTGTCTGATGGATTGACAAGGGCTCGTGATACTGGGTCTGACTAAACTGCCTCATCGTCTGTGATCACAAAGTCGCACTCCTGGTGGATGTCTCGCTCTGCATTTGTCATCTTCTCTAAATCACTCGACTGCTCGGAGCAGGCTGAATCCCTCGCTCTAGTCTCCTCGATCGTCTCTATTTGTACACTTTCACCCTCGATGTGAAAATATACCTTCCCACTATCATGGTCGGATACCTCCTTGGATGTGGCCAAGAATGGGCATCCTAGTATGATGGGTGTAACTGTCACAGACTCAGGGATCTCCATGCCCAATACAACAAATTCCACAGGAAATTTCAAGCCTTAAATTGTAATGACCACATCCTTCAATAACCCCTTCGGCCTCTTGACAGATCTATCAACAAACTAAAGGACTGTCCTGCTATGTTGAAGAGGGTCGAACTCGAATTGATCGAGTAAGGCTACCGGAAGAATGTTAATAGGAGACTCTCTATCTAATAGGGTACGATCGAACTGCTGCTCATGGATATAGAATCTGACATGGAGCTCCTGCATCAGGTCTCTTGGCTGGCAATTGGTTCTGAAAGGTGAAGCAAGAGGCACGAGTAAGAACATGGATATATGCATTGTCGTTCCTCCTCTTCCTACGAATGGTGATCTTCTCTCTCAAATTCTTCTAGAAAAGGGGGATGTGCTCTAGTGCCTCCTGTAGAGTCATATGTATCTGGAATCGATCGATCATCTGCTGGCTAGACTATCACAGGTGTCTCTTTTTGGGATTTTCTGGTTTATTCCTTTCGCTTAGTGGAGTGCTTGAGGGAAGGGAGTGGATGGACCCTCTTCAGTAAGATGAGGGTCAGGAAGAGGCTCTTGTTTATGTAGAAGAGGGAATCCACACCAATATCATCATGCAACACACATGGACTCGTAAGAGATATAGAAACCTTTCCTTTATTCATATTTTTGTTCTTTTTCATTTTTCCATTTTTTTATGGAACTAATTGTCCTGAGATACATGAGAAGGTAATACAGCTGAACAAAAACTGGTGGCCTCAGTACCACCTACAACATCCAGTCTTGCGGCATCAACACTGCACTCTGGCTCAGCAACTAGAATACTGGTGGTGTCAGTACCACCATCTACTACTGGAATCACGACAGCCTCAGTACCGTTGGTTGGATCAACATCCTTGGTGGCTTCAGCGCCACCGTCATCATCATCATCATCATGAGTGGCATCAGCGACGCTTCCATTCTCTTCTGGTGCTCCAGAATCTCCAAGTAGTCGTCGCTCATACGAGGTGCCGCCGGCTGGCATCCTACCGCTCCTAGGTATCACAAAATCAGCATAAATACATAGGAAGAAATATCACCCAAAGTATCACTAGGAGTGGTGGTCTCGGTAAACTATACCTGCTCAGATTTTCTCTTCAGATTGTTCGGGTTAGGTTCAATTTGAGCGGGTATGGCGGCCTTGACCTTGATAATCTCCCTAATCTCCTGTTGGAACTCATCCATCTCTCGCCGAAAGGTTTCCAGCTGATCAGAAAGTAGGCAGGCGAGGTCGTCAAGGGTTGGGTCCTCATAGATGAGTCCATGAGAGTCGTATGGGTTGCCTCTCTAGAAAGGAGGCTAAGATTGCTGGTAATGAGGGAGAGGTTGAGAATACTAATGAGGCTGTTGTGGCTGCCTCCACTAATGTCCCTGATGGTAGGGATGAGGATCCTGTCAGTGCTACTACTAGTACTGCTGCGAGTGATGGGGTTGCTGCTGCTGCTGGCTCCTCTGTCCTCCCTAAGCTGGAGGTTGTTGCTGGGATGAGGTGCCTCCGGTAGACCATCGGAAACCTGGGTGATCACGACAGATCCTGGGTTGCTGCTGGTACCGGTCGTACCAAATACCGTTGACTTCCATCAACATCTCTGGTTGCTCGTAGTGTGGTGGGGGAACAACTGTCAGGGGATGATCCGGTTGGTAGACCACCATCTGAGTGTCCTGAGATGATGGTGGCTGGGAGTAGTGTTACAGCTGCTGGATCGTCTCTGTCTGGATGTGATGGACCTGTCGGTACATGGCAGATGACTGGGTGGAGCCGCTGCTGATGGGATCGGCCTGTAATCTGAGACGGTGTTGTGGATCCGTCTGTGCCTCCTGGAGACACATGATATGAGTCTTCAAGTCACTCAGTGTCTGTGCCAACTGATCGATCTGGGTATGTCTCTAGCACTGCTTCTTCTCAATGATCTCGATGCGGTCCAGCTTCTCGCTGATGATCCCCATGTCAGCGGTTGAGGACTCGGCATGTGCTGCTACTGATGAAGTAGAAGGACCGGCATCGTCCCATGCAATCCTCTGATAGTATACAACTTGTAGGAGGGGCTTCCCCTGAGTGTAAACCCTAGTATGGGACGTCATCGTGTAGTTCTCTGCCATCTCCTCATAGATGGCCCGGACTTGGTCCTCATCCTTGGAAAAATAGGACCCTCCACACGAGGCATTCACTAGCCCTTACAGCTCCGGTGTCAGCCAACAAAAGAAGCTCCGGACAAGGTTGGGCTTTGATATCTCGTGATGTGAACACTGATCGATGAGCTCTCTGAATCGATCCCAAACCTCGTGAAATTGCTCGTTTGGGATCATAGTGAGGTTTTTGATCATGGATCGTGTTGCATTGGTCTGGCCAAGTGGATAGTACTTGTTCACGTACTTGGTCCTGAGCTGCTCCCAGGTAGTGACATACCTCCCCAAATGGTTCAACCAATAGGTTGCTCGGTCAACTAAGGAGAATGGGAAGGCGATCATCTCGATCATGTCCTCATCCACAAATCTGTCGTGGATAGTGTTGCAGATCATCTTGAACTCCTGTAGATGGAGGTGTGTCTTCTTAGTGGCTAGCCCATGGAACTTGGGCAGTAACTGGATGTTCTAGGGGTGAAGCTCGAAGTCGCCCAGGATCTCAGGGAGTTGAATCCAACTGTGGGTGAGGGTTGCACCAGGGTTGTGCAACTGCCTCATCGTCAATGTTGGCCTCTGCTCTGGCTGGTCATCTGGGCGTCCGTCTCCTCCTCCAGCTGCTGGTATCTCTCCACAGGCTGGTCTCTGTAGCTCTGCTCTGCCGGCTCGCATCTGTGTCTGCTCTCGATGCACCTCTGCCATGAATGCTCTCTGGTCTTTGATCTGTCATTGCATGGTCTCCAGGGAGGCTAAGAGTGTGTTGTTGATGGCAGCCTGGTCGAGTACATATGCGGTCCCCTGCGGTTGCTCATTGGTGCATCCCTCACTGTTGGCTATCTCTTAGGTCTTTGCAAAGGCAAAAGACCCAAACTCACGTGTCGTCAAGTGAACATATAATTGTGTTGGCCTCTACTCGGGCACCTCAGGACTAGAAAAAGGGTGGTCAAGGGGGAACAGGGTAGTAGCCAACTCAGGTTCAGAGAGCGGGTTTGGGCTATCTGAAACTACCCTAGATGAATGGATATGAGTGCTCGAAAGTAGCGTTGTCAAAGGTAGCCTAAGGGACCTCCTGCCCATCATCATGATCTGGGGATTTATGAAGATGAGATTTGGATGCAAACAAGATGAGAAGACAAAACGTCTTTTCACCTACTCAACACTCAAACTGATGACCACGAAAGATCGGTCGTTAATCTGGTCAATTTTTATTTTGGTGACAAATCAAGATATCGGAGCGATTAAGCAAGCCATTGGGAATCCAATGCTCTCAGAGACTAGCCTAAATCTCGCAACTAATTTTTTTCAGCCATTATGGGTGCAGACCAATTACCGGCTACCCGATCTGCCTAATCTGCTAAGGAAGTCTCGGACCGATTACCGGCTACCCGATGAAATCCTTACTGGAGAAGAATTAGCTACGAGACCAGTAGTCTAAAAGGAGTTCGGATGTGTCTCCAGCCTAATGTGCGGGTCACTCTCTCGTTGTAGATAAATCAATCAACGAGGGGGTGACTCTCCCCAAAATAAGATTTTTAAGTGAAGTGTGTTTTAGGGTCAAGTGTGCATTAGCAGCCCCAATTTTATTTTATTTCCACTTTTTAGGTGTTTTTTGAAATAAAACAACGCCTAACAAAATTTTCAATTTACTTGGTAATTTTGAGTCCAATAAAATAAGGGGAGGAAGTCGAAAAAGCTGATGCGCGATCAAACACGATGATGCATGCAGAGATAGCAATTTATTCCTGACTCCAGCACTCTACATGCAGGTTGATCTGTGCATAAAGTAAAGACATAAATAAAACTACCTAAATGATGCAACGAGCAAATCAACCTTAGACGGGCAATTTCTATTAATCGTGAAGCACAAATGGCTAATTATCAGGAAGAGAGACCGGAGTTCGGTCTTCAATATTGATTGGTGCCCACCGCACTGGGTCCTGCCAGCGCTATGTACGGCCTCTCTCAGCACGTGGTCTCTAATCCCAATATGTTAACTTTTTTGGTTTATTTTTAGCTAGGTCCAACTACGATCTATAGGAATAGATAAGCAACTATGTGTGCGGCCTTAGCTAATTATGTCACAATCAACAAAAATCCTAAGTCTAAGGGCTAAATCCTCAAGAATCAAAAGAAAATAAAAGCGATAAAACAAAACATGAAAAAGTCATGGTGAGGTCCCCCGAGTACATCGGTACTCACTGAAACATAACCCAAAGTGTCTGTGTTTTAACAAAAGTCCAAGGTCCACAATTATCACAATAATCAAATGTTTTGCTAAAAATCAAACTAATCTATGAGCTAAATTAATCTCTAGCTCCTCTTCTCTTCCTCCGAGATAGGTTCCTCCACCAGGAAACCGAAACATCCCTCAGGCAGTTCCTCACACAAAAAGCAAAACAGAAAGGTGTCAGAAAACAATTATATCAAATAGAAACAAAAAATGGATACGAGTGAAAAATGACTACTAAGTCGTGCTCCCCGGCAACAGCGCCATTCTGATGAAGAGACCAGCCACTCGGGTTAAGAAGCAAGTAAACAAGGGTCGTTGTGACCCGAATCACCGAGTTAGGTCAATGAGAAAAAGTAAAACCAGTCAAAAGAAATATCAAACAATGAGCACATGTAAGTGGTTCACTATTTTATTTACTGGGTATAGACACCAGGGTCGAACACAAGGAGCACGAAAATGATACGAAGTAACGAATTTCTCAAAATAAAATATTTTTTAGTGGTTTTTAATTTTGCAAATTTTTAATTTTTAATTAGAAAACAAAATCATCAAAAATAAGAGAAAACAAGTACAAAGATCTTTTTGGATTTTTCTAAATAACTAAAAATGCTCAAAAAAATATGAATTTTTTTAATTTTAAAGATTTTAAAATGTTTTTCGTAATTTTTTGCGATTTTTTAACTTTTTCTGGTTTTATAAAAATCAAATAAAGCTCAAAAAGGCAAGAAGTGCACAACCAAGACTAAATTACAAGTTAAAAATATTTAAAATTCTCTAAAGTCTGAATAACAATTTTCTGATAAAATAAAAATAAAAATCTACAACCAAGAATTGAAAATAGAATTTTTGGATTTTCCTTTGATTTTATATGATTTTTATAATATTTTAGATGATTTGCCATTTTTAGGTTGTTAGAGCGAATTTTTAAACAAAATTAATACTAGAAATAAAATAAACAAAAAAGTACACATAAGAATTTTTATAGAATTTATAAAACTTTTTTTGAATTTTTGTGAATTTTCTAATGCAAACATGGATATTTTTGAAGGTTTTTTGAAATTTTAAAAAAAAGCAATGCAACTAAACTAATCCCAAAAAAATCACAACAAATATTACACACTAGCAAGAGTCAATGATAATTTTTAGTAATTTTTTGAATTAATTATTATTTATTAAGTCCAAAACACAATGTGTAATTAGACATAGTTCACAGAGACCTAATAATAATTATATTAAGTTCATAGACCAAATAGATAACACTATGAAAATGCCTAGGTCCTTATCTATAAAAAGCCCACTCAAATCACGCACATGCTCAATACTGGGAGCACATGGGTATAAATGCAATTTTTGAAAAGACACGATTCATTAAGCAACTACACAAGAATTCAGGAAAGATTATGCAAATAACCCAAAACTCGCGTGGGACTGCACGTGCTTTAGATTCAGAGGGACTAAAATGCAAATAACATAAACTCTGAGGTCCAAACTATAAAAGGTCTTAACTACAACATTTATTTAATGGACTAAAGCAAAATAAAATAAACGCAAGGGGAGACAGTGAAATATACCCATAGTGAGGGCACGTGGCACGTATAGAGGCTAACTCTGTCATACGGTGTTGATTCGCTGTTGGGCCAGATCTGACGGTTGCAGATAAAGTTGCGGACATGCAGAGCAGATGTGTTAGAGCTCTGATCCAACGACCAAAAAGTCAGTCATGTCTAGCGGCTCAGATGCGATCTGGCAGGAGGGTGATGAATACTCATTCATCACTCTTTATTCTTTTATTTTAGCTACAAAACTTTGCAAAACACCACGTAGATACTTGTAAATATAATAAATTACCAAGATACATGTTTTTGTTAGTATTAAATAATTAGCATGTTTTGTGTAAAAATAAAAGAATAAAGAAGAAAGAAAAAGAAAGAGATATTTAGAATAAATATCGAGTGATCCGAACCCAAGGGAGGGCCAAGCATTGGCCTGACCGCAAAAGAAACCAAGTAGAGAGAGATAGGGCCATTCACCATGTATATACTCCTTCTAGTATATGTTCTATTTTATTTTTCATAAAACAAAAATAAAAATAGGTTTTTATTAATTTATATATATTTCTAAAAATAAAATATAAATTAGAAAAATAAAAATAAAATAAAAAGAAAAGAAATTCCCTCTCTCCACATTGTCTATACCTTGTATATATGTACCTATATTTATTTATTTCATTTTTTTAAAATAATTAATAAAAATAAAATAAAAATTATTTTATACTCTACATTTTATGTTGTAAATAAATAAAATATAATAGAGTATTTATACAAAAATAAGAAATTAAAAATAAAAGTATAAAATACATAGGTATTTTATACCTATATATAATATTATATTATGTATATACATTAATTTATTTTTAAAAAAAAATAAAAATCACTAAAAAATAATATGAAAAATAATAAACATTTTTTATTTTGTAAATATTTTTAAATAAATTCATTTTCTATTTTTAATTTAATTTACAAGTATTTTGACTTTGGATTTATCTGATTAGTCCATGGGGAATTGTTGACACTCGGTCAACTCCCCCCTGGACCAGTTTTCGCCCAGATCTGTGTGACGACCCGATCTGATTTCTCCAGAGTCGATCCGACCTCCATTTGCGTTGATCAGAGGCTCCAAATGACAAGGGATGATCCGCAATTCACGCCCGCCAATCCCCTTAGGGATCCATTCCTCGACCCGCGTGCTTCACTCCCATCTTCTCGGATCCTCGTCCAGTATATAGTTCATCGGAGTCACACCTTTCTTCGGATCTTTGGCCCTCCCCCTCACCTCCGATGAGCTCCTCCACTTCTTCTGAGTGACAGCTGACGTGAGCGTGAGTTGCAGTGAGGTAGCAAGCAGCCAAGAACCTCAGATCCGGCGAGTTTTTGCCGTGCTCCGCCACCGACGAGCCCAAGCCTCTGGAGATGTCGCTCCATCGAGGCGAAGACCCCCGGAGGTCCAGAACCTTCAGTCTAGACGACTGCACCCGTCAGGTAGCTTAGATAGCCAGTAGATAGATTTAGATTTCGATTTTTACTTTTAGGTTCGCCAAGCTTTCATTGATCATCCACCGCACTCCCTTCATCCATTCACCCTTACGACCATCCCTTCACCTTCGTCAGACTCCTCTCCACGTTCTCCACCCCTTCATCCACCCTGGTTCGCCCCGGAACAGGTCTTTTGCTCTCCTCCGCCGCCGCCTCGCCGGAGAGCTCCGCCACGGCTCACCCAACCACCTATTCCGCCCATAACCAGATCGAGGCACTTTGCCCTCGACCCAGCTTTCTTTTTGTGTAGATTCGAAGGGAAATGGACCTCATCTGGAGGTTCGACCATTGAAGCACAGAGCTCTAGGTTCTTGATGTCGCTGGGGACCTCCAGGACTCCTCGGCCCCATCGGAGCAGACCATCAGCTGCGGACGCCCTCGAGCTTCATTTCGCACATCAGAGCAGCGTCAGAGGAGCCCCCTGGCACGTGTATTGGCCGGACGAAGTTCGCCGACGACCTGTTCATCCAGAGCCTTCCTCCGCCGTCCGATCGAGCTCATCCGCCAGGTCTCATCTCCACCATCCATCTGCGGGGAGCTCGCAGCCATCTGATCCATCTGAGGATCTGATCTGGAGCGTTGATCGTCGAAGGGGTACCATCCCAGCACATCCGTCTGATCATGAGTGGACCTCCTTCAGCCGTTGGATATGTAATAAAGGGGTAAATTTCACTTAGGACCTTTCTATTTTAGTATTTACTTTTCAGTACTGTAAATATTTTTCGATGTTGTTTTTATTTTGGATAATTTGCACATAGGACCTCGTGTTTGTTTTAATTGCAAGTTAGTCCTTCTGTATGTGGAGCACGTGCGTCGACACGTGACCATTGGAATAATTGCAGGTTTTATCCTAGAGTTTAGTGCTATTACTGTTTACATCTTTATAAATAGGAATGACAGATATGCCCTTATTTATGTGAATCACGTGCTTGCCTCGTGCTCTTCTAGGCTTTTTTCATTTACAGCCCCATGCTTTTTACGTGTTATTATTTGGCTGGAAGGTTTTCACTATTTGTACTTAGGTTCCCTGTGTGCTGTAACCCTTTGATTGGTTGAATAAATTAGCAAATTAACTCCAAATTTCATGAAATTTGGATACGTTGCCCCTACCACTGTGTAAAAATTTCATTCAATTTTTGAAACATTTTTGTTTTGATTTCCTATTTTTAAAAATTCAAAAGCCCTTATTTTTACCACTGTCTAAATTGGAAAATCAAACAAAAATCATAAAAAGTCTCTAAAAAATCCAAAAAAAAATATTTTTGCTTCTTTTGTTGTGTTTTCATCCCTGTGCAATTTTTGTGGCTTTCTGATTTATAAAACACCTAAAAATTGAAAAACACTAAAAAAACTCATAAAAATCCTTAAAAATTCAGAAAAAATAAAAAAAATAATTTCTTTTTCATTAGTTAGGTTTTTATTTTTACTTTATCATAAAATTTGCCACTGGAATTTTATAGGCTATTTATTTTTAAATAGCCTTTAGATTCTGGCTGCACATTGATTTCCATTTTTTGTCTTATTTCTTTTTTTATAAAATCAACTAAAAATTATAAAAATCTGAGAAAATTACAAAAAATACTTGAAAATTATAAAATCCAAAAATATTTTATAAAATCCAAAAATCCACCAAAAACACTTTATTTTATTTTATTTTGATTCTCAACTACTTTGTAGGCTGTTAGCCAGCCTGTGCTCCTTGACTTCGACCCTGGTCGCTATACCAGGTTAAATAAAATAGCGAGACCGCTATTTGCTTTCTTTGTTTGATTTATCTCTATTTGGTGGTCTTGATTTTCTTGTTGAATCCGACTCGAGAGGTTGAGGTCGCAACGACCCTTGATATCTATCTCCCTTAGCCACTCGGATTTTCAGCCTCATTAGAATGGTGATGTTGCCTGGGAGCATGGCTTAGTAGTCGTTTTTCTTTTTCGATTTTTAGTTTCGCGGCTTTTTTCATGTTTTTTAGTTTCGCAGCTTTTTCGCGATTTTTGTTTCTTTTGTAGTTTTCTCAGCTTTTTGATTTTCTTTTATTTTCTTTTTGTTTTCTTTTTATTTTATTTTATTTGTTTTTATTTTTATTTCTATTTTTTCATATATTTGTCATTTTATTTCATTTTATTTTCCTTTTCATTATTATATTAACTGTTGGTATGATGCACCTCTGTTTGTCTTCTTTATGAGGGCCCGACGACCGAGGTGGCTTTCTTCAGGAAGCCGACGTAACCACGGGGATCGGAGGCGGCTCTCTTCTTTACGGAGCAGCAGAAGAGCGCGAGAGGAGTTGAGCAGAAGTGCCTGGGAGTTTAGATTAGTTTAGTTGTAGCTTAGGTTTAGTTTAATACATGGACAGACAGGACACTTAGACTCGTGATTGACTTCTCGGGGTCTGTTTCGCAGAGCACCGGTGTGTTCGGGGGACCCCACCGCAGTTTTGTTTTTCTCGCTTTATTTTTCTTTTGTTTCTCATGGATTTTTGTGCTTGAGTGCCTAGACTTAGGTTTTTATTTGACTGAGCCAGGTAGCACTAGGTCCACAGCCCTTAATATAATATCCGTTCCTATAGAACACGCTTGGACTTAGACAAATAAACCGGTGCTTCTCGATAATAGGAGTTTCTGTTTAGGATGGTTCTCGCCTTTGCATCCATATATATTAGTTTAAATTTATGCGCGGATGATATTGCATGTAGATTGCTGGAGCAAGATATGCCTTCTATCTCGTGCATGCATCATTGATTTCATCGCGCATCGGCTTTTCCGTCTTCCTCCCTCTGTTTTCTAGACTTAGAAATAAAAAGGAAATCGGAAAATTCGTTAGACGATTCTTTGATTTTTGAAAAATATCTAAAAACAAAAAAATTGGGACTGTTAATCAAACGTGAACTTAAAAGACACCGACCTAATAACTTGTCTTGGGAGAGCAATCCCCTCATTGCTTGGTTTGGATGAGCGAGAGAGTGACTCGTACCCTAGGTTAGAGCCACATCTGACCCCTCTTCAGACTACTGATTTTAAGCTAGTCGTTCTCCAGTGAGGATCACTTCGGTTTCCGATAAAGCAGCCCGTGATATCCTTAACAGAGCGAGCTGATCGGGTAGCTGGTAAACGGTCCGCATCTTGTACTAGCTGGGAAAGATCTAGCTTGGGATCGGACAGTCTCCTGGGGGCGTTGGATTCCTATCAGATCACGTAATCGCTCTGAAAGACGGTTTGATTCACCTAATAAAATCGATAAGATAAAAGACCGAACTTTCATGGTCATCAGCTCTGTGTGCATTGGTGAATCGGGGGTATTGTTTGACCGATCTTGTTTGACTGCCAGATCCCATCCACCTTCTTCCCATCTATCTTCGCCTCCAGTCATCTATCTTTTTCCCTCCCACCCTCCCTTCAGTCTTCTTCTTACCTACCCCTGGATGATGGATCCCTCTCATTTCTTGCCGACTCTTGCGGCTTCTCCATCTTCTTCCCATCAGTCCAGTCCACTTTCGAAGGAGGTCAGATCTCTGATCGACCTCTCGTTCCCTCCCTTCCCTCCCTTTCATTCTTCTAGGCATGCTGTGCTAGACGTCCGCGGAGATCAGATTGAGCAGATGCAAGACCCAGACGATGCCATTGTTGGGACGAGAGTGCACTCCGTACGCGATCATAGAGAGCAGATGCGAGTATCAAATGCCTCCTACGCCAGGATGATGGATGAGCAGATAAGACAGGGAGCCCAGTCAGCTTCTACATTAGGTCCATTCATTATAGATTTGGAGTACATTCAGAGACTGTCGATATTTTTAGGGGAGGTGCACGAGGAGCTGTATATTCATCTGGCCGAGTTCGAGGAGTTCTGCGAGAGCCAGACATATTCAGATATCACTGCGACGGAGCTGATGCTGAAGACCTTCCTATTTACACTCCAGAGTAGAGCCATGATATGGCACAGACATTTGGGAAGGAAATTTTCTACGTGGGGAGACTTACGGTTCAAGTTTCTACAGATATTTTATCCCCAGCGTAGAGCAGATATGATGCGGTCTTTTATCATGGATTTTTCAGTAGACCCCCAGGAGCCAGTACATGATGCATGGATAAGGTTTCTTGACCTCTTGAAGATATTTCCCGATCACGGACTTTCACCAACCGACCTTATCGAGATCTCCATGACGGGGATGATTGCGGATCAGATAGCACTGGTCGTGACCTCGTGTGGCGGTTCACACCGCAGTTCCGACATTGAGTTACTTGATGCCATCTCAAGATCACTTTCATAGAGACCATCTTCACGAGATGCATTAGTCGGGACAACACATGAGGATGTTGCGGTACCAGTGGGGTGTGCGGCATTACATGAGGATACAACTTCTACACACTCGATTGAGGACATGGATGTTGCGATTCCGCAGATGATAGAGGAGATGACTGTCACAGTGGAGGTTCTGACCCAAAGTTTGATCGAGTTCCTGTTGGTCTTCCAGCTAGTGTTCGAGTCAGCCCCGGATTTTTCAGTTGATGAGTCTTGGATGTCAGATCTTCTAATACTCCAAGAGACAGAGGAGCCCCCGCTATCACAGTCATCAGTCCAGACATTCCAGTGTCCAATCCCAGATGACTCAGCTTCTATCCTGCAGAGATACTTCTCAGATTCATACAGATATCATGACTCAGCCCAGCAGCCATAGCTCGATGCGAGATACCACTTTGGGATGACTGATATAGAGAGTCCCGTATTTGAGCCTTTTTCCCTCTAGTTTGTAGATATAGACACATTTCAGGAGGAGCTGATGATAGCCAGCACTGCCGCAACACGAGGATCAGCTGCAGCCACATTGACAGCTTCCGCGTTGTTCACCAATACTTTATCCTGTTTCTAGATTGACCAGAGACAGACTTCAGATGATGATGCATTCTGGTGCACAGAGTGGGTGCTTGACAGCAGCGCAGATGTCCTTACAGATCCTGATCCTCTATTTCTCACTGATGATCTTGCATTTCTTCCCGAGGGTTATCTGCGGGAGAATGTCCCTCACGATGTGTACTCAGTTTCACCTTCTGAGAGTGTATCCGATCTGGCGGATCACGAAACCGAGTCTTCCGATCCTTCTGATTCTGTGTTGTCTCACCTTGACGATCCTCGCGAGGATGAGCCGATGCTTGAGATATTCGATGATCTGTCTGATTTTTCTCCATTATATGCATCGAATATCAGTTTTCGTAGAGAGTCTCCTGATCTCAACTTACCACACCTTTTTGAGACGATGATTGACGTGGAGGATTCCATGACTGATCTTTCTTTCTCCACGTTTGATTTCTTCGGCTATAAACTTCCACTCGGATCATTTCTTTTGTGCTACCGGATCCCGATCACATCTTCCAATATCATTGCCCGATAGCAGACACCCGCCTGATTGCATACTTGGGTGTCTTCATTTGCACTGTTGATTTCGTAGCTTTTGTCATACCGAGACTACGACGACAGTACGACATTCGCCTTACAGATGCTGTCATGAACCTTGATACAGCGTTGCCCTAGCCTTTGCGCCCAGGTAGGGGCGTAAAATCTAGTGCTTGTTGAGAGGCACCTCAACATTGTACTCTTTGTATACACGTGTTTTGTCATGATTTGTTCCTTCCTTCTGTCGTTCTTTTCTTCACCCCAGGTCTCTCTTAGGATTATTTTGCTATACTTAGGATAACAGCATCCTAAGTATAGGGGGGTGGAAACACCGAGTTGATCCTTTTGTTTTGTTTCATTACTCTTGTCATTGCATATACTTAAGGATTCTTCACCTTAAGTATAGGGGGAGTGATGCCCTTCTATCTTGTATATATTTGTCATCTTTTTACCTCTATTTTGTTGCCTATACTTAGGGATATTTTACCCTAAGTATAGGGGAGGTAGACCCAGTACATTCTCCACTCGGATTTCCCTTTGTGCATCCCGCTATACTTAGGATTACTTGATCCTAAGTATAGGGGGAAACCCCGAGATCCTTTCCATCTCTATTCTTTCATTCGTCCTTGTATATAACCTTCCTTTTCACTTCCCTATACTAAGCACGAGTTATATCATCTTCATCGCTCTTGATTCACTCTGAGGACATCGTTCGAGCTAAGTATAGGGGGGTGTCGTATATATTTCATATATACTCTAGCCATAACTCGTACTTTGTGTGAGTGTGTTTAATAAGTAAAAATGGCTAAAAATCCATAAAAATTAAAAAATTTTCTTGTAAATAAAATTCTTTATTGCACATACATAGCTATGTACAATTTTTTTGTAAAAATATTTGTAAAAATCTTTTGTGTAAATATTTTCATATCAAAATTATGTATATAGTACAAAATTTTTGAAAAATAAAAAGTTTGCAAATATCTTGTGTAAATGTGTGTAAATATTTTGCAAAACTTTGCATTGATGCATACATACATGTTTTCAAACATTTTCAAAAAATTTGCATCTTTTCAAAATTTTGTAAAAATTGCATGTTTGTAAATACTTGTATAGTTTTTACTGAATCATAGTTGACATTAAAACTATCCTGGAATTAAATTGAAAATGGAGCTTGGTTAAGATCTTAATCCACCTAATTCTAAGAGGAACCTTATAGGGCTTAGGGTTGAGACCTTTCAGGTCCATGGTGACTTAATTCCTTGAGTCCACTAGGCTATGATCATATGTCATCTCGATGAGCCTAAGTAGAACACTTAACAACACACGCATGACTCTTACAGAAAATGGCTTTACTTGGACCAGCACTTTACACCTAGCTCTCTAAGGATGAGGTGGTGAGGAGGCAATCTTCTTTGACTTGGGGTAGCATATGAGGGTAGTACTTCTAGGTGGAACCTCTCTTCCTCTTATAGTGAAGGAAGTGCGTCTCAACTTGGTCTGGTAGCCATGAGGTCTAACGACAGGAGTTGTGGGTTGCAATAATGCTTCAAAAGAGGGATAGTCTACTGGCTCAAGAGGAAAAACTCCTTATGTATATATGCTGCACTTTGTAGATATGTTGTACATATGTTAAAAAATGCAAAAAGAAAAGAATAACTCCAAAAAAGTGGTGGGTCTGAGAGAAAATGATAATCCCACATGAGTGTATATAGTTCAATAAAGCAAAGCTTATATTATCCATGTTCCATCTCATGAAGCTTGCAGCAGGGAGACTTAGCTACACTGGTTGAGCTCCCAAGGATACATGGCTATACTGGCCATGGTCCATTATATTCTTCCTCCTCTTCTTGAGCCGGTTGAACTTGAACTTACAAGGGAATACCCCGCTCCTCGAGGAAAGAGTTGCCAGATTAGGGTATTAGAGTTACCTTGTCGAGGGGGGTTGTCATTTTGCCATTTCTGAGGTGGAGAGCTATATCATTTACACAGTACAAGAAAAGATTCATAGTCATCAGAGTTTGTGTATGTAGACTTGTTCTTATCTGGATTGTTGAGGAGTCTTGACTACAGATTAGTGGAACTTAGAGGCTGTTAAGTTTTAAACCTAAGTCCAAATAAGGTTCTGACAAACTAATAATCCAAAGATCTGACTGAGCTTCATACTTCAATTTAATGAAGGCAAGCTTAATAATCAGCATTGATTCATCTTTCCCTTCTTTTTCTTTTCTTTTCTTTTTCACTTCTTTTTCAAATAAGTGTTTGCTAAGGGACTAGCAAAGTAAAGTATAGGAGGGTGATGAATACTCATTCATCACTCTTTATTCTTTTATTTTAGCTACAAAACTTTGCAAAACACCATGTAGATACTTGTAAATATAATAAATTACCAAGATACATGCTTTTGTTAATATTAAATAATTAGCATGTTTTTGTGCAAAAATAAAGAATAAAGAAGAAAGAAAAGAAGGAGATATTTAGTATAAATATCGAGTGTTCCGAACCCAAGGGAGGGCCAAGCATTGGCCTGACCGCAAAAGAAACCAAGTAGAGAGAGATAGGGCCATTCACCATGTATATACTCCTTCTTGTATATGTTCTATTTTATTTTCATAAAACAAAAATAAAAATGGGTTTTTATTAATTTGTATATATTTCTAAAAATAAAATAAAAATTATAAAAATAAAAATAAAATAAAAAGAAAATAAATTCCCTCTCTCCCCAGTGTATATACCTTATATATATGTACCTATATTTATTTATTTCACTTTTTTATATAATTAATAAAAATAAAATAAAAATTATTTTATACTCTACATTTTATGTTGTAAATAAATAAAATATAAAATTAGAGTATCTATACAAAAATAAGAAATTAAAAATAAAATTATAAAATGCATAGGTATTTTATACATATATATAATATTATATTATGTGTATACATTAATTTATTTTTCTAAAAAAATAAATAAATATCACTAAAAAATAATTTGAAAAATAAAAAACATTTTTCATTTTGTAAATATTTTTAAATAAAATCTTTTTCTAATTTTAATTTAATTTAAAGTATTTTTGACTTTGGATTTATTTGATTGGTCCATAGGGGATTGTTGACCCCCGGTCAACTCCCCCCCCTGGACCGGTTTTTGCCCGGATCCATGTGACGACCCGATTGCATTCATTTCTCCAGAGTCGATCCGACCTCCATTTGCGTTGATCTGAGGCTCCAAATGACGAGGGATGATCTGCGATTCACGCCCGCCAATCCCCTTAGGGATCCATTCCTCGATCTGCGTGCTACACTCCCATCTTCTCGGATCCTCGTCCAGTATATAGTTCATCGGAGCCGCGTCTTTCTTTGGATCTTTGGCCTTCCCCCTCGCCTTTGATGAGCTCCTCCACTTTATTTGAGTGACAGCTGACGTGAGCATGAGTTGAAGTGAGGTAGCGAGCAGCCGGGAACCTCAGATCCGGTGAGTTTTCACTGTGCTCCGCCACCGGCGAGCCCGAGCCTCTGGAGATGTCGCTCCATCGAGGCGAAGACCCCTGGATGTCTAGCACCTCCAGCTCAGACGACTGCACCCGCCAGGTACCTTAGATGGCCAGTAGATAGCTTTAGATTTCGATTTTTACTTTTAGGTCCGCCAAGCTTTCATCGATCATCCACCGCACTCCGTTGATCTCACCCTTCCGACCATCCCTTCACCTTTGCTGGACTCCTCTCCACGTTCTCTACCCCTTCAGCCACCCTGGTTCGCCTTGGAACAGGGCTTTCGCTCTCCGTCGTCGCCGCCTCGCTAGAGAGCTTCTCCATGCCTCACCCAGCCACCTATTCCGCCCATAACTGGGTCGAGACACTTTGCCCTCGACCCAGCTTTATTCTGTTCAGATTCGAAGGCAAATGGACCTCATCTGGAGGTTCGACCATTGAAGCACAGAGCTCCAGGTTCTTGACATTGCCGGGGACCTCCAGGACTTCTCGGCCCCATCGGAGCAGACCATCAGCTGCGGACGCCCTCGAGCTTCGTTACGCACATCAGAGCAGCACCAGAGGAGCCCCCTGGCACGCTTATTGGCCAGATGAAGTTCGTCGGCGACCTGTTCATCCAGAGCCTTCCTCCATCGTCTGATCGAGCTCATCCGCCAGGTCTCATCTCCACCATCCATCTACGGGGAGCTCGCAGCCGTCCGATCCATCTGAGGATCCGATCTGGAGCATTGATCTCCGAAGGGGTACGAGCCCAACATAGCCGTCCGAGCATGAGTGGACCTCCTTCAGCCGTTGGATCTGTAATAAAGGGGTAAATTTCACTTAGGCCCATTCTATTTTAGCAATTACTTTTCAGCCCTGTAAATATTTTTTGGACGTTGTTTTTATTTTGGATAATTTGCAAGTAGGACCTCGTGTTTGTTTTAATTGCAACTTAATCCTTCTGTATGTGGAGAACGTTCATCGACACGTGACTTGTGGAACAATTGCATGTTTTATCCTAAAGTTTAGTGTTGTTATTGTTTACATCATTATAAATTGGAATGACAGATATACCCTTGTTTATGTGAATCACGTGCTTACGTCGTGCTCTTCTGGGATTTTTGCATTTACAGCCCCGTGCTTTTTACGTGTTATTATTTGGCTGGAAGGTTTTCACTATTTGCACTTAGGTCCCTGTGTGCTGTGACCCTTTGATTGGTTGAATAAATTAGCAAATTAACTCCAAATTTCATGAAATTTAAACACATGGCCCTTGCCACTATGTAAAAATTTCAATGAATTTTTGGAACATTTTTGTTTTGATTTCCTATTTTTAAAAATTCAAAAGCCCTTATTTTTGCCACTATCTAAATTAGAAAATCAAACAAAAATATTAAAAAGTCTCTAAAAATCCAAAAAAAATATTTTGAGCTTCTTTTGTTGTTTTTTCATTTCGTGCAATTTTTGTGGCTTTCTGATATATAAAACACCTAAAAATTGAAAAACACTAAAAAAACTCTTAAAAATCCTTAAAAATTCAGAAAAAATCAAAAAAAATATAATTTCTTTTTCATTAGTTAGGTTTTTATTTTTCTTTATCATAAAATTGCCACTAGAATTTTATAGGCTATTTTTTTATTTTTAAATAGCCTTTAGATTCTGACTGTACATTGATTTCCATTTTTTGTCTTATTTATTTTTATAAAATTAACTAAAAATTATAAAAATCTGAGAAAATTATCAAAAACACTTGAAAAATTATAAAATATAAAAATATTTTTATTTTAATTTTCTGACTTGTTTTTGGTTAATAATTCCTTGATTGTACCCTTTTTAGCTTTTTTTATATTTTCTTTATAATTAAAAACCACAAAAAATTAAAAATCCAAAAAATCCAGCAAAAATATTTTATTTTATTTTATTTTGATTCTCAACTACTTCGTAGGCTGTTGGTCAGCCCGTGCTCCTTGAGTTCGACCCTGGTCACTATACCAGGTTAAATAAAATAGCGAGACCGCTATTTGCTTTCTTTGTTTGATTTATCTCTATTTGGTGGTCTTGATTTTCTTGTTGAGTCCGACTCGAGAGGTTGAGGTCGCAATAACCCTTGATACCTATCTCCCTTAGCCACTCGGACTTTTGGCCTCATCAGAGGGGGTCCATCCGACAGGGGGAAATGGGTCAGCAAGATGGGCGGACTTTCATCAGCAGGTCAGTAAGCGGTCAGGCAATACGACTGAAATCCTGAATGAATCGTCGGTAGAAGCCGACATGCACTAGAAAAGACCGTAATTGCCGCAAGTTGGATGGTGGATTGAGTTTCTTGATGATATCCACCTTGGCTAGATTGACCTCCATGCCCCTATTAGAGATGATATGGCCAAGCACTATCCTCTGAGTCACCATAAAGTGACTCTTCTCCCAAGATAATACAAGATGGACCTCGATACAACGCTGAAGTACATGGTCTAGACAGTCAAGACAAGCATCAAACCCATTGCCGTAGATCGAAAAGTCATCCATGAAGACCTCCAAACAGTCACCCACCTTGTTCGAGAAGATGGACAACTTGCACCTTTGGAAGGTAGTCGGAGCATTACATAAACCAAAGGGCATTTGTATGAAAGCATATGTCCCAAATGGACAGGTGAATGTTGTTTTTTCCTGGTCTTCGGGCGCTATTGCCACCTAGATATATCTAGAGTACCGGTCAAGGAAACAGTAATGACTCTTCCCAGCTAGCCTCTCGATAATCTGATCAATAAATAGCTATGGGAAATGATCCTTCTTGGTGGCCTGATTCAATCGTCTGTAGTCTTCACTGGCCCTCCAAGAAGTGGGTACCCGGGTAGCTATCTCCTTTCCATACTCGCTCACAACTATAGTGACACCTGTCTTCTTAGGTATCACATGTAATGTATTAAGCCACTTGGAGTCAGAGATGGGGCAGATAAAATCAGCGCTCCACCATTTTGATATCTCTTTTATGACCATGTCTTGAAGATTCAGGTTCAGCAGTCACTGGAACTCACGCAATGGCTTGGCATCCTCTTCGAGATAGATATGGTGGGAGCACAGGGCTAGACTTATCCCCCGGAGAATAGCTACGCTCCATCCAAACACCTTGCGGTTCCATTCAAGAACCTCCACCAATCGAGATTCGTGATCTCCTGTCAAATCCATTTTATTTAATCCTTGTAAATAAATAATAAAAATGAAATAAAAATACCTTTTAATTCCTAATTTTATGCTATAAATAAATAAAATATAAAATGGGAATAAAAGAGTACAAAAATAATTAATTAAAAATCAAAAATTAAAAATCAATATTGTATATATACCTATATATAGTACTATGATGTATATACTTTATTTTTATTTCAAAAAAATAATTAAAAATCACAAAAAAATAGTTTAAAATAAAATAAACATTTTTCATGTTTTAAGTTTTTCTTAATTCGATCATTTACTATTTTCAAATAAATGTTCAAATAATTGGTATTTGGCGGACTCTGATTGGTCCACGGGGGATGTTGACCCCCGGTCAACTCCCCCCCCAAGACAGATAATGACGGGGACATCTCTGGCTCACCCGTACGGAATCTGTACTTCATCGACTGCGACAAGGTCTTCAGTTCTGGACAACTGGGAGCTGGCAAATCTGGCTTCTCGGTGATGAATCTGTGATTCATCACTCTAAAAGTTAAAAATAGAAACTTGTTCCCGAGTAAATAGAGGCATATTTCCCTTTATAATGCATAAATAGCATTCATACATGCATTCATAAAACATGCATTTTAGCATTCGCATTTGCATTAAATAAGAAGCCAAAATCATTTGTAAAATATTCACCTATTAATAACATCTCCCTTATAATATGTACACCTTAGTTAATAATATAAGGAAGAAAATCAAGAATCCACTTTGTCTAATATCCAATAAAGCCCTTAAAGCCCTTGGACCATAAAATACCTATAATTCCTTCATGCAACCTCCAAAATACGTCTACTCACCTTCAGATTAAAACATATTCAAAGACCTTTAAAATGAGACTGATTTCATCCAATTTGGAGCTCGTAGGAAAAATTGGGTTTTTGGGCCTCTATGTACACTATGTATACTATATTTGTGTATATTTGTATTTTTGTATCATATTTGACCTCATCTCCGTCTTTGGTCAACATGAAACTTGTAGATCTCATCAAGATCTATAACTTTCATGTTTTGAGTTTTTCCAAATTCAGCCTCCTTCTCTCTCTACATTCATTTTTATTTTCAGCCAATCACAGCTGGCCACGTGGCGCCCTCTGGTTGCGCCACGCGGCCCGCTCCCCTTGCCCTAGCCGCCCTTGCTCTCAACCGTTGGATTTCTCTTTGAATCCAACGGTTGAGCCGCTTCCACATGCGCATCAATTCCCCACCGTTTGATCCCATCCCGCCTCAGATCTGGGCCAGCCATTAGCGCCTTCACCACAGTCCTCCGCGTGGCATATCTTAAGCCCTTCGATCACGCCTTCAACTCTTCGATCTGCACCGTCCACTAGCGCTTTGATTTCAATCGCACAATCGAAGCCCTAATCTAATCTCTGCCGCTTGTCAGCGCCCTCTCCTCCACACGACGCGTGGCACCTTCAGTACCCTCAGATCGCGTCGTCTTGACTTGATCTCAGCCACCCGCTCGCGTTGTGCCCTCATCGCGCCACGTGGTTGCTCCACCGCCCTCAGATAGCCTCGCCCAGATCTAATCCTACCGACCATCCCGCCTTCTTCTCAACCGTTGGATCACCCAACGGTGAGGACTTCGTCTCCTACCTCCGGCACCACTCTCTCCCACGATCTCGGCCTTGCGGGAGGGGTTGCCCCTTTCTATTCTCGGCAGCACCTCAGCCACCCTCACAGACCACCAATGCTCCCACGATCACCCCCACTCGTCCCTCATCTTCTCCAGCTCCCTCATTCACCACGTCGTCCACTAGAGTCGCTTCACGACCTCCATGAACTTCACCCCATCACCAGCCCTGCCGAGACCTCCATCCTATAAATCCTCCACCTACAGCCAACTTCATGCCCATCCGCCACTCCAGAGAGCTTCCCTTAGCTCAGAGCTTTTGTTTGGTGACATCAAGAGAGTGAATCTTCGAGCGACGAAGGGCTTCTTCTCCAACGAGATCCACGGCGCCACCGCCGTGTCGCAGCCGCCCTCCGCATAGCTGCTTGAGCTCAGGGCCTTACCGCCCTTTCGAGCGACGACCTGGAACTCGAATCCGAGCTCCAAATCCCAGGTAACTCCCTCCATCTTCCTTTGATCTTCATTTCAATTTTCCCTTCAATTTCTCCCTTTTTATTCACCGTTCACCTCCATCCTTTCGCTCCATCTTCACCTCGCTGAGCTCCACGACGGAGCTCTGACCTTCATGCCGCACTCTAAACCCTCCGACGACTCATTCCAACTTCCATCGACTCCAGCTCCACCACCTGGGCGGAGCACCATCGTCGGACCACCTACGTTCCACCTTAGGCCTCACCGTCAGCTCTTCACATCTCCACTCATCACCACGTGCTTCGGCTATTGCTAATTCTTTGCAGGTACCCATCTCGTTCATTGGCCGGACGTTCACCAGAGCTCCTATCGAGCTTCATCGCCAGAGAGCCCCGACGTACCTGAGTCACTCCTGGGACCACCTGGAGCTTCGCCGCACCTCCGCGCGTCTTCTGGGATATCTCTGAGCCCCCGGAGAGCTTCACCGACACCAGGAGGATCGGGCGGAGCCAGGCTCCCTTTGCCGGAGACCCGCCAACTCCTCCGCAGGAGGCGGAGGTCCGTTGAAGAAGAAGCCACAACCATCGTTCGATCATCTTGATCGAACGACCTCTATCCATCCACGTCGCCCACGATCAGAGCAGCACACCACCGTTGGATCTCTCTTTGATCCTACGGTCCAGCGCCAGCCACGTCGCCCTATCCATCGATCTCCAGGCACTGTTGGATCACTCCAGATCCGACTGTTACTGGTTCGCCACGTCTTCATCAGCCGCAACCATTGGATCACTTTAGATCCAACCGTCCAGAGCACGCCACGCCATCGGGTCCGAGCCTCTACCCCGACCTCTAGGCTCGGACCACCCGAGGCTACTCCGAGCCTCAGCCGAACCTCCAGAAGCCCCCGAGCCAAGACCCGAGCCGCCGAAGTCGCCCGAGCCTAGGCCGCCCCATGCGAGGAGCACGTGCAGCCTGGGTAATTTGCACAGAGGCCCTGGGAACTTTCCAAAATTGCAAATATGTCCCTGTGAAGCACCCCACGTGAGGAACACGTGCCCCGTGAAGAAATTGCATTCCACCCCCCAGCATTATAGGTAATTGCATTTAAGTCCCTGTCAGCATGTTTATTTGTATGTAATTTTTATTTCCTGTAATGCAAATATGCCCCTGTCTTTGCACGCATCCCTAGGTGTCATTTTGCATCATTTTAAAATTCTAAAAATTGCATGTTGTAGCTTAGCTTGTCCTCTATCTGTTGTGATACTTGTCATATTTTTGCGGTATCAGTAGATTTTTAAATTAATTAATTGGTTGATTTCTGTGTTATTTTGCCCAGTTGGACCTTTTAATTGATAATTAAGTCTCTGTAACTCCAAAATCTTAAAAAAAATCAAAGTAGCTCTAGGATAGTTAACTTAACATGGCATAAAAATTTCATCTCATTTGCACACATATCGAGGCCTAAATAAATTCTTTAGTGATTTCCTTAGTTTAATTTTAATAGGTTCATTTCACATTAAAATTAAGGTTTGACAATTGTCCTAGATTCCTTATCATTAGAAATATCTAGGATAATTTTATTTCCCTGAAATTTTATGATTTGATATTTATTAAAATAAATTAGTGAAAATCACCCTGTAGTTTTTTTAATTCATAGTAAATTCATTAGTGTCGAAAAATTCCAAAAAAATTAGGGTAGCTTAATCTCACCATATTTCATCTTCTGGCCAATTTTTATAATTTTTGGACTTCATTTGATACCTTAACTGATTTAACTTTGGATTGGCTTGATTTTTGCATGTGTCTGCATAGAACATAGAAAAAGATAAAAAACCACTTGGGCAGAGCACCATCGCCAGACATTCATTCACATCGACTAGGCCTCCCACTTGCATCTCACACCTCCACGAACGCACCTCGAGCTTCGGCTATAGACCTAACATCTGCAGGTACTCGTTCATTCATCGGCCGGAACCTCGTCGGAGCTCTTTTTGAGCTTCGCCGCCACAGTGCTCCAGCCCGTCTCCTCCACGCCTGAAGTCACCTGAAGCTTCACCGCACCGCCGTGCATCTCCCGAGCCACATCAGACTCTCCATCGATCGTCACCGACGCCAGGAGAATCGGGCGGAGCTAAGCTCCCTTCGTCGGAGACCCGCCAACTCCTCCGTAGGTGGCAGAGGTCCATTGAAGATGAAGCTCCAGTGGCTGTTCGATCATCTTGATCAAACGGTTCCTAGCCGTCCACGCCGCCACTCAACCAGAGCGTCACATAGCCGTTGGATCCTTCCAGATCTAACGGTGCTCAGCGCGCCACATCGTACCCATCTGGAGTAGCACGGGAGCTGTAGGATCATCTGTGATCCCACGGACAGGAGCGAGCCACGTCGCCCACGACCGGAGCAGCACACCACCGTTGGATCTCTCTTTGATCCTACGGTTCAGCGCCAGCCACGTCGCCCCATCCATCGATCTCCAGGCACCGTTGGTTCACTCCAGATCCGACTGTTATTGGTTCGCCACGTCTTCATCAGCCGCAACCATTGGATCACTTTAGATCCAACCGTCCAGAGCACGCCATGCCATCGGGTCCGAGCCTCTACCCCGACCTCTAGGCTCAGACCACCCGAGGCTACTCCAAGCCTCAGCCGAACCTCCAGAAGCCCCCGAGCCAAGACCTAAGCCGCCGAAGTCGCACGAGCCTAGGCCGCCCCACGTGAGGAGCACATGCGGCCTGGGTAATTTGCACAGAGGCCCTGGGAACTTTCCAAAATTGCAAATAGGTCCCTGTGAAGCACCCCACGTGAGGAGCACGTACCCAGTGGAGAAATTGCATTCCACCCCCCAGCATTATAGGTAATTGCATTTAAGTCCATGTCAGCAAGTTTATTTGTATGTAAATTTTTATTCCTGTATTGCAAATACACCCCTGTTTTTGCACGCATCCCTAGGTGTCATTTTGCATCATTTTAAAATTCCAAAAATTGCATGTTGTAGCTTAGCTTGTCCTCTTTTTGTTGTGACACTTGTCATATTTTTGTGGTATCAGTAGCTTTTTAAATTAATTAATTGGTTGATTTCTGTGTAAAAAAATATTTCTTGAAAATCGAACACTTGGACTTTGCTGAAATTCACCTAAGGAGACAGATGCCTCACTGAGTTCGACCTTGGACTTCATCAAGTAAAAAAAATTTGCCGCTTGAAATTAACTTGAATCTAATTAAAAGTGGTTTTTGATATACCCTCTCGTATCCGACTGCAACGAACACTTTAAATTAATTTGGACATTAATCTGACTGAGTTAACATAGGGTGCGGGAGCGAGCTATCATGAGGATATCATCGGGTAGCTGGTAAACGGTCTGGGACTTCCTTAGCAGATTAGGCAGATCGGGTAGCCGGTAAATGGTCTGTACCCATACTGACTGAGAAAAATTAGTTGCGTGATTCAGACCAGTCTCCTAGGAACATTGGATTCCCAACGGCTCGCTTAATCGCTCTGATATCTTGATTTGTCACCTAAATAAAAATTGACCAGATTAACGACCGATCTTTCACGGTTATCATCTCGAGTGTTGAGTAGGTGAAAAAGGGGTTTGTCTTCTCATCTTGTTTGCATGCAGATCTTATCTTTATAAATCCCCACATCACGATGATGGGCAAGAGGTCCCTTAGGCTACCTTTGGCATCCCCGTTTTCGAGCACTCCTCTCCATTCATCTAAGGCAGTTTCAGAGAGCTCAAACCCGCTCTCTGAACCTGAGTTGGCTACCTCCATGTTTCCCCTTGACCACCCTTCTTCTAGTCCTGAGGTGCCCAAGTAGAGGCCAACACAGTTATATGTTCACTTCACAACACATGAGTTGGGGTCTTTTGCCTTTGCAAAGACCCAAGAGATGACCAGCAGTAAGGGACGCATCGATGAGCAGCTGCAGGGGTCCGCATATGTACTTGACTAGGCCGCCATCAACAACACACTCGTAGTCTCCCTGGAGAACATGCAGTGACAGATCAGAGACCAGGGAGCATTCATGGCAGAGGTGCACCATGAGCTGACGCATATGCGAGCCGGCAGAGCAGAGCCGCAGA
Source organism: Ottelia alismoides (assembly GCA_037367405.1). Classification (NCBI taxonomy): domain Eukaryota; kingdom Viridiplantae; phylum Streptophyta; class Magnoliopsida; order Alismatales; family Hydrocharitaceae; genus Ottelia; species Ottelia alismoides. The sequence goes on from JAZKJV010007734.1 coordinate 1,398,007, forward strand.
GACCAGCCGGTGGAGAGATACTAGCAGCATGAGGAGGAGACAGATGCCTAGATGACCAGCCAGAGCAGAGGCGAACACGGACGATGAGGCAGTTGCACAACCCTGGTGCAACCCTCACCCATAGTTGGATTTAGCTCCCTGAGATCCTGGGCAACTTCGAGCTTCGCCCCCAGACCATCCAGTTGCTGCCCAAATTCCATGGGCTAGCCACCGAGGAGCCGCACCTCCATCTGTAGGAGTTCAAGATGATCTGCAGCACTATCCACAATAGATTCGTGGATGAGGACATGATCGAGATGATCTCCTTCCCGTTCTCCTTAATTAACCGAGAAGCCTATTGGCTGAAGCATTTGAAGAGGTATGCCACTACTTGGCAGCAGATCTGGACCGAGTACTTGAACAAGTACTATCCACTCAGCTGGACCAATGCAGCGCGAGCCATGATAAAAAACTTCACTATGATCCCAAATGAGTAGTTTCACGAGGCTTGGGATCGATTCAGAAAGCTCATTGACCAGTGTCTACATCACGAGATATCCAAGCCCAACCTTGTCCAGAGCTTCTTTTTGGACTGACATCGGAGCTGCAGGGGCTAGTGAATGCCTCATTTGGAGGGTCCTATTTTGCCAAGGATGAGGACCAAGTCCGGGCCATCTACAACGAGATGGAAGAGAACTACATGGCGATGTCCAAGACTAGGGTTTACACTCAGGGGAAGCCCCTCCTACAAGTTGTATCCTATCAGCGGATTGTATAGGATGATGTCGGTCCTTCTACTTTCTTAGTAGCAGCACAAGCCGAGTCCTCAACCGCTGACATGGGGATCCATAGCGAGAAGCTGGACTGCATCGAGATCATTGAGAAGAAGAAGTGCCAGGTCCTTACACAGATCGATCAATTGGCACAAACACTGAGTGACTTGAAGACTCAGATCATGTGTCTCCAGGAGGCACAGATGGCTCCACAACCCTGTCTCAGGTCATGGGCCAATCCCAGCAGCAGCAGCTCCACCCAGCCATCTACCAAGTACCGACATGTCCATCACATCCAGGCAGAGAAAGTCCAGCAGCTGCAGCACTACTCCCAGCCACCATCCGTTCCCTTTCTCGAAGAGCGAACTCATCCGCATCATAGATGGGGCCTGTCTTTTTCGCAAGAAAAGAAAAGAATATGTGCATTTTCGACCATTCTTCTATGTAGGCAAACTCTCTGCCCCTCGCCTCTGAGAGTGCCTATCAATCTTGATCTCTTGCATCGGATTTACTGAGGCCAACACGCGGTCCCCCATGCTTCTCTCTATCTTACTAACGTGAAGGGATCAAGCACATTTGCTTTTCTTGATGCAACCCTTTTCACCCTCGCTCACCGAAAAGCCAGACAGATGGTGGGAGCAACCATCCCGACACCATCCTGAGACCCACACTGATCGCTTAGCTCTAACCATAGCCCTAGATCCTAACTAAGAGTTCGACTGCTTCACTCGCCCTCACTAGCAAATGGGCAGTTCCCTCCCCTAGTACTCTCACAAGATAGCTTAGGCAGTCTCAGGAAAGACTCAAGACACTCAGATGGTGGTCTACCAGCCGGATCAACCCCTGATAGTTCTTCCCCCACCACACTACAAGCAGCTGGAGCCATTGATGGAAGTCAACGGTATTTGGTACGATTGGTAACAGTAGCAGCTTGGGATTCATCGTGATCACCAAGGTTTCTGATGGTCCACCAGAGGCACCTAATCTCAGCAATAACTCCAGCTCATGGCGGACAGAGAAGCCAGCAGCAACAACATCGCCATAACTCCCAGAAGTACCAGCAACAGCACCAGCAGGGTCCTCATCCCTACCATCAGGGACAACAGTGGAGGCAGCCACAACAGCCTCAGCAATATTCTCAGCCTCTCCCTCATTACCAACAGTCTTAGCTTCATTTCCAGTGAGGAAACCCGTCCAGTTTTCATGGACTCGTCTATGAGAACCCAACCCTTTACGACCTCGCCCGCCTTCTTTCTGATCAACAGGCAACCTTCTAGCGAGAGATGGACGAGTTCCGGTAGGAGATGAGGGAGATTATCAAGGGTAAGGCCACCATACCTGCTGAGATTGAACTTAACCCAAACAATCCGAAGAGAAAATCTGAGGAGGTATTGTTTACAGAGACAAAACTCCTAGTGATACTATGGGTGATATTTACTCCTATGTATTTGATGCTGATTTTGTGACACTTAGGAGCAGTAGGATGCCAGCCGACGATACCTCGCCTGAGCGATGACCACTTGGAGATTCTGGAGCGCTAGACGAGGATGGAAGCGATGATGATGTCGCTCACGATGATGACGACGACGATGGTGGTGCTGAAGCCACCAACGTTGTTGATTTAGCCGACGGTACTAAGGCCGTCGTGATTCCAGTAGTAGACTATGGTATGACATCACCAGTATCCCAGTTGCTGAGCCAGAGTGCGATACTGATGCTGCAAGACCAGATGTTGTAGGTGGTATTAAGGCCACCCGTTTTCGTTCAGCTGTTACCTTCTCATGTATCTCAGGACAGTTCCAAAAAATACAAAAAATGGAAAAATAGAAAAGAACAAAAATATGAATAAAAGAAAGGTTTCTGTATCTCTTACAAGTCCATATGTGTTGCATGATGATATTGGTGTGTATTCCACTCTTCTACATACATAGGAGCCTCTTACTGACCCTCATCTTTCTGAAGAGGGTCCATCCACTCCCTTCCCTCAAGCACTCCACTTAGTGATGGGGAATAAACCAGAAAATCCCAAAAAGAGACACCGACGAGAGTCCAACCAACAGATGATCGATCGATTCCAGATACATATGACTCTACTGGAGGCACTAGAGCACATCCCCCTTTTCCAGAAGAATTTGTGAGAGAAGACCACCTTCCGCAGGCAGAGGAGGAACCGCAATGTAGAAGTCCATGTGCTTACTCGTGCCACTTGCTTCGCCATTCAGAATCGATTGCCAGTAAAGAGACCTGACACAAGAGCTCCATATGTCAGATGCCATATCTATGAGCAGCGGTTCGATCGTACCCTATTTGATAGCGGGTCTCCTATTAACCTTCTTCCGACAGACTTACTCGATCGATTCGAGTTCGACACTCTCCGACAGAGCATGGCAGTCCTTCAGTTAGTTGATAGATCTGTCAAGAGGCTGAAGGGGTTATTGAAGGACGTGGTCGTCCCAATTCAAGGCTTGAAATTCGCTGTGGACTTTGTTGTATTGGACATGGAGGTCCCTGAGTCTGTGACAGATACCCCCATCATACTAGGATGCCTATTCTTGGCCACATCTAAGGCGGTGTTCGACCATGATAGTGGGAAGGTATACTTTCACATCGAGGGCGAAAGTGTACAAATAAAGATGATCGAGGAGACCAAAGCGAGGGATTCAACCTACTACGAGCAGTCGAGTGATTTAGAGTAAATGATAGATGCAGAGCGAGACGTCCACCAGGAGTGCGACTTTGTGATCACAGACGATGAGACAGTTTGGTCAGACCCGGTATCACGAGCCTTTTCACTCCATTAGACACTACAGATTCACAAATTATGGCAGATGAGAGTTAGGAGAGCACACTCTTGGTACCGGGACACATTTGAGGCTGATGATCGTGATTAGGATAACGAAGCATAATATATATCATGTTCTTCTGATTTAGATCCCTTGGATTCGGGCATTGATTGAGATGACTTTGATGATTTCTTACCATCTCTGATTCATTCAGAGCCGACAACTAGGGCAGAGAGTGATCCAGTACAGATGACAGATATACCAGCAAGCCCGACTTCGCCAGATTTTCACATGCAACGGGAGTTATCCCATGTAGATCTAGTAGCCTTAGCTACGAGACCAGTAGTCTAAAAGGAGTTCGGATGTGGCTCTAGCCTAATGTGCGGGTCACTTTCTCGTTGTAGATAAATCAATCAATGAGGTGGTGACTCTCCCCAAAACAAGATTTTTAAGTGAAATGTATTGTAGGGTCAAGTTTGCATTAGCAGTCCCAATTTTATTTCGTTTTAACTTTTAGGTATTTTCTAAAATAAAACAACGCCTAATGAATTTTTCGATTTCCTTGATTATTTTGAGTCCAACAAAACAGGGGGAGCAAGTCGAAAAAGCCAATGCGCGATCAAACACGATGATGCATGCAGAGATAGAAATGTGTACCTGACTCCAGCACTCTACATGCAGGATGATCCATGCATAAAAGTAAAGACATAATTAAAACTACCTAAATGATGCAACGAGGAAATAGGCCATAGACGTGCAATTTCTATGAATTGTGAAGCACAAATGGCTAACTATCAGGAAGAGAGATCGGAGTCCGGTCTTCAATTCCAATCGGTGCCCACCGCAAGGGATCTTGCCAGCGCTATAAATGACATATCTTGGCACGTGGTCTCTAATCCCAATATGTTAACTTTTTGGTTTATTTTTAACTAGGTCCAATTACGATCTATAGGAATAGATAAGCAACTATGTGTGGAGCCTTAGCCAATTACATCACAATCAACAAAAATCCTAAGTCTAAGGGCTAAATCCTTGAGAATCAAAAGAAAATAAAAGTGATGAAACAAAACACAAAAAAGTAGCGGTGAGGTCCCCCGAGTACTTCGGTACTTGGTGAAAAGACCCCGAAGTGTCTGTGTCCAAACAAGAGTCCAAGGTCCACAATTATTACAATAATCCAATGTTTTGCCAAAAATCAAACTAATCTATGAGCTATAACTAATCTCTAGCACCTCTGCTCCTCCTCCGGTACAGGTTCCTCCACCGGGAAGCCAAAACATCCCTCGGACAGTTCCTCAAATAAAAAGCAAAACAGAAAGGTGTCAGAAAACATTTATATCAAATAGAAACAAAAAATGGATAAGAATGAAAAATGACTACTAAGCCATGCTCTCCGGTAACAACGCCATTCTTATGAAGAGCCCAACCACTCAAGTTAAGTAAGCAAGTAAACAATGGTCGTTGTGACCTAAATCACCATGCTAGATCAACGAGAAAAAGTAAAACCACTCAAAAGAAATATCAAACAATCAGCACATGTAAGTGGTTCGCTATTTTATTTACTTGGACCACCAGGTCGAACACAAGGAGCACGAAAATGATACTAAGTAGCAAATTTCTCAAAATAAAATAATTTTAAGTGGCTTTTAATTTTGTAAATTTTTAATTTTTAATAAGAAAACAAAATCAACAAAAATAAGAGAAAACAAGTACAAAGATGTTTTTGGATTTTTCTAAATAACTAAAAATGCTCAGAAATTTCAGATAAAAATATTTTTTTTAATTTTACAGGTTTTATAATGTTTTTGGTAATTTTCTGGAATTTTTCTGATGTTTTTGTGCTTTTATAAAAATAAAATTTAGCTCAAAAGGGTAAGTAGTGGACAGTTAGGAATAAATTGCAATTTAAAATATTTAAACTGCTTAAATCCTCGATAGCAATTTTATGATGAAATACGAATAAAAACATACAAACATGAACTGAAATTAGAATTTTGGGATTTTTTTCTTTGATTTTATATGATTTTTATAATATTTTAGGTGTTTTTCCATGTTTTGCCATTTTTAGGGTTTTTAGAGCGAATTTTCAAACAAAATTAATACTAGAAATAAAACAAAAAAAGGCATACATACGAATTTTTATAGAATTTTTAAAGCTTTTTTTCAAATTTTTATAAATTTTCTAATGCAAACAAGGATATTTTTGAAAGTTTTTTAATTTTTAAAAATAAGAAATGCAACTAAATTAATCCAAAAAAATCACAGCAAATATTACACACTAACAGGAGTCAATGGTAATTTTTACGTAATTTTTTGAATTAATTTATTATTTATTAAGTCCAAAACACAATGTGTAATTAGGCACAGTTCACAGGGACCTAATAGCAATTATATTAAGTTCATAGATCAAATAGATAACACAGTGAAAAAGCCTAGGGCCTTATATGCAAAAGGCCCACTCAAATCACGTACATGCTCAATACTGGGCGCACATAGGTATAAATGCAATTTCTGAAAACATACGATTCATTAATCAACAACAGAAGAGTTCAGGATAGATTATGCAAATAACCCAAAACTTGTGTTGGACTCCTCGTGCTTCATATTCAGAGGGACTAAAATGCAAATAACATAAACTCTGAGGTCCAAACTGTAAAAGGTCTGAACTACAACATTTATTTAATGGACTAAAGCAAAATAAAATAAACTCAAGGGGCGACTATGAAATATACCCTTAGCGAGGGCACGTGGCGTGCATGGAGGCTGCCTCTGTCGTACGATGTTGATTCGTTGCTGGTCCAGATATGACAGCTACAGATAATGTTGCGGACATGTGGGGAAGATGTGTCAGAGCTCTGATCCAATGGCCAAAAAGCTAGTCCTGTCTGGCGGCTCAGATGCAATCTGGCAGGAGGGGGTCCATCCGATGGCGGGCAATGGGTCAGCAAGATAGGTGGTCTTTCATCAGCAGGTCAGTAAGCGGTCGGACAATACGACTAAAATCATGAATGAATCGTCGGTAGAAACGGACATGCCTTAGAAAAGACCGCAACTACCGCAAGTTGGACGGTGGATTGAGTTTCTTGATGATATCCACCTTGGCCTGATCGAACTCCATGCCCCTGTTGGAGATGATATGGCCAAGAACCATCCCTTGAGTCACCATAAAGTGACTCTTCTCCCAAGACAGTACAAGATGGACCTCGATACAGCGCTGAAGTACACGGTATAGGCAGTCAAGACAAGCATCGAACCCATTGTCATAGACCGAAAAGTCATCCATGAAGACCTCCAAATAGTCACCCACCATGCTCGTAAAGATGGACAACATGCACCTTTGGAAGGTAGCCAGGGCATTACATAAACCAAAGGGCATTCATCTGAAAGCATATGTCCCGAACGGAAAGGTGAATGACGTGTTTTCCTGGTCTTCGGGAGCTATGGCCACCTATTTATATCTGGAGTACCCGTCAAGGAAACAGTAATGACTCTTCCCAGTGAGCCTCTCGATAATCTGATCAATAAATGGCAGTGAAAAATGATTCTTCTTGGTAGCCTGATTCAATCATCCGTAGTCTACACAAGCCCTCCAAGAAGTGGGTACCTGGGAAGCTATATCCTTTCCAGACTCGCTCACAACTGTAGTGATACCCGTCTTGTTGGGTACCACATGTAATGGACTAACCCCTTGGATTCAGATATGGGGTAGACAAAATCGGTGCTCCACCATTTCGATATCTCTTTCATGACCACGTCTCGAAGATTCAGGTCCAATAGTCGCTTGAACTCATGCAATGGCTTGGCATCCTCTTCGAGATAGATATAGTGGGAGCACCGGGTCAGACTTATCCCCTAGAGATCATCTACACTCCATCCAAACGCATTGTGGTTCCTTTCAAGAACCTCCACCAATCGAGATTCTTGATCTCCAGTCAAATCCATTGAGATAATGACTGGGACATATCTGGCTCATCGTAAGGAATCCATACTTCATCGATTGTGATAAGGTATTCAGTTCTGGACATCTGGGAGCTGGAAAATCTGGCTTCTGGAATGTCTGAGTGAAGGCTACCAAATCTTCATGGGAGAACTCTCACTGCATGTGAAAATCTAGCAAAGACGCCTTGTTGGTGTATCTGTCATCTGTACTGGCTCACTCTCCTCCCTAGCTGTCGACTCGAAAGGAATAAGACATGGTAAGTAATCATCAAAGTCATCCCAATCAATGCTTGAATCCAAGGGATCTGAATCAGAAGAACATGATATATATTCTACTTCGCTATCGTGGCCACGATCATCAGCCTCAAATGTGTCCGGTGCCAAGAGTGTGCTCTCCGAACTCTCATCTGCCATAATATGTAAATATGTAGTGTTTGATGGAGTGAAAAGGCTCATGATACTAGGTTTGACCAAACTACCACATCGTCTTTGATCACAAAGTCGCACTCCTGGTGGATGTCTCGCTCTACATCTGTCAACTGCCCTAAATCACTCGACTGCTCAGAGCAGGCTGAATCCCCCGCTCCAGTCTCGTCGATCGTCTCTATTTGTACACTTTCGCCCTCAACGTGAAAGTATACCTTCCCACTATCATGGTCGGACACCGCCTTGGCTGTGGCCAAGAATGGGCATCCTAATATGATGGGGGTATCTGTCACAGACTCGAGGATCTCCATTTCCAATACAACAAAGTCCACATGGAATTTCAAGTCTTGAATTGTGACGACTACGTCCATTAATAACCCCTTCGACCTCTTGACAGATCTATCAATAAACTGAAGGAATGTCCTGCTCTGTCGAAGAGGGTCAAACTCGAATGGATCGAGTAAGGCTGCCGGAAGAAGGTTAATAGGAGACCCGCTATCTAATAGGGTATGATCGAACCGTTGCTCAAGGATATGGCATCTGACATATGGAGCTCTTGCGTCAGGTCTCTTTGCTGGCAATCGGTTCTGAATGGCGAAGCAAATGGCACGAGTAAGCACATGGATCTTTGCATTGTGGTTCCTCCTCTTCCTACGGATGGTGGTCTTCTCTCTCAAATTCTTCTGGAAATGGGGGATGTGCTCGAGTGCCTCCTGTAGAGTTAGATGTATCTGGAATCAATCGATCATCTGATGGCTGGACTCTCATCGGTGTCTCTTTTTGGGACTTTCTGGTTTATTCCCCTTCGCTGAGTGGAGTGATTGAGGGAAGGGAGTGGATGGACCCTCTTCAGAAAGATGAGGGTTAGGAAGAGGCTCCTGTGTATGTAGAAGAGTGGAATCCACACCAATATCATCATGCAATACATATGGACTCGTAAGAGATACAGAAACCTTTCCTCTATTCATATTTTTGTTCTTTTCCATTTTTCCATTTTTTGTATTTTCCTGGAATTGTCCTAAGATACATGAGAAGGTAACACAGCTGAAGGAAAACTGGTGGCCTCAGTACCACCTACAGCATCTGTTCTTACGGCATCAGCACCGCACTCTTGCTTAGCAACTGAATACTGGTGGTGTCAGTACCACCGTCTACTACTGAATCATGACGGCCTCAGTACTGTCGGTTGAATCAACATCCTTGGTGGCTTCAGCGTCATCGTCATCATCATCATTATGAGCAGCATCAAAGCCGCTTCCATCCTCGTCTGGCACTCCAGAATCTCCAAGTGGTCGTCGCTCAGACGAGGCGTCGTCGGCTAGCATCCTACCGCTCCTAAATGTCACAAAATCAGCATCAAATACATAGGAAGAAATATCACCCAAAGTATTACTAGGAGTGGTAGTCTCTATAAACTGTACCTCCTCAAATTTTCTCTTCAGATTGTTCGGATTAGGTTCAATTTGAGCGGGTATGGTGGTCTTTCCCTTAATAATCTCCCTCATCTCCTGCCGAAACTCATCCATCTCTTGTCGGAAGTTGCTTGCTGATCAGAAAGTAGGTAGGCGAGGTCGTCAAGGGTTAAGTTCTCATAGAAGAGTCCATGAGAACCGGACGGGTTGCCTCGCTGGAAATGAGGCTAAGACTTCTGGTAATGAGGGAGAGGCTGAGAATACTGTTGAGGATGTTGTGGCTACCTCCACTAGTGTCTCTGATGGTAGGGACGAGGACCCTGTTGGTGTTGATGTTGGTACCGATGGGAGTGATGGGGTTGCTGCTACTGATGGTTGCTCTATCCACCCTGAGCTAGAGGTTGTTGCTGGGATGACGTGCCTCCGGTGGACCATCGGAAACTTGGGTGATCAAGACGGATCCAGGGTTGCTGCTGGTACCGGTCATACCAAATACTGTTGATTTCCATCAATGGATCCGGTTGCTTGTAGTGTGGGGGGGAAGTACTGTCAAGGGTTGATTCGACTGGTAGACCACCATATGAGTGTCCTGAGAAGATGGTGGCTGGGAGTAGTGCTGCAGCTGCTAGACCGTCTCTGCCCGGATGTAATGGACATGTTGGTACATGGTAGATGGTTGGGTGGAGCTGTTGCTGCTGGGATCGACCCGTGACCTGAGATGGGGGTGTGGAGCCGTCTGTGTCTCCTGGAGACACATGATCTGAGTCTTCAGGTCACTCAGTTTTTGTGCCAAGTAATCAATTTGTGTAAAGCCATGGCACTACTTCTTCTCAATGATCTCGATGCAGTCCAGCTTCTCGCTGATAATCCCCATGTCAGTGGCTGAGGACTCATCCAGTGCTGCTACTAATGAAGTAGAAGGACCGACATCGTCCTGTGCAATCCTCTTATAGGATACAACCTGTAGGAGGGGCTTCCCCTGAGTGTAAACTCTAGTCTGGGACATCACCGTGTAGTTCTCTACCATCTCCTTGTAGATGGCCCGGATTTGGTCCTCATCCTTGGCAAAATAGGACCCTCCACACGAGGCATTCACTAGCCCCTGCAGCTCCGATGTCAGCCCAAAAAGAAGCTCTACACAAGGTTGGGCTTGGATATCTTGTGATGTGGACACCGGTCGATGAGCTCTCTGAATTGATCCCAAGCCTCAAGAAACTACTCATTTGGGATCATAGTAAAGTTTTTTATCATGGCTCGCACTGCATTAGTCCGAATGAGTGGATAGTACTTGTTCAAGTACTCGATCCGGAGCATCTCCCAGGTAGTGACATACCTCCCCAAATGCTTCAGCCAATAGGCTGCTCGGTCAACTAAGGAGAACGGGAAGGCAATCATCTCGATCGTGTCCTCATCCACGAATCTGTCGTGGATAGTGTTGCATATCATCTTGAACTCCTGCAGATGGAGGTGCGGCTCCTCGGTGGCTAGCCCATGGAACTTGGGCAGTAACTGGATGGTCTGGGGGCAAAGCTCGAAGTCGCCCAGGATCTCAGGGAGCTGAATCCGACTATGGGTGAGAGTTGCACTAGGATTGTGCAACTGACTCATCGTCTGTGTTGGCCTCTGCTCTGGCTGGTCATATGGACGTCCGTCTCCTCCTCCAGCTGCCAGTATGTCTCAACAGGCTGGTCTCTGTGGCTCTGCTTTGTCGGCCCGCATCTATGTTAGCTCTCGGTGCACCTATGCCATGAATGCTCCCTGGTCTCTGATTTGTCGCCGCATGGTCTCCAGGTTGGCTAAGAGTGTGTTGTTGATGGCGGCCTGATCAAGTACATATGTGGACCCCTGCGACTGCTCACCAGTGCGTCCCTCGTTGTTGGTCATCTCTTGGGTCTTTGCAAAGGCAAAAGACCCCAACTCAGATGCTGTCAAGTGAACATATAACTATGTTGGCCTCTACTCGGGCACCTCAGGACTGGAAGAAGGGTGGTCAAGGGGGAACAGGGTGGTAGCCAACTCAAGTTCAGAGAGCTGGTCTGGGCTCTCTGAAACTGCCCTAGATTAATAGAGAGGAGTGCTCGAAAGCGGCGTTGTCAAAGGTAGCTTAAGGGACCTCCTGCCCATCACCGTGATCTGGGGATTTAAGAAGATGAGATCTAGATGCAAACAAGATGAGAAGACAAACTCCTTTTTCACCTACTCAACACTCAAGCTGATGACCGTGATAGATCGGTCGTTAATCTGGTCAATTTTTATTTAGGTGACAAATCAAGATATCAGAGCGATTAAGAGAGCCTTTGGGAATCTAATGCTCCCAGGAGACTAGACCGAATCTCGCAACTAATTATTCCCAGCCAGTATGGGTGTGGACCATTTACCGGCTACCCGATCTGCCAAGTCTGTTAAGGAAGTCCCAGACCGTTTACCGGCTACCCGGTGATATCCTCGCTTGAGAACAATTTGCTACGAGACCAGTAGTCTAAAAGGAGTTCGGATGTGGCTCTAGCCTAACGTGCGGGTTATTTTCTCACTGCAGATAAATCAATCAACGAGGGGGTGACTCTTCCCAAAATAAGATTTTTAGGTGAAGTGTATTTTAGGGTCATGTTTGCATTAGCAGTCCCAATTTTATTTTGTTTTCACTTTTTAGGTATTTTCTGAAATAAAACAATGCCTGACGAATTTTTCGATTTCCTTAGTTATTTTGAGTCCAATAAAATAGGGAGAGGAAGTTGGAAAAGCCGATGCACGATCAAACACGATGATGCATGCAAAGATAGAAATGCGTACCTGACTCCAGCACTCTACATGCAGGGTAATCCATGCATAAAAGTAAATACATAAATAAAACTACCTAAATGATGCAACGAGGAAATCGACCTTAGACGAGCAATTTCTATCAATCATGAAGCACAAATGGCTAACTATCAGGAAGAGAGACCGGAGTCAGGTCTTCAATGTCAATCGGTGCCCATTGCAATGGATCCTGCCAGCGCTATATAGGCCTCTCTCGGCACGTGGTCTCTAATCCCAATGTATTAACTTTTTTGGTTTATTTTTAGTTAGGCCCTATTTCGATCTATAGGAATAGATAAGCAACTATGTGTGGGGCCTTAACTAATTACATCACAATCAACAAAAATCCTAAGTCTAAGGGCTAAATCCTCGAGAATCAAAAGAAAATAAAAGCGATAAAATAAAATACGAAAAAGCCGCAGTGAGGTCCCCCGAGTACGTCAGTACTCGATGAAATAGACCCCGAAGTGTGTGTCCAAACAAGAGTCTAAGGTTCACAATTATTACAATAATCAAATGTTTTGCCAAAAAATCAAATGAATCTATGAGCTATAACTAATCTCTAGCTCCTCTACTCCTCCTTTTGTATAGGTTCCTCCACCAGGAAGCCGAAATATCCCTCATGTAGTTCCTCGCACAAAAAGCAAAACAGAAAGGTGTCAGAAAACAATTATATCAAATAGAAACAAAAAATGGATAAGAGTGAAAAATGACTACTAAGCCGTGCTCTCCAGCAACGGTGCCATTTTGATGAAGAGCCCAGCCACTCGGGTTAAGTAAGCAAGCAAACAAGGGTCGTTGTGACCCGAATCACCGAGCTAGGTCAACGAGAAAAAGTAAAACAACTCAAAAGAAATATCAAACAATTAGCACATGTAAGTGGTTCGCTATGATATTTACCTGGTATAGCCACCAGGGTCGAACACAAGGAGCACGAAAATGATACGAAGTAGCAAATTTCACAAAATAAAAAAATAGTGGTTCTTAATTTTGCAAATTTTTAATTTTTAATAAGAAAACAAAATAAATAAAAATAAGAGAAAACAAGTACAATGATCTTTGTGGATTTTTTAAATAACTAAAAATGCTCAGAAAATTCAGATAAAAATATATTTTAAATTTTAGAGGTTTTAAATGTTTTTTTTAAATTTCTAGGATTTTTCTGATGTTTTATCGCTTTTATAAAGATCAAATAAAGCTCAGCAAGGCAAGTAGTGGATAGCCAGGAATAAATTACAAGTTAAAAATATTTAAAATGCCTAAAGTCCTCGGTAGCAATTTTATGATAAAATAGGAATAGAAACATAAAACCAGGAACTGAAAATAGAATTTTTGGATTTTTCTTTGATTTTATATGATTTTTATAATATTTTTGGTGTTTTGCCATTTTTAGGGTTTTTAGAGTGAATTTTGAAACAAAATTATTACTAGAAATGAAACAAATAAAAAGGCGCACACATGAAATTTTATAGAATTTTAAAAAAAATCGAATTTTTTTGTAAATTTTCAAGTGCAAATAGGGATATTTTTGAAGGTTTTTGAAATTTTAAAAATAGCAACTAAGTTAATCCAAAAAAATCACAGCAAATATTACACATAATAGGAGTCAATGGTAATTTTTATGTAATTTTTTAAAATAATTTATTATTTATTAAGTCGAAAACATAATGTGTAATCAAGCACAGCTCACATGGACCTAATAGCAATTATATTAAGTTCACAGACCAAATAGATAACACAGTGAAAAAGCCTAGGGCCTTATATGCAAAACGCCCACTCAAATCACGCACAAGCTCAATATTGGGCGCATAGGGGTATAAATGCAATTTCTGAAAACATACGATTCATTAAGCGACAACACAAGAGTTCAGGACATATTATGCAAATAACCCAAAACTCATGGGGGACTACACGTGCTTCAGATTCAGAGGGACTAAAATGCAAATAACATGAACTATGAGGTCCAAACTGTAAAAGGTCCAAACTACAACATTTATTTAATGAACTAAAGCAAAATAAAATAAACACAAGGGGTGACTGTGAAATATACCCTTAGAGAGGGCACGTAACGCGCATATAGGTTGTCTCTATCGTACGGTGCTGCTTCGCTGCTGGGCCAGATCTGACGGCTGCAAATAATGTTGCGGACATGTAGGGCAGATGTGTCAGAGCTCTGATCCAACGTCCAAAAAGTCGATCTTGTCTGGCGGCTCAGATGCAATCTGGCAGGAGGGGGTCCATCCGATGGCGAGCAATGGGTCAGCAAGAATAGGACCTAGGCGAACTTCGATCGAGCATCAGATGGGCTCCAACACTCTGATGAAAGATTGGAGAGGTTCAGATGTGTCGTGGAGGTACTCCGCGTCAGATAGGGGGCTCGGATGGAGGTGGCGACGGCTGGATATGTGTAACGGTGAAGGGGGGACTGGAGCAGCTCCGCTGATGCAACTGAGTGCTCTAAGTGGTCTCCTTGTGTGCGCGATGTCCTGCAAAGAGTAGGAGGGACTCAGGGCTATGCTCTGGTCTTGGTTATTGCAGTTGAAAAGGAAAGAAGCGACGGGGGATGAGGTTCTTGGGCTTCCGGTGAAGATGGAGGTCGATCTGGCGAATCGATCTGAACAGAGGGATGCGGATGATGGGCTCCAGACCTAGTGGTCGGAGCGAACGAACGGTGGTGGAGGCAAACTGAGAAGATGCAATCGAATAGGGAAAATGCGAGGATAAAAGTGATACCTGAAGGTGGGAACGTGTTCCTGAGCTCCATGCGAAGGTGGGAGGACTGGTCTTGGCCTCAACCAAGGTGCGACTGGCCGGGAGGCTTCACGTGACAGAGCTCTGGCCACATTATGAGCGGCGAGTCTCCGAGCACCTCCAGGCGATCCTAAACGGCTCCTCGAGTGGTTGTCACTCCACTGAAGGTGTCTAGGGAAGAAAGGGGGTGCGGGGGACGAGATGAGGAGCTGGCGGAGTTGGAAGAGAGATTTTATAGGGTTCCTCAGGGTCTTGAAAGATCGGAAGAAAGCGTGCAATCCTAAGAAGATTCGACCCTTCCTAGGGATCCGCGAAGGTCACGGATCTTAGGAGGAGAATCGGGCAAAGAATCGAGGGGAATGGAGGTCAGAGTCAGGCGCAATTCAGAGAAATGCCTCTGGCGAGAGGGAGGACAGCCCGACCCGGCTGGAAAGACCGTTGACTGAAGTCAACGGTCTGACGTGGACCAATGAGAAAAGCATGATTTACAAAATAAAGGGAAATTCAATAAAAAGAAGTAAATGAATTTAAAATAAAAAGGTATAATATAAAAGTTGTTTATTATTTTATAAAGTATTTTTCTATGATTTTTAATTATTTTTATGAAAAATATAATAATGTATATATAGTATATAGTATTATATACATGTATATTATACATGTGTATTATTTACAAGTATTTTTATTTTATTATTTTTTCAAAAATACCTTTATTTTATATTTTATTTATTTATAACATATTTTTAGGAGTATAAAATAATTTTTATTTTATTTTTACAACTTATTAAGGGTGTATAATAAATAGTGAGTGTAGAGTATACATGTGTATTTTGTACAAGAAATTGAGGATTTTATTTTCATTTTTCTTTTTTTTGATTTTTATTTTGTTTTTATAATATTATAAAAACTATATACAAGTGTGTAAAAGAATAAAATAATTTTAGTTTTATTAAAAATAAATAAATAAATAATATGTACAAGTATATGTGATATATACAGTACACGATGAACCCTATCTCTCTCTACTTATTTTATTTTGCGATCAAGTCAAGTCTTCACCTTCTCTTGGGGGTTTGGGTCACTCTGTGTTTATTCTAAATACCTCATTCTTTTTCCTTTGTTCTTTTATTTTTGCAAAAATTACATGTTAAATATGCCATATTAACAATGCATGCAGAAAGCTAAACTATTATATTTACAGATATTTACAAAGTATTTTGCCAAGAAGAAGAGCTAAAATAAAAGAATAAAGAGTGAGAATCATGGATTCATCATGAGTCCATATCTAGGGCAACAAAAACCATGGGGATGTAGTGCACAGTTATGATAAGTCCTCTAATAGACCTTTAGGCTGCTTAACGGATCAATCTGCAAATTGTAGATCATTCTTGAAGGCTTAAGTGGTCCAAGCCCAAATTATTGAAGTAGTGAGGAGGGAATTAGGTTTATTGACGACATATATCAAGCATAGTGCTCTCAAACACTTGGTCAAAAATCTGGCATCTGATGTTGGGTGCTCCCTTATCTTTCTTCTTATGTGGGAGGTCATTGATTGCATTTACGGTGGCCATGGTTAATATGTGCTTCTCTCCTTTATTGTGTCTGTTCTTGCAACTTTGATGCTTCGATGTACATGCATGTTTCAATCCTTTCTTTACGGTAGGCATGTATTACATGACCTTCATGAGTAGTATTTTCAAATCAAAATTTTCAATTATTTTACCACTCCAAGGTCGAATAATGCATTTTTCAAATTTCTATTTTTTTGGTATTTTTCATAGATTCAGGAAAGGGAATATTCATAGAAGAAAATCCAGTGTTCTTAATTACAGAGTTATTTACATATGATTGGCCAAAAAAGGGGTCATCATGCAAAATAGGCAAAAACATATGTGCGTGAGCTTCAGCTTTGTCGAGTTGCATTGAAAGTGCTGATGGTGCTGACTCCTCCAAGGCTGATCCTTCTGGTCTTCGGCTCTTCATTCCTTTTTGTAAAATTTTGTTTTGCGGATTTTTTTTGTAGATTTTTCTCTTAATAGTTGTGGTGGTGGGTGGGTGGTTGGTGTTGTTCTTCCATCTTCTTCTTCACCCAGCTCAGTTGATGGACTGGCTGATGTAGAAGATGGCTCTCCAGAAGATGCTTTATTTTTTTCCTTGGTGGTGGTTGATGGCTGCAATACTCAATGCTCATGAGAGTTAGACAATATATAGTCTGAAATACTTGACTCGGTTGGATCAATGGATACATCACAAACTACCTACTCTTTGCGCTTGAAATTATTGAGGTTCGCTTCAACTTGCGCTGGAATTGGAGTTTTTGTGGCAGTGATGTCATCGAGCTTTTGGGATATCTATGCGAGGCATTTGACAACTTGGGCCAAGCAGTCAAGTGTTGGGTTCACAAGAGCGACCTCAGAAGAATCGGGCTGTTGACCACGTCGGGAATGGTACTATGGAGGCTGCTGGTGGGAATATTGTTAGTTGTGGTGAGGAGGAGGGAGTTGCTACTAATGAAATTGCAGGGGAGGAGGATACTGACTATGAGAAGCAGTTGTGTAATTATGGTATGGCCAGAATTGGCAGTATGCAGGCTGCTGGTACTAGTGGTTCTGCCTCTAGTTGTTCTGATATGGTGGAGGTTGTTATTCTAGAGGCTGGTGTGATCCCTGGAGAAACCTCCTACTGAATTGTTGGTGATACGTCATAAGTGTTGAAGATAGACTCTATTGTTGTCTACCTAGATGAACCAATTGGACACTGTTGTTCCAAATGACGTCCACCTCTTGAGTGACTAGTGGTGATGGAAAAGATGGATCTGCATAAGGGGTTGGGGCTCTGCTGATAGAGTACAATTTACTGAGATGACAGCGATGGCGACTTCTTAGGTGCTTGCACGTTGTATATGTGTTGGACATGAGGTTGACTGGTACTTGTTTGAGGTTGATGGGTGATTATGGATCTTACTACTCAGTAGGAGTGGTGGCGGCCGGACTCGCAGAGTGTACGGCATTGATGGTGCTCAAAAGCACCTCCAGCTGTTTTGAGATCTGACCCAACTAGTCCAGGTGTTGTGTCCTCTGTTTAATCATGAACAATTTCTCAAAGTCATGTGATTTCATCTCAATTATATCGACCTTGGATAAGTGGCTCTCTATGATGCTGAGATTGGAGCTCTCGTCCGTGTCTGACTCACTGGATATTCCATATTGATGAGCTTGTGGTGGAGTTGTGGTTGTCGCTAATAGGAGTGGGATGGGGATTGAGTAGCCTCTCCTTCAGCCATCTCTTCAAAGATCTATCAAATAGTGTCCTCGTCCTTGCTGAAATGAGAGCCACCATAGACGATATCAATGAGCCTCTGACTCTCTAGAATGAGTCCCCTGAAGAAGTGTTGGTCCTCGAGATGTCATGGTGATAGCACTTCTCTTGTAAATCACAGAATCTCTACCATGATTCATGTATAGATTCATGCAGTCCTTGGGATAAATTGTTGATCCGTGCTCGCATCTGATTCAGACGACCGAGTTGATAATATTTCTAGAGGAATCTAGACTTCAATTTCTCCTCGGTCATCATGACCTTCCATAGATGGTTGATCTTATATAGATACTTTTATAGAAGGCTAGACGGGAACATGGTCATCTTGACTATGCCCAACAGAATGTTGGGGTAGTGAGTGGTATGACAGATGCAAGAGAACTACTAAAGATGGATATACTGCTCTTCGTTTTGTGTTCCCATGGAACAAGGGCAGAAGAGTAAGAAAATGCGACTTTAGTTCGAAATGTCCATGGAGTACAGGGATCTGTATGTGCTCTATCTTTTAACCAGCACCAGGATTGTAAGTTTCTTTGAGAGTGGGCTTGGACCTCTCTCCCCTCGGTTCATCTGTGGGCCCTCCAAGGTGTCCATCTTATTATTCATCTTTGCCTCTTCTTACTCCTCCTATGTGCTCTCTCTCTCTCTCTCTCCTCAGATCATTCAATATTTCTTAGGAAGTGACTTGGGCAAGAGCTCGATTTGTCTGCTGTCGTTGGTAGGCATAGATGAATGCGAGCAGTTGTGCATTGATGGTGTTCTAATCGTGTTGTCCCGATCTGGCTGGTTCGGTCCCTTTCTCTTCCCTCGAGGAGCCATCTCTGAATCAGACTCAAAGGATGTGATCTGCATGGGATCCAGTGTTGGCTCTACATAGAAAGATGCATCTTGTTCAGACTAGAAATATGTATCGCCAGGTGAAATGGATGATCTGGAATTAGGGTCAATTCTGGATGCATGTGAATGGAGAATTTGATATTGACTGAAATCGATCTCCATCTACAAGGGGGGAATGGTGGGACAAAAGTAATCCAGTTTTATTGAAATAAAAGAAGAAGTCGAGGAGTCTGAAGATCGGTTCGCAGGGTCCCTTGAATTATTGAAGATGTTGAACTCATGAAATCGATGTGGGTGTAGGCAAGGTTCTGATTAAACCATCCATGAGATGACAACTTGGATAGAAGCAGAATAGATGAGGAATGGAATACGTTGATAAACAATAGATGAAGTGAAGAGGAAAATAATGAAGGGTCAAAAATGAGTGGGGCAAAAAGAAATAAAAATAGACAAAATGTAAAAAGGGAGCAAGTGTGTAGGATTGGTTCTTTGACCTAGATCTAAATTCAAATAAACACAATACAAGTATGGATTCACCAACCCAACACAATGTGAAGCCGTGAGTTCAGCTATTTTTATATTTTCAATTATTATTATTATTTTCAGGCAATCTTTGAACTTGTCCTTAGAGGCTAACCCTATAGGAGAATGAGTACTTCCAGAAAAGCATCGCGTACTTTACACTTCTTTTGTAACACGTAGCCTGCACGTTTTCAAGAGAATCCCTGATATTAGGTCAGGATCCACTACTCAGCCAAAGAATAGAGAAGGAAGCCAACAGGCAAAACCACTACTTTCCCCACAAGTGAGGTACTCGGATGCAAGATGATGAGATAGACACACCCGTGAGGGCATGGCCTAAGCTCAATACTTCGGACTAGGTCGGATGCTCTACACAAGGTGACAACACTTTCGTTGACAAGGCCCTACTCGTCTACGTACGATAGAAACGCTAATACTTCATGAATCCAGTCAATAGCAAAGCAGTATTCAGGTTGAGTTTTGGGCTCTAATCCTTATGGGTCATGCCTCACTCAGTCTGGATAGTACCTGAAAACAATGTGGGCTTTATGAACCCCAAACAACTTTGGTACGTTACGAATTTTAATTTAGGACAAAATTTATTAAACAATCCCCTTGCTTTAATTTTTTTAGTTTTCACCTTTTTGAGTATTTTTCAAAATAAAATGCCTATGATTTTTTTGTATTTTATTTTTAATCCTAAGTGATACAAAACAGGGAGAGAAGATAGAAAAGTTGTGCAAGTTGACACTAAGGTAGAAATCTCACCTAAGGAGAATTACAACGCTTACCAGCCTCTCCATGTTGGATGGAAAATAGGAATTTAAATTCTACACTACAGGAAATGCAAGTCGATGAAATAGCCCTAAGCAGGAGCTGTTATTATCATGAAGAACCATATTAATTTGAGCTAGATCCAAACATAGAGACTATAGGCACATGCAATATATTAGGTGTTTGGACCTAATTTACTCGAGCAAGCAAATCCTAAAATCTAAGGGCTCAATCATAGAAAACAAATAAAGAGAAGGCGGGAACTCAACTCATGGAAAATAAATAGAAATAAAGGGAAAATAGGGAGAATAAAAACAAAAAATGCTAGAAAAACGTGAAAAACCTACAAGACCCCCAGGTGAACGATAACCCGAGCAAAAGACCTCGGAGTGTGAAGTGTCCAAAATATCCAAGTACCTGTATTATTACAAATTAATTGTGCAAAATAAAAGAAAATTCATATGCTAAAAACTCTACCCTTCTCCCTCCATCGCTCTCTCTTGTTCTCTCCAATTGACCTATAGAGAGAAGGTCAATCTTCTCGCAACTCGGATGCACCAGCTTCCTAAGAAGTCACCTTCGACACGCGGTCCCTTGTAAGAAAGTTAATAAAGAAAATGGTCAGAAGCAGATAAAACAATTATCTATAAAAAGAGAAAATAGAGAGATAATTATGCAAATAAATATAAACACTAAAACCTATCCTAAGCATTGCTTCCCAGCAACGGCTCCATTTTGTTGAAGCGATCATAGAGAGGTCCCTAATGTTTATTCTTGGAGAGCCTATGGTGCCTGGCAAGTCGGGTCCGACAATCGTTGTGTCAGTCGCTCTCGTAGTACTAAGAATGTCAACAATCTAATCGAACAAACAATCAACCCACAATAATGATAATTCACTATAATTATGGGGGTGAAATTTATTATTCCTTGCAAATAAATGTGTATAGTCAAGCAAGTGTAGGGGTCGAACCACTGAAAGATACGGGAATAGGCAAATAATTATTGTCTACAAAAATAAAAAATATTTTTTGTGTAATTTTCTACTCTTTTAATTTTTGTGGGTTTTTAGTTATATTTAATTTTTATGTATCTTTTATATTTATTTTTTATTTTTATTTTCTTTTTATATTTTCTAATTTTTAATTTATTTTTATTTTTAATATGTAATAAGTATATATATGTATATATCTCAATAATTATAATATAAATAGTATATAAAATATAAATAGATAATAAATATATATAATCATGAAAATACAATTAAGTACAGTCCTTTTTATTTTTAAAAGGGTTTAAAATATATTTAGAGTAAAGATAATAATATTATTAATATTAATAAATATATAACTATATATATGTATATAGGTATATATAGTATACATAGGATTTTATATTTACATATACTCAAAAATTACAAAAATAAATGTTTTTATGTTTTTTATATTGTTCGCTATTTTGTGATTTTTAGGCAATTTTTTATATTTTTTAGGTATTTTTAAATTTAAAAACACTTCAAAATAGTTAGTTAATAATAGGCCAATTAGTTTTGAGTTTTATAAAAAAATATATAATAAGTCTAAAATTACACAAAACTAATTTTAATATATACTATATAATATAATTAAAAATATACAAAAGAAAAATATTTTTTTTGGTTTTATATATTTTCTAATTTTTTATGGTTAGGAGGGTTTTTTTAAATTTTTAAGGTTTTTCTTTTGTTTTTTATTAATCTAGAGTTATATTATATAGAAATATATAACAAATAATTTTATTGAATTTTTGCATAAGTTTTTCTATTTATTTGTATTTTTTATTTAGATAGGGAATAAATAGATCCTAATTTAATTTTAATAAATGAAAAAAACAAGTAAATGCTAAAATAAAATTAGAGCGTGAACATTCACAACATCAGACATTTACTATAATTTTTTCATGATTTTCAAGCAAAAAATATTTAATTAAAAATAAATGCACAAAATTAATTACAATGTACTAGTAGAGGTATATTTATAATAAAATATAAAGCAAATGGTCTCCATCGAAATACACCTAAATTCTTGAACTTACTTTGCAATTTTTAAACTGAAATGAAATAAAAGAACTTGTGGGGGTTCGGTGCAATTTGGCCAACTCACGTGGGGGCATGTGAGCTGCCCTGACACTGGACCTAGGCATGATTTATAGTAAACGTGGGGGCTCAAATGCGATTTTTACACA
The DNA here is from genome assembly GCA_037367405.1 of Ottelia alismoides. Classification (NCBI taxonomy): domain Eukaryota; kingdom Viridiplantae; phylum Streptophyta; class Magnoliopsida; order Alismatales; family Hydrocharitaceae; genus Ottelia; species Ottelia alismoides. The sequence continues at coordinate 1,420,537 of JAZKJV010007734.1, forward strand.
AAAGTTTGAACTAAAATTAATATTTACGGGACCACTTTATAATCACAAAAATACGAAGGGGTTACTAAGTAATTTACCCCTTAAAAGGAACATGATCGGAGGGACGAGAATGCTCCACATGGCAGATCAAGCGGTGAGGAGAGTCTTCCTTTTGCTTCAACTTGGACGGCCCATACTAGATCTGGGTTGTGGCTTTGATCGGACGATGCAGGAGGGGGTTGGAAGAACTCACCTCTGACGTGCTTCAATCGTTGATTCCAAGCTCCTCCGTCTACCTCTTCCCTTGTTGAATGTCTCCTCTATTTCTTGACGATATTATGTACCTGCAGGTACCTTTAATGTGGTTCAGGGCCCATCGGAGGGGCCCCGGAGCTCAAGTCACTTGGAGCTTCTTTTCAAGCATCGAGGTCGTGCTCCAAGTGGCTTTCTTGATTGCAGAACTACACAAAAATGGTTAAAGGGACCGAGGTCTATCTCCTTGGCCCTCTACTGAAGCTGAAGATACAAGGGGGAAGTGAGTTGGGGGAGCTCTGACGATGACGATAGATGAAGCTCTGACTCCTTCTTGATCCTTACAGGATCAAGGGGAAAACACATGGGTTCCATGGAGAAATGAATGGGGAAAGAGATAGAGGTGTAAGGGAGTCGAAACATCGAAAGATCACAACATATTGGTTCCAGAGCTTAAGGCTCATGTAAATTTAAAACCTAAAATTAAGATAAAGCTATGACTAATTGATGAAATTAAAACGACTCCTAGATTGTTGGAACGAAAAGCAATAAAAGATACTAACCTAGCAGCTCGACGAGCTCGGATACTTGGAGCAGGAGAGGTGTTGGTGGAGGTGATCCGGTAGCACCTGGATCAAATCCAAGGCTCCTTTTGGGGTTACAGGTCGAAGAGAGGGATCAAAATCAAAAAGGGAGTCAGAGGAGGGTATTTATAGAAATGGGTTCTGGCCAAAAAGGTGGAGGGATGGCGTGAAGCTCGAGGGTGGTTAGTGAAGATTCGGGTATGGGTGGAGGGCAAGGACAAGAGTAGAGCATGAAGGTGGTGGTATTGAGGTCTGAGGAGTTAAGGGGTAAGCATGAGAAATTGAAGAAGAGGGGGTACGTGAGGTCTGACACGAGCGAGGTCTAGAGGTTGTACAGTTGACCTGCCTAGTCAGCAAAACATCCATGTCAACCAACCAGGAAAAAGAATGGCTAAAATGTTTTGTAAATTCCATTAAAACTAGAAAATGATTATATTATATTAAAGTTAAAATGTGAAATATGTTTGTATCTTTAAATAGTATTTTTAGAGCATTTTTATTTATTTTTACAATACATTTTATTATGAGCTATTATTTACATGTATATAGATATATATACCTGATTTTTTTATTTTTTATTTGTATTTTATTTTTCATTATATATACATATATTTTATATAGTCATAGCATATTTAAATACATATTTAGGTATTTTAGTATATTTTTCTGAGTTTATTTATGTACTTAAATAATTATACATGGATATTATATAGGTATATTATAGGTATACTTTACCTATATTGTAAAGTATATTTTAATGGTTTTATTCTAATTTTATTATGTTCATTTATTTTAAATACTATTTACAAATATAAAAATATAAGAGAGTGAAAAATATAAAGAATGAATATATTGAATATTATATACATGTATATTGCACCATGAGGACCTAAAAGCCAACTTTTGCATTAAATTGAATGAAATCACCTTCATTAAATAGATAATTTAATTTTATGAACAACAAATGTGAGTTTGATGAATTCTGAGTTTGTATGGAGAAGATACATGCCTGCAAAATTTTCTTTGCAGCTTTTTATTCTTTGTGTCTCGAGCACACTATGCATTATTTTTTGATGTAATAAATTTTGTATATTTCTTTGTATATTTGTGTACAATGTTCATGTTCAAAGTTTAATGATTTGAGGTATAAAAATTATAAAAATAGAATAAAATAGGTCCCAAAAGACCTATTATTGTCAAATCAAATTAGGATTTTTGATGTATTATCTGTACAATTGGTCACCCTATCTCCCCTCACTTTATTTCTTATCGACCAAGTCATCATGATGATTGGGTCTCGGAGCTAGGGTCACTCAATGTCTTTGACATTTCGTTCTTTTTCTTTTCTTCCTTTATTGTTTTATTTTAGAATTAAATACAATACATTGTATAGTATTTATTGTGAATTATTGAGCATTTATTTTCACAAATTAATGATATATACATGCATTTAGCTAGGGATTCAAGGTCAAAATGAAACAATAATGGTGATGAAATGGAGATTCAAAAACAACTTGGCTTAAACATTTTGGATACATTTTGGATAGTTCTCAACAGGTCTAATTAGGCTCGAACCCAAAAAATTACCAGGATCAATTTTTCCTCATTAACGGTACAAGGACCTACGCTCGAAAAGTTACATATGTTCATAGCATGGTTTCGAACATATTACATAGTTATAGTTCGATTTTGAACCTATTATATGCTATCATAGCGGTTTGAACATATTATATATTTTATAGAAGATGCTTAAATTGGTACTTATTATAACATATTTTAAGATTAGTCAGTCTCCAGTGTTCTCATTTTCCAATGTTATTTTCCTCTCGAGCTTTAGAAGGTTTAGCGGGATATTCTAGCAGGTGATGGGACTTTGTGTGGAATATTTTCTGTACAGCAATTGACATAACAATGATGGGACGTACATAACAGCCACATCCACGATCACTTGAGATTTTGAGTAGATCTTTGGATACTTTCTTAGGTGTATATAATGTATCTCTTTTGTTATGGAAGCCATAGTCATCTCAAACCTAAGCTTATAGCCGTGGGTGTATTCTACTAATTATTCCAATATAAAATACAACATCATATACAGGTATTCACTAACAGGGGGACTAAAAAATACCCTACCTTCCTTTCGGAGACGGATCGTCTGCTGTAGCATGTAGTGCAGCAGATTCTGCTACGACCGCTCGAGCTGCTCGATCTTGATCGAGATCGAGCGGTTCGCACGATCTTGCACTTTTTGTGAACCTGTACCGTGCAAGATCGTACGAACCGCTCGATCAAGATCGAACGGCTCGAACGGTTACAAGAGGAACAACACCACAGGAGAGAATCCTCTCTGCCTTCCTTCCATGCATCAGTACAAACTAGTATTCAAATTTAACTTTTCCTCTAAAACATGGAGTTCATCACCATATCTAATACTCCCTGCCACAAAAGCCAACTAAAAAAAAAGGACCAGCGACACATGGGTCGTTATTGTATAATCCCATAAAAACAGTTAGAGCAGCAGCGTATAGGATTCCTTGCTCTGAAAACCTGATAGTTTATGACACCAACATGATCTGTCTGACACAGTTGTTCCCCCAGCCCTAAATTTTTAACCCCCACTCAACTTGCAAGACACCCCATGCACAAGGCAGCATGGACTGTTCTATCTATCTATCCCCTCTCGGCCATTTTTACTCTCTCTCTCTCTCTCTCTCTCTCTCTCTCTCTCTCTCTCTCTCTCTCTCTCTCTCTCTCTCTCTCTCTCTCTCTCTCTCTCTCTCTCTCTTTCATTTATATATAGCATATGCAAGCCCATCTCTTCTTCTCATGCACCTGTCCTCCAGTGCTCATCCATTGATATCCCTCCCCATGCCCCATCTCTTCTTCCCCTCACAACATGAGTTACATAAACCCACATAGCATGTCCCACTCAATCTCTATCCCCTCCCACCGGATTATTTAAGCTCGTCTCTCACCATAGGATTCACCCAAGTTCAGTTGTTGCCATCTAGAATAATCCCCGAAACATGTCCAACAGAAGAGCCAGGCCTAGGCAGTCTGCTGCCCATCGCATCACCGACGAGCAGCTTCTCGACCTCGTCTCCAAGCTCCAATCCTTGCTCCCCGAAGCACGCAATAGGGGCCGCGAAAGGGTTTGTCTTCCTACTACTAGTCTAAATATCTTGTCATGTTGAATGAAGCATGATTTCCTTTTTTCCCGCTACTTGTGTAGGCATCGACAGCTAAGGTGTTGCAAGACACTTGCAGTTACATACGAAGCTTGCACCGCGAGGTCGACGACTTGAGCCAAAGGCTGTCGGAGCTGCTCGTGATGAGCGATATGAGCAGCGCGCAGGCAGCGATGATTCGGAACTTGCTCATGCAGTAGAAAATTTCCTCTTCTTCACCTTACTGTTCTCTTTTCCCTACCTTGGACTGGGTTTGGGCTTCCATTAATTAAATTTTCTTAAAACTCACAATTGGCAGACCACTCCCCTAAGATAAGATCGTGCTTTAATGGCGGGACGGTGTAATAACTAGTTACTTTCCTTACTAGAATTCCTGGGGGGGCCTTTGATGTGAGTGGTGTTCTTGACTTTGTCCTTTCTTGTAAAAGGGTTAGTTCTAATGTAACTTTCTTTTTCAAATCTTATAATATCTGAGTTTTCTTCTTCTATTTTCCGGCAAGTATACCGTTGTTTTAGCAAATTGTTATCAGTATGAAGTGGGGAATCCCAAATCCGTATGGTTCGGATGTGTACTGCACTGTGGTATTTTTTATTTTACGAGCAGTTCAGATGAATGGACATATATTCCTAACCCATATATGCCTACGTTGGTATATCTTGAATCCTAATCACCTAGGTTAAAAAAACCCATATGCACCCTCTTTTGTTGTACCATATCCCAACAAGAAGGGTCTCGATGCTCGGTCAGTGAGCCTGGAGAGGGGGGTTAGGGGAGAGCAGGTGTGCTCCCCCTACGGGGCATGAGTGCAACGTTTCCAGTAAAAAATTTTATGAGTGATTATATGTATTTGTATCCAGATATATGGATCTATTTGTTTGGGGGATCCGTATGTATGGGAGTAGTTGTAAACTTTTTGGAGTTATGGCTCTCTGTATCCTCTGTATTTTTCTTCTTTTCCCACATAGTGAAAACCGATCGTTGCTGTTCAAAGACGTAGCTCAGTTACAAGAACCTTGTAAATATGAACATCTCCGTGCTTGTTTAACTGAACTCGTTTGTGTGGGCTTCTGCGATTTACAATAGCCTATAATACAGAAGAATTTGCAATATAATATTAAATCCGCAAGGTTGGGTTTTACAGTAAAAATTGTCGTACTAAAGGAAAACGAAGTGATCAACTCAAAATTAGAAGATTTTGTCCGAGGTCGCTGGAAATCTATCTTCAATTGTTTGGTATGTTGAAAGCTCTCTACCTTTTAAGAGAAGTTGATGATTGGGTAGGTTTGCCCCTAAAAAGGATTGAAAATTTATTGAAGGATTGGTATTTAGATTAAAAAAATTGGTGTCATGTCAAAAAGATGTAGAAACTATGCAGGGCCCTCTGTGCAAGCTGATTATGCAACAGTACTGGTTGTTGAGAGCTTCCACTCGATCCAAGCGTACACCCTCGTGTTTGCTTTATCATATATTTATATACAAATATCCATGTCATGTTGACCAAGCTAGCGAATGCGAGCCACTTCAATGGTATGTTTGGTTACTGGATTATCTCAGGTAATCCGGTTTACCCCGTTGCATTATTGGGTTGAAATTCCATCACAAATCAATGTGACATCACATCACATTCCTTATTCCAATCCTCTCCAACCCTCATAGCCATCCAAACAATTACTATTCACAGGAGGTTACGTCAACCCACCGCATCCCAGTAACAAAACAGACCCTAAAAGTCTGTTTGTTTACTGAGTTATCCTGAGGTAACCCGGTTTACCCACCTGCATTCCTGGATTGGATTTCCATCACAAATCAATATGATATCGCATCACATTCTTTATTCCAATCCTCTCCAAACCTCGTAACCATCCAAACAGCTACTATTCACATGAGGTTACCCCAACCCACCCCATATGAATAACCAAACATACGGGTTTCCTTTGTGAGGGTCTTTGCAACGATGATTACCAACATTCAATTTGCTAATGAGTTTAGTACAATTTCATGGTAACGATAGCCTGACGAACGTGCTCGCAACGATATACCTCTTCTCCAAGCTCTTGGGATTCCAAATCACACTACAACAAATTTAATCTAAGGCAACAAATAAATTTTATGTTATATCATCTATAAATAATATATAACAACCAATTTTATCTATTAATTCATTTTCTAAATTTGATATGAATATCAAACAAATCATATAACAACAATTATCCATTAACTTTTTATTACAATCGTTGTTAGGTTTCCTTCATTTATCAAACAAACCATGTTAGGTTGGCTTTCCTCTATTTATCAAGCGACTCTCTACTTTAGACTGGATACCCTTACTTTCCAAATTCGCAGCCAAATTACAAGGTTGGAAGGCAAAATTCTTGCCACTACCACCAAGGATGTGCCTTTTAAACTCGTCATTAACACCTCTAACATTTCCCTAATATCTTGTCTGAGACTACCAACATGAATCATAAAAAAGATTTGACAAAATTAGGAGAATATTCCTATGAAATGGAAATACCTCAAGTAATGCAATTGCTAAGGTGGTCTGGAATAAATCATCAAACCAAAAACAAATGATGGATGTGGAATCTTGGATCTTTAAAATTTTAAAGATCCACTTCTTTCAAAATCCACTATTAACATAATTGATTTTGAAAAAACATTGGTTCTCAAGTGTTGAGTGTTTGCTCCTTTAGGGGCGGCATGTCACTCTTCAAACCATACTCTAGATGCCATTCACTGATATGGAAAGCTCATGTGAGGGGATCGAAAAATTTCAATCGTATATTAAAAAAATAATAAACTTCACACTCATTACTATGGTTGGACTCTATAAATGGTTGCTCGCCACTAAAAGAAATTTTGGTGGACCTTCGGACTAGGATTAGAATAAGAAAGTATACGTAGCTGAGGGCCTCCAATTATGGAAGGTGAGATACAACTGGCTCACAAGTCTTGGAAATAACACACCTCTTACGCTTAATGGCAAAATCAAAATACCTAAACATTCATTGTACCAAATTCAACATTTCGTTTCCGTAAACATGAGAGACGCATGCTCATTCCCGTCCTTTTGAAAGGTAAACCCAATAAGTTTTGCCATATCCTTACTTCTTGAAGTGTGCTCGTGATCCCTTGTCTAAGAGACTTCCTGTCGCAATTCCGATCCGACGAAGATCGCACTTGCGGACGAGTGGATAAGACGTGTGCTTCACAAAATCCAAGTTGATGATCCAAGCGAGGAGTCTCTTGATTTCGTCTCACGAAATCCGACGCCTTCTTCACGAGCAAGAAGCACCGAAGATGGAGGAGATCCACGAGCAGTCGATCTGACGACACAATGGCGTCGCGACTACTGCGAATCTCTCTAGGTCAACAATGTGCAGGGCCACAATGTTGTGAAAGAGAGGGAGGACGTGTATGAGAATATGGAGAGAGAGAGAGAGAGAGAGTCGTTGCTCTTCAATTGTTGCAAGTAAAAAAGGCTAGGGCTACCTCTCCTTTTATACTAAATTGGATGTCCATGGATTTCAATCCATGTGCACTCATAATCAAGGGATCTAGATTATTTTGTGCTTTTAATCAATGGTCATAATTTTGTTGCATTAATTTACATCAACAAATAATCAATTTAAAATAAATTAAATTTATTGTAAATAATTTACAACACATTCAATTTAATTCAAATCAATCTCTAAAGGAAAGTGGACAAGCCGGCTTCCCTTAATAGAATAGACGGTCGTACATGGAGTAAGACTCCATGGTCGTCCACCATCTTAAAGGGGAAGGTGGCGCTCTTTTTCCTTAAATGAGTGAGCTCATATCTCTTCAAATATTCCACATGTGCACAAAAAAAGGAGGGGAATAACTGATATTACAACAGTTGAGAAGGGCACAAGTGACTTAAAATCCAAAATTTATCATATAAAATAAAATTTATATTTAAAAAAATCAAGAGTTTCCAAAATCCCGACGATTATAAGTCTAGGAAGCGCAACTAAAATCGTCATAATCCGTTATATCAAAATCAATATAAGAAGCTTAGGGAACAAAATGTAATTCCTCTAATAAATTTTTATTTCATAGAATCAATATTATAGTTTTCCATTAGTCATGAAGACCTTTACGGTTTCTGATACTCCATAAAGGTTACCCATGACAATATTTGACCATACCACATCTCAAGGTTCCGTCTATAGCACTTGTTTTGCTAATAAGCTCGATATTATGTGGTGCGGGTTACTGCATTCATTTATTACATGAAGTTGATGGTGTGAGGCATATATCCTTAACAGCTATAAGTGGCCAACATGACCTTGAAGTACGTAAAGTTATCTAAGTAACGCCAACATAGCCTTTCAAGAAAATCCATTATAGTTGCGGCTATTAGGCCTTTGTTTAGTTTCTTGTTTGTTGGGTAACTGGATCGTGATTGAGGATCCATTTACCTCCCTTTGGGAGCTATATATGTAAATCACCTCACCTTGATTTCTTATAAAAGAGAAAGAAAAGAAAGAAGGCATTCTTACTCTAAGCAACAATGACAACTCCTACAGTGATTTTTCCATCCTCTTATGGAGGGTTTCCACTAACTCGTCACCTCTTTGTGTGCTTGTTTTTCTACATGGTATCAAAGCACTTGGTATGTTGATCGTTGGCACTAATAGGTGTTCATTGTCGTTTGTGCTAGCCCGTGTTGAGTTGTTGTTGTGCCCTTCCTCCAGCCCGAGTGTAGCTAATGTTGTTCTTTTACTTCTAATAATTGGTCTAGAGTTTTGTCTAGCGAAAATTTGAGTGGGAGATCTTAATGTATGTTGGTCAAGATGTTATGGTTGTGTGTGTGAAGGGGATGTCTTCACAAAACTTAGTGTGTGACATCCATTTGAGAGTACATCTGCTACAATGGTTGTACCAATGAAGTATAATGATCTATGGGACAAGATGGACAGTAAGTAGATTAAAAGTTGCAGGACTATTGCCTGAAGGATGAGTTCGACAGTTTTTGAGTTAAAGGGTCCATTCTGTGTAAGGGAGATCGTGTTTGTGTTTCAGATGACGAGGATTTGAGAAGAGATGTTCTATATGGGCACATAGTTCGAAACTTTCTACGCGTCCATATGGCACCAAGATGTACAGGGACCTCCGTCAACATTTATGGTGTAGAGAATGAAAAAGGACGTAGCAGAGCATGTCCGTTAGTGCCTCACCTATCAGATGGTGAAGGCAAAGCACTAGAGACCACCTGATTTACAAGAGCATCTTCCAATTCTGGTGTGGAAATGGGAGAGAATCTCCGTGGATTTTTATCACATCATTACCTCGTACCCTAGGCGGGCATGATGTGATTTGGGTGATCGTTGACCGGTTGATCAAGTCAACCCATTTTGTTCCGCTCAACATGACATGTACTCTAGTTAAGCTAGCCAATTATACATTCTGCAAGTTATGTGTTTGCACGGGATACTCAAGGAGGTAGTATCTGACAGAGATTCATGGTTTACTTCACATTACTGGGGAGAGTTCATGACAACTTTGAGGACAGAGCTTCCTCTTAGTTCAGCTTTCCATCCATAGACATATGAGAAGTCTGAGAGGACTTTTCAAACATTGGAGGACTTGTTGTGGACTTGTGCTATTGATTGCAAGGGATCTTGGAAGGATCACTTTCCCTTTGTTGATTTCACATATAACAACAGATATTGCGCTAGTATCAGCATGACGTCTTTAGAGGTCTTACACGGGAGGATATGCACCACTTCCTTCTGTTGGTAGCAGGTGGGTGGCAATGCCTTGTTATCCCATAAATCATTGAGGATACATCTAGAACGGTAGAGACTGCTAGGAAGGGGTTGCTAAAAACTCAAATCCGCCAGAAGAGCTACGTCGACCCGACGTGTAGAGACCTTATTAAGTATCGTATTTTATATGCATGCCTTAAGCATGATTTATAACCAACTCTATATGTCTAAGAATCCCTCGTAATTACAGATTGGGGATTTTGTGTTCTTACGGGTATCCCTGATGAAGGGAGAGCAGATGTTCGGTGCTAGAGACAAGTTGGCCCTGCAGTTTGTGGGATCATTTGAGATTTGGCTAGAGTTGGGAAGGTGGTTTACATAGTGGCCCTTCCCCCACATCTAGAGGGCATATAGGATGTGTTCCACATATCAAATTTACGAAAGTATGTCCGAGATCCCAGACATGTCATTAGCTCTGACAACTTGATGGTGGAGTTCAACCTATCTTTCCCTGAGTAGCATGTTTTGATATCGGACCATGCGGTCAAGAGGCTTAGGCAGAAACATATACCTTTAGTCAAGGTCACGTGCTGCAGTTAAGACGTTGAGGAGGTGACGTAGGAACCTGAGGCTGATATGAGTGAGAAGTACCCTCATCTTTTCACATGTAATAATTGAAATCATGGTTCAATTCTTTTAAGATTTTTACGGATTTCACCCTTTTTGAGATTTTTATGGGTTTAGTCGAACGAGTTTGGGACACGGGGGAGACAGGTTCTATTTAGAGGATACATTTAAGTCTCGGGAACGAGACTTCCTTTGAGAGTTTTATAATGTAATACCTCTAAGTATCAGAAATCACAAATTCTAAATTCCAGACATGATCCAGTGTACAAATGAGATAAATGATCAATTTACCTTACAGTACTCGTCGAGATCTGTCCAGCGAGCCCAAGAACATCGAAATCGGAGTCTGTATGAGGAAGTTACAAGGAAAATACAATCAGTTTACGGCTTTCTGACCCATATCCAAATCTGGATCCATTTAGTCTCATGCCTATAAAAGGGATTGAGGTTAAGAGGTCTGGCTAATCAGACCACTTGGCCTCATCGAAGCTCTGCCACCTTCGTCGGAGCTCCACCATCGGAGGGATTTTTGGCCGCCGATCGAAGATCCGACGGCACCGTCACGAAGACCTCAATGTGGGGAGTCGCATGATGGGTGTGAATTCACACTAAACATCGCAAAAAAATCATTCCAGGTGAGGAAGTGCAACGGGGGATGACCTCGAGGCATGGCTTTTCTCCCTCGTTTACTATCGGATTCGTGATGTTTTTATACAATTGAGTTACGAGAGTTGTGATCTACCCAATACCGAGGTTTTCATTGCATTTCATCATGGCTTTGGGGGTGATGGGTAACTTATCGCATCACATTTTCGGATTTTCCGGTCAATCAGTGGCTTGCATGTATGATCCATGTATTTTCCCCAATGCGGGTAGTTGGATCATCGACTGGAACAAGTTCGCAGGACGTCACTGGAGTAGCTCTAGTTACTATCCCAGGTATGATTGATCATGAATTTTTGCTAATCGATCATATTTTATGATCAATCATGCCCTTAAGAATGACCAATCATTATCCCAAAATGATAGATTATGGTTGGCTTTCTAATCGATAAGTACTAATCAATCAGTAAAGTTGAATGATCAATCATTTTGGGACTATGGACCTATTTTGACCTTAAAAGGTTATGAAATTTTATTATGAAAGGAATTTAGACCTTATATGACATTAATATATATATGTGTGTGTGTGTGTTAAATATCTGCATTATAGAAATAAATTGATAATCAAGTGAAATCGATCTGGTACAACTTAATTTGAAAATAAAGGATGCTAATGGATTCGGTGTGGTCCAGTACGGATGAGATTGAGCATATTACATATACTTTCAAATCTGAGTTTTGGCTCTTAGGACTACCAGTCGAGTTTTCCGCCGTAGTTCCGATTTTATGCTACAGTGTCGGACTTTCAATGGCATGGGGATATCTTGGAATAGCGCCATCAAGGGAGGGGCATGCACCATTGGGCAAGGACAGATAGAGAGGGGGGCAAGGAGGGGCACATGCCCCCCCCTACATTTTAGGGGAAAAACATATAACCACTCCCATGTTTAAGAAAAAAATCTCATTAAATTTCATTATTTACCCTCATAACTTTAGTTAAATTCTAAAAATAGAATCCAAGAATGCTCCCTCTTCATGGACCAAAATATTCAAATGGACCTCCTTTCATATGCAAAATAGATATATTTTCTACATATCTTTTATTAAATGCAAGGATTATGGTTATCCGTCCTAAATTTATTATCATAGTTACAACTATGAAATGAAGACTTTCCTTGCGTGAAGGAATTGTAGGAATGGTTGAGAAGATTATGTATTATAATGTAAAGCTATGAATGGTATTAATGAACTGAAAATGATTAATTGATGGAGATCGGAGTTACAACTTCGGAATGATTCTGTCAAAACGAAAAAGAGAGGAGAGCTGGAGAAGGGGCAGACAATAAAATTGGTATATGATGACAAATATACACATTATCCATTAACATATCTTTTGAAGTTAACTTTAAATTACCTTTTATTCATGTAATTTGCAACAAATATACATTTGTTAATTAATGTCCATATAGCATCGATTATCTGTTCGCTTTTTAGTTAAAATTCACACTAATCATCACTGATTTTGTAACAAAAATATATGAAAATTTTCACATGTAATGATTATTATATGATCCGCTTCGAGTAATATAGCAACAGATATGATAATTACTACGAACTGAAAAAGTCGAAGATAAGTTTGCAACAAATAATATTTGTTGTTATATATTAATTGCAGAATATATGACAACGAAAAGATGTGTTTACTAATGTCAAGAATGAAGAAGTCATTCAACAATTTCAAATTTTAAATTTCTTCGAGGACAACTTTAATATGGTAATTTTAGAAAAAGTCATATCATAATGTTTATTTGCACTGTAATTATGTAAATGCTAACTACTAACTAATACCAACATGGAAGCATTCAATTACTCATATAAGCAAAAAATCTCAAATATCCTTGATCTTAAGATATATTTATCACTATAAACAATAACAATGATTTGAATAGTATTTCATTAAATGGCTAGATGCATGAAGACTGTGCCCCCTCCTAAATTATATTCTGGCTCCGTACCTGCCATTGGGGGCTGGGGTAGAAGCTTAGATGACCACGATCCCGACATGTCGTTGGTCGGGGAACATACTACTTGGCACACTGGTGTGCCCTTTTTTCCTGGGGTATAGTCTCGATTTCGGATGTGCGGTGCCAAATAGTTATGGTCTATCATATATGCTTCACTTCTTTCACTTAAGGTTGGTACTTATATATTGGTTGGTGTAGGTCGTATTGATTAGTATCCTAAGTATTAGTCTTAAGAAGGGAATTTCGGAAGTTGTGGTTTATATGAAGGTGAAGGTTCATGATGGTGTCAAGATTAGACATTCCAAGGATCGTTTACAGACTAGTGGTAAGGGTTGCCATACGGTAAAGTGTAGGATCTGACTTGGCACACAGTGAAGTATGGGAATTGACTTGGTACATAGTAAAGTGTGGGATCTCATGATTTGAATCAAGGTCAGCTAGTGGACATGTTTGGAACTTAGTTAGGATGGCGTACTTCATTGCATGCCTATTGAGGCACCCCATAAGTTAGCCTCTAGGGCCTTAGAGTCATAGTGTAAGATTCCACGTGAACCAAGACCACCGACGATCCACGATGTTGATATCAAAAATATAAGGATCTAGGTTTTCTAGTTAGCTGCAGTGTGGTTCGGGTTTTTTACAGTTACCTGCTTTTGTACACTTTTTAACCTATGGTGTTTCTTTCTTGCTTAGTTGTTTTAGCACTGTACTTGGCAACTTTGTTCATGATGTACCTCTTTTGGTGAATCTAACAAGTTCTCAGGGGTTGCTGTAGCGTTGAGCGGCTTGGTTCTATTCTTCTAAAGTTGGTTTTGTTACTTTTGGTATGTACCCATTTCGTGGTATTTTGGTGTTGTCCTTACTTGTACTTTTTGGGTGATACTATATGATATGAGTATAAACATTCTGAGGTACATGTATTGAACATTATGGGGTACATGCATGTTATATATTTTGGACACTTTCTTGAATGTAAATGGAAAAAAGTTATAGCATTTTCTATGATCCTTTTATGTTATGCTTTCTAGCTTTCTTTTTGTGCTTCGGATGTAAATTTACATAAGTGGATTGGGTTGTTGAGTATCCGGGCGCCAGGGGCATCAGAATGATAAACATTCAAGAGGGATTCTCTGACCAAGCTTGCACTACCAATAGTGCACTTGCAGATACCATTCAAAAGAGTCGTCATGATTTGCATACTAATGAGAACAAAGAATGGATAATTGATAGTAATGGATAATTGATAGTGGTTTCATTGATCTCATCACAGGTGACTCAAAACGTTCTAGCACTTATAAATTGGCCTCACACAAGGACCATATTTCTTTTGATGACAAATCTCGTGTTACATTAGCATGAAAAGGAAGTGTATCCCTTCATAGCAAATTTTCTATTCACAATGCACTTCAAAGGAAACTGGAAAGTTGGGATGTAAACCCACCCATGCTCCTATTGAGGGTAGTCACGAGTTGAGCATCAAAGATGGAAAGCAGCTTGATGATGATATCAAGAGTCGATACCAAAGACTTGTGAGTAAGTTGATTTATCTTACTCTAACTAGACTGAACATTACTTATGATGTCAATGTGTCAAGTCAATTTATGCATGCACCAACGGATATTTATATAGAAGCTATAGAGCATATTGCTATGTGAAAAGATCCATGAAAAAGACTCATGTCTACCAAATATGCAAAGATTGAAATCGAAAAATACACCGATGCGAATTGGGCTTTATGCACCAATGACACAATGAGATATGCAACTAGATATTGCATATTTCTAGGTGGCATACTCATGATTTGGAGAAGCAAGAGACAATCTGTTTGTGCTAGGTCTAGTGTTGAAGTTGAATACATGATGGTTTTCCTGAGTATTGTTGAGATGCTCTGAGTCAAAGACTATTTTGATAAATATTGGAATAATTTACCACTTGCCTATGAAGTTGTTCTTTGACAACAAGGCTGCTATAAATCTATGTAACAATCATGTCCTACATGATAGAACCATGCATGACGAGATTGATCATCACTTTATTAGAGAGAGAATTGATTCTAAGTACCTTGTCCTACCATACATAGAAACTGAAGATCAAGTGGTCGGCATCTTCACTACGGGGCTTTCTGCGACTAGCTTCGAGAAATGTGTGCAAGTTGGGTGTGTACAATATCTATGCCCAACTTGAGGGAGAGTGTTGAGTTGCTTATTTATTGGGTAAATAAATCATAAGTGAAGATCCATTCACCTCCTATTGGAAGCTACATATGTAACTCACCCCACCTTGATTTCTTATCAAAGAAAGAAAAGAAAGAAACTCTTGTTCATCTAAGCAACAAGGACAACTCCCGCCGTGGTTTTTTCCTCCTCTTGTGGAGCTACGTAAATCATCATCTCTTTGTGTGCTTGTTTTGCTATAGCCTTAAAGAAAGGAAAGTTTATTCCAAGTGAAGAATTGAGGATTTTCTAGATAAATCAAGTCCCTTCTCTTTTTGGACAATGAATCAATCTTTCTCCACTATATGCCATTGATTTCACCTTCTTGATCGAGTTGCGATATATATTAGTTGACTTTCTTTATAAACGGGTAGGCAAACTGCAGGCAAATTTTCAGAACGAATAATTCTATATCTGATAGATTCAACATCTTATTCCTCTTCAATTGATGACCCTTTGATTGAAGTTGTGGTCCCTTAGACAACCTCTTTCATGTGTATCATTTAGAGTCAGATCAATCAACCTGTATAATCATTGATTGCAGCTGCTTGGACCGTGGATAAGGACCTCCACCATGCTGCTTCAGAGCTACTACATGTGCCTTAGGCAGAGAATAAGACCCCCATATCTGCTGCACCTCCTCAGAAGTAGAGGAAGATGCTTTTCTCTGCTGTGGAGAAAATACTCCAATATGTTGTTGCTTCTTTAATGTAACAACCCCTAATGGTTGTTGTTTTTCCACCAAAGGCTGCTGCAGCGTCTCAGCAGCCGCCACAATCGGCAGCTGTTGAGATGAAGACTACAATTGCAGCTCCAAAGATTGCTGCAAAGGAGTCTACTGGAAGAGGTTGCTGGTGTGAGGCAGCCACTATAGGTTCCATCTGCTGCTGAACCAGGGCTGCACAAGGTTGTTGCTCGGCCTGCTGCTGCTCCAAATGTGCTTAGCCTATTCTGCATACCACAACCAGGACTCTCGAGCCTTAGACTACGGAAACCTTTTTGGTTCGTGGGTTATCCAGGGGTGGATAACACGGTTTTGTGTTTGTGTGTTTGGTTGGTGGGTTAAGGGTTGTGAGGGTTTGTGTGATGTGATTGTATTGGAATTTGAAAAAGTTGGTAGTTATTATGATATGATTGTATTGAAATTTGAAAAAGTGGGTGGTTGTTGTGATGTGATTGTATTGAAGTTTGGAATAGTGAGTAGAAGTTGAGTATTTTATGATTTTTAGATAATATGATGGTATATTATATATTTTTTTGATTGGAAAGAGAGTGGGCCACACTAGTGGGTTGGGAATATAGGTTTTGGGGGGGTAACCCACCCAAAGTGGGGGTAACCCCCCAACCAAACGCACCCTTAATGGTGTTAGAACTCCCAATCTCCTCAACTGCACCCATGCAATATTATTAACATGTTTGTAAACCGATTAACATGATCAAATAGCATGTAATTTCTCTTCAATGACCGTAAATGTCAGTGTATCTCACAGATGTTTTGGTATCACCAAGATGGTGATATTGATACTTCCACTGATGCAGGTTCACAGAATCCCCCTAGCAATTTTAAGCAAAATTTCGACTAATTTTACCAAAAAGTGAATGTAAATTTCTCCCTAAAATTTCACCCAAGTTTTTTTTTTTGCTTCACTGATAAAAGAGATATTTTGTGTTCCTTTGACGAGTCCTCTTCCTCTAATAAGAGGTTCAGGATCCACGGTTTATGATGGTATCATGTAATGTTAGATTGTAGATAATTTTTTTCCATAATTTTGAAGATTACATATTCCCTCCCAGTATAGATCATGTTGTACGTATCATATTTAACCTTGAAGCAAAGAATATAAACATCTCGAATTAGGTTTCAAAGGCTCTGAGATATTACATCTCTGTTTTAGCTACCAAGTGTGCAATTCTAACCTGAACATTAGGAACCTTAACTGAAAAAAAAAAATGATTTTTAGAGTCATTGCCACGATTCCCAACAATATGAGAGAAATGTCAATGAAACTCCCAAAAACTTTCCATTCGGGGGGCAGGAAAAGTGTTTCAATCCTCAATTTCAGCTCTGTTAGAGTTAGCTTTGTTTTATTCTATTGAGTTGTAACCCTTAGGGGTCCTTTTATGTAATTTCTCATTTGTGAGTGCTCTAGGGTTTCGGCCTATATAAGAACCCCCTAAACCTCCTGATAAAGCATCGCATTGTTTTCTCTCGTTTTTCTCCACATGGTATCAGAGCAGCGATCCTAGACCAGTGTTTTAACCTAGATCCTGGTGCCATCAATAGCCCTCGTCTCTCTTCCTCGAGAAAGTCCTTATGCAGGCTCCTTCCAGCAATTGGGGTCCCGTACAAGGGGATTTGTGTCACCACGTGCAACAACTGAGGTCTTGTGCGCCTCCCAAGGCTCTACCTGGACCTTTTAAGCATTGTGGTGCCACTTAGGCCACCTCGCCTCCACCTGAGCCCTAGCCAAGGCTTCCTACCTTCTGCGACACTGCTTGGGCGGATAAAGCCCCCCCCCCCCTCTACACCTCCTAGGCCTATAGAACTTCCTTCGGCTCCGCCAATGCTCATTTGTACCTCCTACACATCTGCTTGGGTTGGCAGAGCTTCGCCAAGGCTCCCTTGCGCCTTCCTTGCACCTCACATGCTGCCCAGCAACCCCCTGGCACCTCCTACAACTCTTGTGACTCTGATTGTGGCACCACAACCACCATTTGTCATTCACGAAGCACAAAGGGAGTCGGAAATGTGACCTAGGTCACCCATATGCTTGACTAAAACAACATTATTCTCTTCTAGGCCACTTCTTGACCATGATGACATCTCTTTCCACTGAGATCAAGCTCATGTACCCTACTTCTTCTATGATGGTACATGGCACATCTATCAAACTCAAGGGCATGGAAACTATGTACCCCTGTCTTCTTCATTCAAGGTGCTCATCAATGGTCAGCACAAGAATCATATCCTGACTAAAGATCCGCTCAAGGAGATATACAAGGATTATGATACGTGGTATGCGAACAACTGCTAGGACATTAATTGAATGACGATAGCATCGAGACAATCATTGTTGTGAATATCCTCTATAAGGACTCTGCAAAGGAGATGTGAGCACATCTAGAACAAACTTAATCCCAGAAGACAATCAAGTCTCACATCGCAGACATTTATACATGGGTCTGGTCTGCAACTCGGGGGGGGAGGGGGTATCTAGTCTCATTGGGTACTACGGCCATCCAACCAGTCTATTTGAAGAGCTTCTGATTTTTCAGCCAGTCTATTGTGATAAACAGGTGGGAGAGCGACCAGAGTGGCAGGTTTATCATTTCCTTTCTGAACTACATTCATTATACCAAGCTGTGAAGGTACAATTTCGGACAACCGATACACAATGGACTATATACGCAACACACAAGCATTAGGTGCCCTTTGTAGAGAATTATGCTCAATATGCATCGTCGGGAATAGACGACAAGCATTGGTGCCCTCTGTAGAGTTGTTTCTTCAGTGTTTCGCTTCATTTATGGACTTCATACACAATGGGCAAACGTTGGGTACCCTCTGCAAAGAATTCTTCTCACTATGCATTGTCCGGGAATAGAGGATGGCATAGTTTCCATGGAGTTGAGGCCATGACTTTGGTCATGGTCGTGTACAAGACTCGGGATGTGGACGAGATTTTGGCCTTGGTTGTAACCGTGAGTTTACTTCTCCTCAGTATTCTGCATGCATTCATTGTGGACCGGAACCACCTGTCAGAGCGATGATGGGCAAAGTTTAGCATACAGTGAAATGCTAACAGTGCCTATGAGACACTCTCCTATGAGACACCCCATGATATTGTAGAGGACTCGGCTGATTAGCATTCTGGTGGAATGCCATCACTTTTAGTGCTTCATAGTACTCCTACCTGAGATAGATTCTACAAAACTCCAGTCCCTCCACTGGTGAAAGTGCTACCATTGTTGCTAGTGCTTATTTGGCTACAACTTCAGGTACAGTAGCCAACTCTGTCTCTGCTTCTAGCCCTGTATGGATTATTGACTCTGGATCATCTACACATTTAATAGGAGAAGGTAGTCTACTTACCTTCTCTCGACCCTCTTTCTTTGGGAAGATGGTTTGGGTTGCTAACGAGGCTCATTCCCCGTCACTGATATCGAAACTTTGGATTTCTCCTCCAAGATCCAACTGAGTGGAGTCCATTGTGCCCTTGTTTTTCCTCTTAGCTTATTATATGTTCAGAAGCTATGCACTGAGCTTAATTGTCGGGCTATTTTTTATGAGTTATGTTGTTATTTTCAGGACATCCGGACAAAGCAGATCTTTGGTGGGGGACATGAGAAGAATGGCCTCTGCATTTGGTTCGAGTTTTGTTGGCACTGCATCTATCTTTGACGACCCTTTGCATTGACATCTTCACCTTGGACATTCTTCTGCCAAGGCTATCTCCGTGATGTTTCCTGAACTTTCCACACTGAAGCCCTTTGAGTGCGAGGCGTGTTAGTTCAGGAAATATCATCGAGCACCTTCTCATGTCCGTGTTGAGCCCCGTCGTGATGTTCCTTTTACTCTTGTCTATTGTGATATAGGGGGACCTTGTCGAGTCTGAACTATGAGTGGACACAAACACTTTGTTGTTTTTGTTGATGATTATAGTTTATCCTCTTGCGTCAATCTGATAAAGGAATGTTAGGATATTATTAAAATTGTCAAGAATTTCTTTCAATGCATCAAAACATTCTTCTATACTTGTGTTTAAGTTTTTCGTACTGATAATGCTCTAAAATTCACCCAACATGACTTGATGACTTTCTTTTCTTCCTATGAAACCATTCACCAAACTTCTTGTTCATATAACTCCCAACAAAATGGGGTAGTAGAAAGTAAATTCAGACATCTTCTTGGCATTACTTGGTCCCTTCTCACTCAGATGAAGTTTCCAAAGACCTTATGGGGTGATGCCATTCTTACAACCATTCATCTTATCAATAGGGTCATGTCTTCGATCCTAAAGGGGGCCACTCCCTTCGCAGTACTTACCCCTAGTGAGTTGCCCTTCCCATTACCTTTGAGAATTTTTGGATGTATTGTGTTTGTCCACAATTTTCATGCATATGATAAGTTGTCACAGAGGGTAATCAAGTGTGTTTCGTGGCTATTCACGTACCCAAAAGAGATACAAGTGCTTTGACCCTGCTAGGCACCAATACTATATTTCTGTAAATGTTATTTTCTTTGAATAGACTAGCTTTCTTTACCCGGTTTGTCATTAATATTCCCTTAGATCTACCTCCACCATCAATTATTCATAAGTGCAAGCATATGTTTGTGCATGCTTATGTGCCTTTCTATGGTCTTCTTCGGCGGGATGAGATGCCATCTTCAAGCGCTCCCACCACTACTACCCCAAATATGCCTCGGGAGATTCCCATATCTCTCCATAGGACAAAAAGTCAATGTACTTTCCGCCCTATGTCTCATTTCACTTTCATTGATGGATTATCATGTTATTAAAAAGAGATATGCATATGCTCTCATGATCATTTCTGTCCAAAGATCATCACAATGCTTGACAGGGTCATGGCTAGTGACAAGCAATGAATAAGGAAATTGATTCTCTTACATCCAGGGGAATGTAAGACCTTGTACCGTGTCCCATGGGAATTCGACATGTGGCTTGCAGATGGACCTTCACAACCAAACAATCACTTGATGGGCCCATTGACAGATTGAAAGCAAAGCTGGTTGCTAAAGGATTTACGCAGACTTATGGGGTAGACTACTTTGAGATTTTTTCTCCAGTGGCGAGGATGGGTTCTATTTGCACTATTCTTTCAGTGACTACCAATAATGGATGGTCTATATTTCAACTTGATGTGAAGACTGCTTTCCTATATGGAGATATTGAGGAGGAAGTTTACATGATGCAGCCTTTAGGTTATGAAGTCGAGGGGGATTGAGTGTGCCAGCTACAAGATATGATATGATGGTCGGTGGAAACCTTGTCACATGGCAGAGCAAGAAGCAGACCATAGTCTCCAGATCGAGGGTAGAGGCAGAGTACATGGTGATGGCTCAGGTCACCTATGAAATTACTTTGCTAGCCTCTTTTCTACAAGAACATTGCGTTGTTGTTACTACTCATGTTCCTTTGTATTGTGACAACAAATCCACTACATACATTGCCACTAATATGTTTTCCATGAATGGACCAAGCACATCGAGACTGACTGTCACTTTGTCCATGATGCTATACGAGGAGGGAAAATCACTACTCCACATATTTCCACTGATTTTCAACTTGTAGACGTATTCACAAAGGCACTGCCAAAGAAATGTCTTTCATAGATAATCTCCAAGTTGGGCATGATCGATAGATATTCTCCAACTTGAGTGGAAGTGTTAAAATTAGCTTTATTTTATTCTATTGAGTTGTAACTCTTCGAGGTTCTTTTATGTAATTTCCCTTTTATGAGTGCTCTAGGGTTTCGACCTATATAAAGCATCGCAAGGTTTTCTCTCATTTTTCTCCACAAGCTCAATCTTTGACGTCCACCTTGAGAAGTTCTCCCACATCATCAATAGTGGACCTCAGACCTACCTCTAAGGTATCCAGCAATATTTCTGTTTGGACTTAAGCTCCTAAACACCAAACCTTAATAGAGATCTAGAAATCCCCTAAATATTTGTCACCATGAAAATGGATTTTTCTAGGAATCAAAACCACCCACATAAGTGATGAAAGAATATTTCTCTTCGGAATCTGGATCATCGGCGTCCACACTTTTAACAAAAGGATTTCAGTTGGGGTCACAACAAAATCAATATTTGCAGATTTGCTCATCTTTTGCATCAGCCAAATGTAGGAATGTCTGATCAAGCCTTTCTAAATTTTGAGAGTTCACATTGACCTCAAAACTTTATTGTTTTTCATTACCAAGCCTGTCAATCCAGATCTACCCCCATTTGTTTTGAATCTCCTATTCCCCAACAGTATTACAACAAAAATTAGCTTATTTCTATTGTTCATAATAAATCAGTATTACACATAAAGGGGTCTCAAGACACTGCTAACATTATAAGAGAACTACTGAAGAAGAGTCAAAAGCATTTCCCATTTCAAATACACATAATTTGCCAAAAAAACCTACAACTCCACTTTTACTAGAACTGACTTCGTATCTCCATGAAAGTTGACTCTAGGATGGCTCATGTTCTCAGCACCCCTTCCAATCATCATCCCATACCCGAGGTAACTTCATCCACATTTAGCCTCCTTCCACTGATGCCATGACTAAAGTATAATCCAATTCCAACTCCTCAAAACACTTGGACAGATATCATAACCCTGCCATGAGAGGATTCTCAGGTCCACAATAATATTGATTGAAATTACCAGTAGTTTAAGATTAAAATTGACCCAAACATTGGGAAACCCATAGTTAATTACCAAAAAACTCGATGTAGAAATGCCTTAAATTGGGAACAGGATGATAACAAAAGATGTGTAAAGATTGAACATCGACAACATATTTAGACAAACTCTTGAGCTTCATTATCTATAATATACCATATAGATCATCTCAACACAGGCGCCGCCCGCCCATTTACCTCCCTGTCAAAAGTTTTTTAGGAGACAGCAACAGCAAGGGGCAGCAAGATCCAAAGTTGCCCAAGAAAAAATCAACAGCGTATGGAAGCGATCGACAGTTATTTGATTTCAAAGTTATATTATTCTTAATTAACCCATAAGGTTTAATTAACTCATATGGGGCTGTCAACTTTCACAAAAGAAATAACATCAGTATTCCAGTTTTAAAAAGTTAGTACTGCTGTGAGGTGGTACATAATTCATGTATACAAAGTATCAGATTTTCTTCCTAATCAAAATTGTCAAAGTTTCCACCTCACAACAATAAACTAAGATATGCAACACTTTACTAATAAAATATCATTCTTGAAGGCAAAATGTATTATAAATTATAGACATGATAGTTTGAAGTTTAAAGCAAAGCAACACGTGTAATAAGCTGATTCTCTAGAAATAGATGAGTAACATCTAAGCTAAAATACATTAACATATTAGCTATAAATAATTTACCAAACTTTTAAATCACACTATATTTTATAATTGTTACAGCATAAGTAGCGCCATCTAACTTATCACGTATATATAAGCTAAACCGAAATGTATGACAATTTATAATGTTGCAGATAAGAACACAGGTTAAAGTCTTGGACTGTCAGTTACTACTTAAGTAATGTTAACAAGCAGGGGGTAATGAGGTGACAAATGAGACAATCGAGACAATCGTTTAATGTGGAAACCCTTCACGATGGAAGGGAAAAACCATGGTGGGAAGGATCATTGTTGCTCACAACAACAAGGTATGTTTCTTTTCTTCTTTTTGTTCAAATGGAAGATGGAGAGATACAAGTATGTTTTCAAGGTAAGACGGATCCACTCCCTAGATCCGTTTACGCATTTACATGTCACTCAACACTCCCCTTCAAGTTGGACATAGAGATCAAACATGCCCAACTTGCCAACATTCTTCTCAAACTTGGCACTCGAAACCCCTTTGTAAAGACATCAGCAACTTGTTCTTCTATTTTCATATATGGAAGCACCAATTCCTTAGAATCAGTTTTCTTCCGGAAGTGGCGATCAATTTCAACATGCTTTGTCATGTCATGCATTACACGGTTGTTGGAAAGATTTATGGCAGACTTATTATCACAAAATAATTTCATATGCATATCAAGATCAACCTCGACGTCTGTCAAGATGATCTTAAGCAATAGCATTTCTGTGACACCCATTGTGACAGTTCTGTACTTAGCTTCAGCACTTGACCTCACACAAATAGATTGTCATTTACTCCTCCACATTACAAGGTTCTCATTCAGATATACACAATATCCATAATTAGATCTTCTTGTATCAACATACCCAACCCAATCAGAATGAGTGTAGCATTCAACCTCAAGCTTGCCATTTTTTGTAAACATGAGCCCTTTTTTCCAAGATTTCTTTTTATATAGCAGAGAATGTGAATCACTGCCTTCACGTGAAGATTAATTGGTGCAATCACTGTCTTCACGTGAAGATCAATTGGTGCATGCATAAATTGTCTCATCACATTTACAGCATAGGTGATGTTCGGTCTGGTGAGGATGAGGTAAATGAGCTCCCTCACAAGTCTTTGGTTCTTTGAATCTTTATTAAGTTGCTTTCCATCCTTGATTCTCAATTTGTAATTTTCCTCAATGGGAGTGGTGGAAGGTTTACATCCCAACTTTCTAACTCCTTTAAGAGATCCAGCTTGTATTTTCTCTAACATAGAACAAGCCTACCCTTTGATCTTTCCATTTCAATGCCTAAAAAGTACTTCAATTTACCAAAATCCTTCAAGGCAAATGACGTGGCAAGTTTTTTTCAATTTTACTATCTCCTCTTCATCATCTCTAGTAATGATCATATCATCAACATAGACGAGAAGAAAAACAACTTTATTCGTTCTCCTCTTTACAAAGAGAGTATGATCCTTGTTTCCTTGGTGATAGCCCAATTTGATCATAATGTTAAGCTGCTCGAACCAAGCCCTAGGTGATTGTTTTTTATCATATAACGCCTTCCTTAGATTGCAACACTTTCCTATTTTTTCATACCCAAGTAGCATATGCATGTAAACTTCTTCTTTGAGATCTCAACTCAAAAAGGCATTCTTTATATCCTTCTGATGAAGTTTTCATTCCTTAGTGATGACAAGAGAAAGAACATGCACCGTATTCATTTCACCACAGGGGAAGAAGTTTCTAAGTAATCAACACTGTATTTCTGACTAAACTCCTTCGCTACAAGGTTGCCTTTATATCTCTCCACTTGACCATCTGGCTTGGACTTTATGGTGCACATCCACTTTCAACCAACCATATGCACTCTTTCAGGGATGCCTGCAATGTCCCGTGTATAACTTTTTTAAACATTTCCATTTCTTCTTCCATGGCACAAATCCATTTCGGATCGACAAATGCTTCTGCAACAATCCTGGGAATCACATATGTAGACAAAGACGATATGAAGCATGTGTAGCTTTTACTGAGTTTGGAATAGCCAACGTATTTGTTTATGAGGTATCTGGTGAAATCAACAATATCTCAAGGGGGCTTTATTTCCCTCAATCCATGCTTATGTGCCATCGAATCCCCTTCACATATGATCACATCGCCAATCTTCTCATCTCCATCATTGTCACTGACTTCCTTTTCCAAATAACTTTCCAGATTAGAGATTGAATCAACAACGGTTGGAGAGAAACTTGAATCATTCATGGATTGATTTTAATTTGGAATGATTTCTCTAGTTTGCATTAGTGTCACTAGTTTATTGTTCTTACCATAGGTTCTTTCATGCCAATGAGGAGATCGAGACTTCCAACCATATCGCTTTGTGTCCCACCTAGTAAAGTTACCCGAAGGACTTATAACATCATTATATGCATTCAAGAGATGAATATCCTGGTCATTCCCTTCATAATTACTTTCATTCTCCCCATAAACGGAATGCTTAATGAAGTAAGATTCATGCTCAATAAAAGTGACATCTTTAGTCACATATATTTTTCCATCCTCATAACATGAAAATTTATAACCTTTCTGAGTAGGAGAATATCCCAAAAAGATACCTTTGATTGCGTGTGCATGGAGATTCTTTACATTTGGTGCAGAGTTGTGAAAGTAGCACACACAACCAAACTTTCAGAAGAAGCACAAACGGCTTGCTCTCAAGCTGAACAATAGAAAAGTGGTAGCCATGTCCAATCGTCTTGAGGGTATCCTGTGTATGAGGAATGAACCAGTGAGAACCGCCTCTCCCCAAAATCCCTTAGGGTTATTTCTTTAAAATAATATCTCAATGCTAACTTAAAGAAGATGTATGTTTTTCCATTCTACTACATTGTTCTGCGGAAGGGTATATCTACAAGAAGTCTCATGAATAGATCTTTTAGTATTAAATAATTCTTGCAGTCCCTCAGACAAATATTCATGAACATTATCAGACCTAAACCATTTAATCACTTTCTCATATTGTGTCTCAATGAGATTTAAAAACTTTTTTACAATGCTGACAACTTCTCCACGATCATGAAGAAAATAGACAAATGTACTTCTAGAATAATCATCAATAAACGTAATGAAGTACTTACCACCAGTATGATTAGGTAGATTAGAGGGACCCAATACATCAGAGTGAATTAGCTCAAAAATCTCACTTGTCCTACTCTTAGAAATGGAATAAGTTGCATGAGTGTGCTTCGCCTTCAACATACATGACACGCTAAATCTGCAGAGTTCAAATCTTCAAATAATAAAGGAAATAACTCTTTAAGATACCCAAATGGAAGATGACCAAGACGTTTATGCCACTGTATTGCCTGAATATGATAATCATTCCCGTTTTTCTCCCTCGAATCACAATCGTCAAAGCAGTTGTTACTTTAATTGGTAGACGATACAAATCTTCAGAAGCTAAACCAATCCCAATTCTTCTCTTTGTCACCAAGTCTTGCATCATACAACTATCAGAAGAAAAGACAAATTAATAATTCAATTCTTTTATTATCTTGCTAACATAGAGGAGATTTAGAAGCATGTCAAGAATATGAAGAGCGTTATGGATAGCAAATTTATCATAAAGGGAAACACTTCCTTTCCCTAAAACAATGACATGAAATCCATTAGCAAGGGCAATGTGGTCCTTACCAGAGTCCAATTTATAGGCTCTGAAGAGTTTTGACACATGTCATATGGTCAGTACCACCACTATCAATTATCCACTCAAGTTTTGGATCACCTGCCATGAGGGAATAGCACACCAACACAACCTTGTAATCTCAACTAACTAATCTCCGACACGCAGCTGAGCAAACAAGGATCGAGCAAACCAACGATAGCAATACTTTGCAACCCAACAACAAAAGATGCACAACAACTATATGAGAATGAAACCCAATGTCAATCACAACGAAGTCCAAGCTCCAATCCAAGCACAACGAACAAAGAAATAACGGATGGGATCTTCAAGCCCACTTCAACAGATACCAACAACAGACAAAGAAAGATTCCAGCCCTGACATGAAAGAAGGCCTCCAAGAGGAGCCATAGGCAGTAGAAGAGTGGGTAGGAGCTCCTCACACTAGTACTTAGGTAAATCACAGCAGCACTACACGAGGATCACAAAAAAAAACAAAGGGTTAGAGCAGCAAATAGGCCCTAATCGCATCAATCCATCCCAAAAAACGTAGCCCAACATGAAACAATAATAGTGTAATTGCAGCACCGAGAGTTGGAACTCGACGGTGTCGGTCGAATACCTTAGTGTGCGACCAATGCTCCAATGGCCCAGCACTATATGACATTTCCTCGAACACCTGGAGTGCAATTCAAGAAAGATCTCAGCCACTAGTCGAACACTCCAACGCAGCAACACAATCTTTTTCGTCAAAGCACAGGCTCCCATTTGTGTAACGCGACAATCAAACAGGTCCCAAAGTAGAGCCCTAACGTGGGAGCAGACCTATCACCACGATCTCCACAACCGTAGCCACTGGGGCGTACAGATTTTGGGTGCACAGCCAAAGATCACAACCTTCAAAGGAGCAACGAAAGGTAGCAAATGACAATACAAGATCTCCAGCAACAATAAGTCAATACCGACGACGAAACACAATTTCCAACATCCGTTGATGGTAAGATCCAGTGGCTCAACCTAGTTCTGATGCCATGTAGGAACAAGCAAACAATTGAGACAATCATTTAACGTGGAAACCCTTCATGATGTAAGGGAAAAACCACGGTGGAAAGGATCCTTGTTATTCACAGCAACAAGGTCTGTTTCTTTTCTTCTGTTTTCAAGGTAAGAGGATCCACTCCCTAGATCTATTTACATGTTTACATGTCACTCAACAAATGTCCTCACCTTGAACATTTACCAGGAAACCCTCAAATAACTCACCTCGCCCAAACACTGGGGATGTTAATCCCGGTAGACTTATTGGGTATCCAATCCGAATCCGCTTCATTTAATGACATGAAACCTACCCCATTTATTTTTGGACGGGTTTGGGTTTTGAGTTCACTACCCATGTAGGTATGGATATGGGTTTGGGATAGCCTTGTGGTCCAAACCCGAACCTGCCCTAAAATCGAATAAAAAATATTTAAATATAGATATGTGTGTTGCATTTTAGCCGAACTCATCAGATTCGCTTAATATCTAATACGTATCGATTTACATATATAAAAATACGACTCATTTTTCTCACATTTATTTATTTAGTCATATTTGACTACCTTTTATATCGTCAATAAATAAAAATTATCAACCCAAAGAATTAAACACTTAACACACACGCATATATTTTTAATATTTACTACACATTGCACATCTTTGTATACCAACAAATTATATAATCTCCTGACATTTAATCTACGTCTAAAAATCTTATGTACGTTTATGAAGAGTTTACGATTTTATTATGTTGAATGTGTGGATACCCATTGGATACATGGGTATCCGCCATGTATATGGGTACCCGCTAGAAATTATCCGTTTAATAAATGGACGGGTATGGGTAGTGATTTTATATATGGGTACGTGCTCTGAAATATCGATACATGCCCCAAACCCGGCCCACTGACATTCCTACCAAACACCTCTTGATAACCGTGAGGCCATCACTTTGATAGATTTGCTTCTATATATCCTTAAGTAGCGCAGAAAAGCCATGACTAGAGCAACTATAACTGTCCAGCAATTAGAAAGTTAAAGATTACCCCATACTCCTAAGAGGTTAATGGGGCTGCCCCCTGGGGGTAGCCAACATGGCTGCCCCCGCGCCATTTTCGGCGCTTTTTTTATTTTTTTTTCAAAAAATGTCGCCATGTATATTCATCCCTATATCCCTCCTACATGCCATTCGAATTTCGTCGGAAACAGAGACTCCTACGACCTCCATCTAGACAATCATTATTTAACGGTAACAGGATTTTTTAAATCGACACCATCAAGATGGAGGCCATAGGAGTCTCTGTTTCTGACGAAATTCGAATGGCATGTAGGAGGGATATAGGGATGAATATACATGGTTTTATTTTTCAAAAAAAATAAAAAAACGCCACCGTCAAGAATCCCGCCTCGCCAGGCAAAATCCTGATCAGTCAAGGAAGTCGCTTCAACTGCTTTTTTCAGTTAACCCTTAAGAACAAAGTACCTACTTAAATGATCTGGAGGTAGTGTGACGGCAGCCCTATAATAGTAGCCAGACCAACAATATACCTTAAATAATACAAGTGGAATATGTTTCTCATAAGCCAGCAATAGCATCCCTACAAAGTAACCAGCATATACAACAACTACACAGCTCCTCCCAAAAAACAGCTTCTCCCAAAAAGAAAATGCAACCAAATATTTTCCCATGTTAAATGAGGTTAGCTACAGATAGTTGTTGCTTCCAAAAGAATGGAGTTAGAGTCATACCGAAATAAACAGATCCAGATATGGCATATTCTTCTACAAGGCGTCCGTGCTTTTAATATCAACAGAATTAGAATCCACTTTCCAAAATCCAGTCAAGTGGAAAGAGAATGGAAATGCTTACGCCTTTGACCAGCTCTACACGCGTGTGCTTTCATCATGAATTGGAAAAAAATGGAAGTCGTGTTTGTATTTGTAATGGAAATAAATGAAAATTAAAATAATTTTTTACACGTGTGCCCCTTCAAGATCCTGCAATTACAGTTATATTTCTACCTTTTGCAATGTCAATTATGCTCATACCTTCTTACAAAGTTAGCACATGTATCCTTCATTAGTGTCATTGTCAATAAGATAAACTAAACTATGATTCACACAAATCAAGGTGCGGTTATGAAAAGTGTCTTTTACACTTGTGCTCCATCAAGATTCTACAATTACAGTTATGCCTCTATTTTTTTGCAATATCGCTTTTGCCCCTAACTTCTTGAGCCATTAACAGCTATGCCCTTCAGAGGGGCACAAGTGCAAAGTCTTATTATAATTGTTCCCTTCCATCTTCTTCATCTTGCTGGGGACACAACCTCTATCCCCTCTATCTCGAGCCCGCCCCAAGCTTGCAGCCCCTTCACCCCAACCATGTCCCTCCGCCCCAAACCACCACTGCATAAATAGGGAAATGAAAATGAGAGAAGCTCGAAGCTCAACGAGCAATTGGTTTGGTTAGGTCCAACTGCATGGAGGTGGCCAGCGGGGAGGAAGGAAGAAAGAAGAAAGTAGAAGACATGGAAGGAGGAAGAAGAATAAAAAATTACACATGTACCCATCCCTTCTTGTTCCAACTTCGTGTGTGCCCTTAAGTTAATGTCCATTTGGAAGGGGAATGGACGACAACTATCCCAAGGGGCATAACTATATGGCCCAGGAAGGTAGACAGTGCGCAAGTGATATTGAAAAAAAGGTAGGGGTGTGATGGTAATTGCAAAATATCAAAGGGGTACAAGTACAAAAAAACCTAGCATTTTTAGGGGAGAACTGATTCCATCTGTCACAAACCTCAAAAATACGACAGCCAACAATATTATTTCCTTTCCGTCACTTTCTGTCATTTCCAACAGCACGTCCCTAAAACAAATTGTGATTTTTGCACCATGAACCATAAAAACTTTGTAAATTACCTTCTTGATTCTTCATAATTATCATTAACCCATGTAAACTTGCTAACGTTTACACTATGGGCTCTGTGATAAAATAGCATCCATTTGTCCATTAAAATAAACTGGATTCTATTAAAATGAATATATTATCCTTTTTATTGATCAATTTTACAAACGTGCATCCTCCTTCGTCACTCTCCCCCTCTCCCCTCTCCTTCATCATCCCTCGGCTGCACCTAGTGCCATCTCCTTCCCAAGCACGGTCCCTACCAAGGAACAACTATTTAAACAAAGGATTATACGATCGCTTTGGCCTTTCAAGATGCAACCCCATCCATGATAGATCATCGAGGTATGTCACCGTAGACCTTTTCCTATGAGGGAACGAGAGAGAGAGGGTTTAGGATAGGGGCTCCTGACGACGAGATTGGGATCCGATGATCCATTCTCCTCCTCATGGAGGTCAATATATAGGCGTGAAGCCCTCTCTTAGTCCGCCACCTTCCCCCACACCAGACGGTTACAGGCTTCACCAAGACCCGGCCTAGTCGCAAACGCCAACCTCCGGAATGACCGGCGACGGTTCTTGACCACTCAGTCAGAGGCCGTTCTACATCTCCCACTTGACCGTAGTGCTCAAAAACTTTGCAATCCCACTATTCATGTAGTGCATAGAGATGTTTGCAGTTAGATTCATTATTAATGAAAACCTCTTCCATGACTCATGCATTTCTGAGTCCCTTTAAACCAACATGTTTAATGTACATGTTAGCTATTATTCCCTTGGTTAGAGAATCAGTTAACGTATCATTTGTTGGTATATAGGTTACTATATTCTCGTTTCGTCGTTATATCATGTATATAGTGATATTGAATTTCAATGTGCTTTCCTTTAGAACTATTAGCCCCACTATTGATCAAGCTTATTGCAGCTTGATTATCGCAATACATTTCAATTGATCATTTGACCAATTCAGGCTTAAGTTTTTCAGAAAGCGTTTAATCCAAATCGTATGAGTGGTGTCCATGCTACATGCAATGTATTCTGCATGTTGTGTATGTCTAAGTACACATCCTTATTTCTTGCTACCCCAAGAAACAGTTGTTTCACCAAACATGAAAACGTAACCTGATGTATCCACATCCCCTCCGAAATCTGCATCAGAGTATCCTACTACCTCAAGCGATTCAGCTTGATATACTAGTTTCAGATGTACAGTTCCTTTCAGATATCAAAGAATTCTCTTTACAGCTTCCCAATGTGTTGGTCCAAGATTACTTTGATATATACTGACTAGGCTAACTGGATAAGCCAAGTCAGGTCGAGTGCACATCATTGCATACATCAGACTACCCACTGCTTGTGCATATGAAACTTCTAAAGATCTATGTTCCTTTCTAGGACATTGACTCTTACTGATTCTCTTTCCAAGCACAATCGGTGTAGGAGCTGGAGTGATATTATGCATTTCAAATCTCTTTAATACAGTATGCAAATACTTTTCTTGACTAAGACTCAATGTCCTTGAATCTCTGTCTCTTGTAATTTGAATTCCAAGGATATAAGATGCATTGCCCATGTCCTTTATTTCAAATTTACTTCTCAATTTCTCTTTAATTTCATTGAGCATCACTATATCATTACCCACGAGTAGAATGTCATCCACATATAATGACATGATAGCAAACTTGCTCCAACTCTTCATGACATATGCATAATTATCCAACTTATTTGCAACAAATCCAAATTGAATAATTTTCTCATGAAACTTAAGATACCATTGCTGTGAAGATTGTTTCAAGCTATATAATGACTTTCTTGACTTATTTATAAACCCTTTTCTCCTGACCTTTAACCTAAAAACCATCAGGTTGTCTAATATGAATATCCTCTCTTAATTCTCCATTAAGGAAGGCCATCTTCACATTCATTTGGAATAATTCCAAATCCATATATCTTACTATAGCTAAAATCATCTGAATCGATGCGAACTTAGAAACCGAAGATTGGGTTTCCTGAAAGTCTATTCCAACTTGATGAGTATAACCCTTGGCAACTAATCTTGTTTTATATTTATCAACAGCACCGTCAACTCAGTACTTTTTCTTAGATACCCACTTACATCCTATGGATTGCATATCTTCTGACAAATCACATAACTCCCATAAACCGTTTCGCTCATTTGAGTCCAACTCATCACTCATGGATATCATCCGTGCTTCTGACTTGTTTGAAGCTATTGTTTCATTAAATGATATGAGATCGGTACAATCTGTTACATTCTCGTCTACGGTGTAACATGACACCTCGCATCCATAGAAATGATAATTTTCCATCCATGTGAACTGCGTTCTGGGCCTCTTGTTGTCGATTATACTCGTGGGTGTGGGTTCACCCACTTCCTCTAAAGAATCATCATTAACCATATGTTCATTCTCTATATATGGATGATCAGTATCATCTACTAATTCTTTTCTTATCTCCGAGTCATCTTCATTGTCATGTGGGACAATCAGAGGATTTGATTCCTCTACTTCATGCTCATTTTCTTGATGAATTTCAAGGAAAGTTACATCACGACTTTAAATCAGACTTTTAGTTTCATGGAAGAATCTATATCCTTTAGAATGTTCACTATATCTGACAAATTTGCACTTTAATCTCTTTAAGTCCAGCTTATCTCTAAGCTGACTCGGTACCAAGATATGTGCAACACATCCCCATTTCCGGAGATGACCCAACTAAGGTTTCCTATCGTTCCAAATTTCATATGTTGTTGATTTTACGACTTGGTGGGAGTCTGATTCTATATATAATTAGCGGTCAACAATGCTTCTCCCCAAAATTTCTTTGAGAGACCTGAGTGTGACAACATACATCTAATTGCATTCATCAATGTTCTATTCTTTCTTTTTGCTACACCGTTTTGTTGTGGTGTATAAGGTATTGTAGTCTGCCTACAAATGCCTGCTTGAATGCAGTACTCCTCAAACTCCTTTGAGGTACATTCTCCACATCTATCAGTCCTAAGGGTCTTAATTGATTTTTCCAATTTGGTCTCTACTTATGTCTTGTATCTCTTAAATATTTCAAAGGCTTGCATTACTTCCTAAGAGATAAGCATAAGAGAATTTAGAGAATCCATCAATGAATGTTATGAAATATTCCTTATTTATATGTGTACTGACACTTACTGGTCCACATATATCCGAATGGATCAAGCGTAATAATTCCTTTGACCGAATTCTCATTGAGAAGGGTTTTCTCATTATTTTATTGGTTAGACAATGCTCACAAGGCAATGTCCTTGCACCTGTAATTTTAAGCAGAAGATTAGATTTGATCATTTGATCCATTTTTGAATTTCCTGGATGACTCGATCTCATGTACCATAAATCATAATCCAATAAATAACATAGGGTACTCAGAAATCACGCTCGTTGATTCACTAGAACTTATTATAGAAAGACAGAACAGGTCATGCTCGGGTACAAATTTTCCCATAGCATAGAGCTTATTGTAATTTCCTATGGATACACGCTTATTATGAAACGAACTTTAAAGTCTTTCTTGAGCAGAATTGGAGCAGATACGAGGTTCTGGCGTATTCCTGGAGCATATAGTACATCATGAAGTACCATTATATTATCACCCAGGTCAAGCACGTATGTCCCAATACCTTCAACATCTAAGTAGGTGTTCTTCCCCATGAAGATCCTATGTTCGCCTTTTTCAGCTCCTTGAAGTCCACAAGCCCCTCCTTTGTCTTGACAATGTGGTCGGTTGCACCAGAGTCAATCCACCACCCTTCATAATCTGTGACCACAGAATTGCACTCTACGAAACCGTGAATTCTATTTTCTTCTTGCCTTTATTTCCAAGCACTTTAAAATTTCCTGGCTTCTTCTTGTTGGGGCAGTTGACTTTGAAATGGTCATATTTTCCACAACCGTAACATGAGTCACGTGGGTATTTCCCACTTTTTCCTTTGAAATTTACTTTGGAGGGTCCTAGTCTTTTCTTTGTGTGCACCACATTAGCTTCTTCTTACTCCTCCTCAACATCAAAGATCTCGACTTTCAATCTTTTCTTTGAGAGGTCTTTCTCAATCGCCAACTGTGCATGTAGGTCCATCACACTCTTTTTGTTGTCATTCACCCTCAACGATGGGGAAACCATGTTGAATGATGGCGGGAGACTTCCTAGAATGGTTGCTATATGCATCCTCTCTGGAATTGCGCATACAATAGCTGCTAGGTTCTTGGCCATCACGATCATTTTGTTCACGTGCTCGAGGACACTTTCAGATTCTCCTTTATTCTACACGAGTTATACTTATGTAGAATAAGTTGGATGATCACTTATGAATTGGAGTGATATTTCTCCTTAACCGTAGTCCAGAGCTCATTCGATGATTCGTAGATCTCAAAGACCCAAATCAAATTCAAATCTATGTGTGTCAGCATAAAGCTCCTAACCCTATTATCTATTTTCTCTCACTGTTCGCGAGACTTAATTTCTTTCATCGTTGGATTCTCATATAATGTAGGCTAGGTTTATCAATAATGGGGTGTATGTTATCGTGTAATAGGCCAAAGTACATCTTTTTACTCCACAACTCATAATTAGTACCGTTAAGATACTCAATTTTTCTCACCTCAGTGGCCATAGTCTTGCTTGTCATTTTTGAATCTCAAAGAACTCTATTAGGGTTTCCTGGAGTCGAGAAAAAAATGGAGGTGGTGATGTCTTCTTGGATGGTCGGTAAACAGGTTCGACAACTTCGGACCAACCGCCTCCGGCGATCGTGAGAGTAGCGAAGATGCGAGATTGTTTAGCTCTGATACCAGTGATAGATCATTGAGGTATGTCATTGCAGACCTTTTCCTATGAGAGAACGAGAGAGAGAGAGAGATGGTTTAGGGTGGGGGCTCCCAAGGGCGAGATTGGGATCTGATGATCCGTTCTCCTCCTCATGGAGGTAAATATATAGACATGAAGCCCTCGCTTAGTCCGTCCCCTTCTCCATGCTCGACGATTACGATCTTCCCCAAGACCTGGCCTTGCGCAACCGTCGGCCTCTGGAACAGCCGACGATGGTTCTTGACCACTCGGTCATAGGCCATTCTACATAATCTCAATGTGATTCCGCCCTTTGCCATTGAAATTCACGTGGTTTCTGCTTTCATTAATGTCGCTTGTTGATTTCTCTTATCATAGGTTCTTTCATGCCAATGAGGAGATCGAGACTTCCAACCATCTATATTTGTGTCACTCCGAGTAAAGTTACCCGAAGGACTTATAACATCATTATATGCATCTAAGAGAAGAATATCCTAGACATTCCCTTCACAATTACTTTCATTCTCTCCCTGAAGGAAATGCTCGATGAAGTAAGATCCATGCTCAATATAAGTGACATCTTTAGTCACATGTACTTTTCCATCCTCAAAAAACAAATATTTGTAACCTTTCTGAGTAGGAGAATGTCTCAAAAAAATAACTTTGACTGCATGTGCATGGAGTTTCTTTACATTAGGTGCAGAGTTGTGAAACTAGCACACACAACCAAAAACCCTCAGATGAAGCACAAATGCCTTGCTCTCGGGCTAAACAATAGAAAAAGGGGGTAGCCGCGTTCAGTCGTCTTAAGGGCATCATGTGTATGAGGAAAGAACTACTAAGAACCGCCTCTCCTCAGAATCTCTTAGGGATATTTCTGTGAAACAAGATCTCTATGCTAACTTCAAGAAGATGTATGCTCTTTGTCGGGAACATGAAGAGCATTGTGGATAGAAAATTTATCATGAAGGGAAACACTTCTTTTCCCTACAACAGTGACATGGGATCCATCAGCAAGGGCAACATGGTCCTTACCAGAGGCCAATTCATAGGTTCTAAAAAGTTTTGGATCACCTGTTATATGGTCAGTAGCACCGTTATCAATTATCCACTCAACTTTTAGATATTCTGCCAGGAGGGAAAAGCACACCAATACAACCTTATAATCTCAACTAACTAATCTCTGATCACTGCAGCTGAGAAAACAAGGGTCGAACAAACCAATGATAACAACACTTTGCAACCCAACGAGAAAAGAGGCACAACAACTATATGAGAATGAAATCCAATGTAAATCACAGCGAAGTCCAAGCTCCAACCCAAGCACGACCAACAAAGAAATAGTAGGCAGGATCTTCAGCCCCACTTCAGCAGATACCAACAGCAGACAACAAAAGATCCCAGCCCTAACATGAAAGAAGGCCTCCAAGAGGAGCCTTAGGCGACAACACGATGGGTAGAAGCTCCTTACACTAGCACTTAGGTAAATCACAACAGCACCACAGGAGGATCACAACAAAATCAAGTAAATCCATCCACTAGTACCCAAGTAAATAATAGCAATGGTGTACAAACAATAGCCGCAATCTCACACAAGGGTTGGTGCTGCAAATAGGCCCTAATCACATCAATCGACCCCAAAAAACACAGCCCAACGTGAAGCAACAATTGTGTAATTGCAGCGCCGAGAGTTGGAACCCGACACTCTCGGTCGAATACCTTGGTATGCAACCAATGCTCCAGTGGCTCCTGCACTCTACGACATTTCCTTGAACACCTGGTGTGCAATCTGAACAGATCTTAGCCACCAGTCGAACACTCCAACACAGTAGCAACACAATCTTTTTCGCCAAAGGACGGGCTCCCCTTTGTGCTAACATAGCAGGTCCCCAACCACTGGGGCATGCAGAATTTTAGGTGCACATCAGGAGATTACAACCCTCAAATGAGCAACGAAAGGTAGCAAATCACGAACAAGAAATCCAACAACAACGGGTCGATACTGTAGACGAAACACAACTTCCAACAACTGTTGATGGTAAGATCCAGTGGTTCAACCTAGTTCTGATACCATGTACGAAAACAAGCCAACAGTTGAGACAATCGTTTAACGTGGAAACCCTTCACGATGGAAGGGAAAACCCTGGTGGAAAGGGTCTTTGTTGCTCACAGCAACAAGATCTGTATATTTTCTTCTCATTTTGTTCAAATGGAAGAGGGAGAGATACATATATGTCTTCAAGTAAGACGGATCCACTCCCTAGATCCGTTTACCCAATTACATGTCACTCAACAAACGTCCTTACCATGAACATTTACCAGGCAACCCTCAGGTAACTCGCCTCTCCCAAAAACCTCTTGATAACCCTGAGGCCATCACTTTGATAGCTTTGCTTCTGTATATCCTTAAGTAGCGTATAAAAGCCATGACTAGAGCAAATATAACTGTCCAGATATTATAAAGTTAAGGATTACCCCATACTCCTAACCAACTAAAAAATAAATAACACATAGAAAACAACCAAATCTTTTTCGCTGTGAATTTGGGCCATACCCAAACTTAACCCAAAATTGGGGATCATTCTTTATAGTTTCCTTCCAACATTTTCTAGCAACCCAACAACCTCTCTTGTAAGGCACAAGCAATGCTACAACAAACAACAATCAGGCTATGCACATCTTTTAATCTCTCACATTAGACCTTTATCATGCCACCGTCAAGAATCCCGCCTCGCCAGGCAAAATCCTAATCAGTCAATGCAGTCGCTTCAATAGCTTTTTTTTCAGTTAACTCTTGAGAACAAAGTATCCACTTAAATGATCCGGTGGTAGTGTGAGGGCAGCCCTATAATAGTAGCCAGACCAACAATAAACCTTAAATAATACAAGTGGAGTATGTTTCTCATAAGCCAGCATCCCTACAAAGTAACCAGCATATACAGCAACTACACAGTTCCTCCCAAAAAACAACATCCCTTAGGGATATTTCTTTAAAATAATATCTCAATGCTAACTTAAAGAAGATGTATGTTTTTCCATTCTACTACACTGTTCTGCGGAAGGGTATATCTACAAGAAGTCTCATGAATAGATCTTTTAGTATTAAATAATTCTTGCAGTCCCTCAGACAAATATTCATGAACATTATCAGACCTAAACCATTTGATCACTTTCTCATATTGTGTCTCAATGAGATTTAAAAACTTTTTTACAATGCTGACAACTTCCCCACGATCATGAAGAAAATAGACAAATGTACTTCTAGAATAATCATCAATAAACGTAGTGAAGTACTTACCACCAGTATGATTAGGTAGATTAGAGGGACCCAATACATCAGAGTGAATTAGCTCAAAAATCTCACTTGTCCTACTCTTAGAAATGGAATAAGTTGCATGAGTGTGCTTCGCCTTCAACATACATGACACGCTAAATCTGCAGAGTTCAAATCTTCAAATAATAGAGGAAATAACTCTTTAAGATACCCAAAGGGAAGATGACCAAGACGTTTATGCCGCTGTATTGCCTGACTATGATAATTATTCATGTTTTTCTCCCTCGAATCACAATCGTCAAAGCAGTTGTTACTTTAATTGGTAGACGATACAAATCGTCAGAAGCTAAACCAATCCCAATTCTTCTCCTTGTCACCAAGTCTTGCATC
Organism: Ottelia alismoides; assembly: GCA_037367405.1. Classification (NCBI taxonomy): domain Eukaryota; kingdom Viridiplantae; phylum Streptophyta; class Magnoliopsida; order Alismatales; family Hydrocharitaceae; genus Ottelia; species Ottelia alismoides. The sequence continues at coordinate 1,459,953 of JAZKJV010007734.1, forward strand.
ATACAACTGTCAGAAGAAAAGACAATTTCACAATTCAATTCTTTTATTATATTGCTAATATAGAGGAGATTTAGAAGCATGTCAAGAATATGAAGAGCGTTATGGATAGCAAATTTATCATGAAGGGAAACACTTCCTTTCCCTGAAACAATGACATGAAATCCATCAGCAAGGGCAATGTGGTCCTTGCCAGAGTCCAATTTATAGGCTCAGAAGAGTTTTGACACTTGTCATATGGTCAGTACCACCACTATCAATTATCCACTCAAGTTTTGGATCACAAGCCATGAGGGAAGAGCACACCAACACAACCTTGTAATCTCAACTAACTAATCTCCGACCCTGCAGCTGAGCAAACAAGGATCGAGCAAACCAACGGTAACAACACTTTGCAACCCAACAACAAAAGATGCACAACAACTATATGAGAATGAAACCCAATGTCAATCACAGCGAAGTCCAAGCTTCAATCCAAGCACAACGAACAAAGAAATAACGGATGGGGTCTTCAAGCCCACTTCAACCGATACCAACAACAGACAAAGAAAGATCCCAGCCCTGACATGAAAGAAGGCCTCCAAGAGGAGCCATAGGCGGTAGCAGAGTGGGTAGGAGCTCCTCACACTAGTACTTAGGTAAATCACAGCAGCACTACACGAGGATCACAAAAAAAACAAAGGGTTAGAGCAGAAAATAGGCCCTAATCGCATCAATCGATCCCAAAAAACGTAGCCCAACATGAAACAACTTGCAGCACCAAGAGTTGGAACTCGACGGTGTCGGTCGAATACCTTATGTGCGACCAATGCTCCAATGGCTCCAGCACTCTATGACATTTCCTCGAACACCTGGTGTGCAATTCAGGAAAGATCTCAGCCACTAGTCGAACACTCCAGCGCAGCAACACAATCTTTTTCGTCAAAGCACACACAGGCTCCCATTTGTGTTAACACAACAATCAAACAGGTCCCAAAGTAGAGCCCTAACGTGGGAGCAGCCCTATCACCACGATCTCCACAACCGTAGCCACTGGGGCGTACAGATTTTGGGTGCACAGCAAAAGATCACAACCTTCAAAGGAGCAACGAAAGGTAGCAAATAACAATACAAGATCTCCAGCAATAACAAGTCAATACCGACGACGAAACACAATTTCCAACATCCGTTGATGGTAAGATCCAGTGGCTCAACCTAGTTCTGATGCCATGTAGGAACAAGCAAACAATTGAGACAATCATTTAACGTGGAAACCCTTCATGATGTAAGGGAAAAACCACGGTGGAAAGGATCCTTGTTGCTCACAGCAACAAGGTATGTTTCTCTTCTTTTGTTTTCAAGGTAAGACGGATCCATTCCCTAGATCTATTTACATGTTTACATGTCACTCAACAAATGTCCTCACCTTGAACATTTACCAGGAAACCCTCAAGTAACTCGTGTCACCCAAACACTAGGGATGTTAATCTCGGTAGACCTATTGGGTACCCAATCCGAATCCGCTTCGTTTAATGGTCCGAAACCGGTCACATTTATTTTTGGACGGGTTTGGATTTTGAGATCACTGCCCATGTGGGTATGGGTATGGATTTGAGATTGCCTTGTGTTCCGAACACGAACCCATCCTAAATCCGAATAAAAATATTTAAATATAGATATGTGTGTTGCATTTTAGCCGAACTCATCAGATTCGCTTAATACCTAATACGTATCGATTTACATATATAAAAATACGACTCATTTTTCTCACTTCCATTCATTTATTCATATTTGACTACCTTTTATATCGTCAATAAATAAAAATTATCAACCCAAAGAATTAAACACTTAACACACACGCATATATTTTTAATATTTCCTACACATTGCGCATCTTTGTATACCAACAAATTATATAATCTCCTGAAATTTAATCTACGTCTAATAATCTTATGTACGTTTATGAAGAGTTTACGATTTTATTATGTTGAATATGTGGATACCCATTAGATACATGGGTATCCGCCATGTATATGGGTACCCGCTAGAAATTATCCGTTTAATAAATGGATGGGTATGGGTAGTGATTTTATAAATGGGTACGTGCTCTGAAATATTGATACATGCCCCAAACCCGGCACACTGACATTCCTACCAAGCACCTCTTGATAACCCTGAGGCCATCACTTTGATAGATTTGCTTCTATATATCCTTAAGTAGCGCATAAAAGCCATGACTAGAGCAACTATAACCATCCAGCTATTAGAAAGTTAAGGATTACCCCATACTCCTAACCAACTAAACAATAAATAACACATATACAAAAAAAACAACCAAATCTTTTTCGTTCGTTGTGAATTTGGGCCATACCCAAACTTAACCCAAAATTGGGGCATCCTTCTTTATAGTTTCCTTCCAACATTTTCTATCAACCCAACAACCTCTCTTGTAAGGCACAAGCAATGCTACGACAAACAATAATCAGGCTATGCACATCTTTTAATCTCTCGCATTAGACCTTTATCATGCCACCATCAAGAATCCCGCCTCGCCAGGCAAAATCCTGATCAGTCAAGGTAGTCGCTTCAACAGCTTTTTTACAGTTAACCCTTAAGAACAAAGTACCCACTAAAATGATCTGGAGGTAGTGCGAGGGTAGCCCTATAACAGTAGCCAAACCATCGATATACCTTAAATAATACAAGTGGAGTATGTTTCTCATAAGCCACCATCCCTACAAAGTAACAAGCATATACAGCAACTACACAGCTCCTCCCAAAAAGAAAATACAACCAAATCTTTTCCCCTGTTAAAGGAGGTTAGCTACAGATATTTGTTGCTTCCAAAAGAATGGAGTTAGAGTCATACCGAAATAAACAGATCCAGATATGGCATATTCTTCTACAAGGCGTCCGTGCTTTTAAAATCAACTGAATTAGAATCCACTTTCCAAAATCCAGTCAAATGGAAAGCGAGAATGGAAATGCTTATGCCTTTGACCAGCTCTACATGCGTGTGTTTTCATCAATGGAAATGCTTATGCCTTTGACCAGTTCTACACGCATGTGCTTTCTTCATGAATTGGGAAAAAAATGAAAGTCGTGTTTGTAATTGTAATGGAAATAAATGAAAATTAAAAGATTTTTTTACACGTGTGCCCCTTCAAGATCCTGCCATTACAGTTATATTTCTACTTTTTTGCAATGCCAATTATGCTTGTTGGAAAAAGTGAGTGATATATTATTCCAAGGAACCCTAGGCTCTCTTATATAGAGAGGCCTCATGGGTAAAGTACATAAGAGTCCAAGAAATAAACAGAAATTAAGAAACGGTACATAACATAATAACATAAGTCTCTACACTTCCCCTCAAGGTAGAGCATAGATGTCTATCATGCTCAGCTTGGAAGAACATCTCTGGAAGGGTCCTCTGAGCAACGGCTTGGTGAATACGTCAGCAGTCTGATCCCCTGAGCTAACGTGAGATGTAGATATCAAGCCTCTCTGGATCATGTCTCTCGTGTAATGACAGTCCACTTCGATATGCTTTGTTCTTTCATGGAATGTTGGATTGTTGGCAATAAACAATGCTGCTTGATTGTCACACTGAAGCTGCATGGGTAAAGGTACAGTTTTATGTAGATCTTTTAGAATAGCTCGAACCCACATCATCTCCGTGCTTGCATGTGCCATGGCCCTATATTCAGATTCAGCACTGGACCTTGCACAACAGTATGTTTCTTGCTTCTCCAAGAAACCAGAGAGCTCCTAACAAAAACGGTGGATCCTGAAGTAGACTTTCGATCCTTAGGACACCCTGCATAATCTGTGTCTGCACATGTTGAAATAGATAAATCTGTGCCCTTTCTAAATAGCAACCCTGAGCCTGGAGAAGACTTTAGATACCTCAGTATCATGTATATGGCATCCATATGACTTGTCTTGGATGCTCCATAAATTGACTCACCTGACTTACTGCAAAAGCAATATCGGGTCGAGTTATGGTGATATAAAGGAGCTTACCCACCATCTCTCTATATCTCCTATTGTCTACTTCTGTAGTGTCATCGTCATACAGCTTCATGCTTGGATCCATAGGAGTACTCGATGGTCTACATCCAACCATGCATGTTTCAATCAAAAAATATGTGATGTACTTCCTTTGGGTCATCACCAGACCCTGTGCATTCCTGGCAAATTCCAACCCCAGAAAGTATCTTAGGGTACCAAGATCCTTCGTGACAAACTGACGGCCCAGGAATGCTTTTGCCCTCTCTATTCCCTGTACATCATCTCCTGTAACCAGAATATCATCAACATAGATCATGATGACAACCGTACCTGTAGAAGACTTCTGAATGAACAACGAGTGATCTGCATTTGATCTTTTGAACCCATGTCGTTCAATCAGGTGGGAAAGCTTCTGAAACCACGCCCTTGGGCTCTGCTTAAGGCCATAAATCGCCTTGTGAAGTCTACACACCATATGCTTCTCCCCCTCAGTAGTGAACCCTGGTGGTTGTTGCATGTAGACTTCCTCCTGCAAATCTCCATACAAGAAGGCATTCTTGACATCAAGTTGAGATATAGTCTAGTCACGTACCACAGCAATTGATAAAAGAATGCGAAGAGTAGAGTGACGATCCACTGGAGAAAATGTATCCATATAGTCCACGCCATAGGTTTGTGTGAAACCTCTCACAACTAGCCGTGCCTTGTATTGATCTAAACTGCCATCGGCATGGTATTTAACTGTGAATACCTACTTGCAGCTAACAATGGACGCGTCAGGGGGAGCATTAATCAAGCTCCATGTGCCACGAGACTATAAAGCACGCATCTCTTCTTCCATAGCCAGTCGCCAGCAATAGATCTTCATAGCTTCTTGATAGGTTCGTGGTATGTCTATGGAAGACAAAGCCGCAATAAATCTCTGAAAGTCGCCTGTGAGGCGATGAAAGGACACCTGGGAAGCAAAAGGATAAGACACGCAAGTTCGTTTCCGTTTCCGAATAGCAATGGGAATATCAAGGTCGCCGTCCACTGTATTGGATGGTGTAGTCTCCTCCTGCAATGAAGAATCCTGCATATGTACCATATCTGACCAGTCAGTAGTGATGCCATCTGAACATACCTGAGGCGTGATGGATGCCTGACGTGTAGCCTGAGCAGGACCTGACCGACGCGTATAGAATTTTGGTAAAGGTGGAATAGGAGGTTGTGGAGGTGGCGGTGGTGGAGGTGGCGGTGGTGGTGGTGGCGTAGCAACTGGATCTGGAGTGGACTCAGGTGAACTCAAGCTAGGAGGAGGAGGAGGAACATAGACATCATTGTTGGTAGTGGACGAGACCAGCCTGTCACCTGCAGGGGAAAAGTACATAACAGACTCAAAAAATGTGACATCAGCACTGATAAAATATTTCTTGTTTATGGGGTCATAACAGCGATAGCCCTTCTGAGTCCGAGAGTAACCTATAAAGATACACTTGACAGCTCTAGGAGAGAGTTTGTCAAGTCCAGGAGATAGGAGATGAACAAACGCAACAGTACCAAAGACACGAGGAGTAAGGGAGAATAATTCCTTATCAGGGAAAATGATAGAAAGATGAATTTTCTCACCAAGGACAGATGATGGCATACGATTGACCAAGTAGCAGGCTGTAAGGACAGAATCCCCCCATAAAGTGATAGGAGCACAACTCTGAATAAGGAGGGTTCGAGAGATGTCAAGAAGATGACGATGCTTTCTTTCTGCCATGCCATTCTGTTGAGATGTGTAAGCACAGGTGGTTTGGTGAATAATACCCTTAGACGGGAGAAACTGAGAGAGAGATCGGGTGCAGAATTCCAATGCATTATCTGTACGAACATATTTGACAGTAGAAGAAAAAATATTCTGCACTTCATTAATTAAATTTTTAATAACATCCCCTGCTTCAGATTTATTCTTTAAAAGAAAGACCAAGATACACGAGAAAAGTCATCCACCACAACTAGATAAAACTTGTATCCCTGATGATCAGGTACACGACTCGGACCCCAAATATCAATGTGAAACAACTCAAACGGGGAGCTACTGCTCCGACTCTGACGACTAGGAAAGCTAGACCGATGATGCTTTCCCAATTGACATGCTTCACAACGAAATGAAGAACTGGGAGAGATCTGAGGCAAGAGATGTCGTATTTTCTGGAGCGGGAGATGGCCAAAGGGAAGATGCCAGATGTATGGAGATACTGGTCCGACGGAATGAGAAGAGACGCCAGCATAAGAGTTCCGGACCAGCCGATAGAGACCATTCTGCTCAGGCCACAACCAATCACCCTGCCCGTTAGTATGTCCTGAAAAATAAGAGATGAGGGGTCAAATATAGCATGATAGTGCAAATCCTTTGTAATCTGACTAATAGATAACAAATTCATGGAGAACTCGAGAGCATGTAGAACATTCTATAGATGCATAGAAGGTGATAAGGAAACCTCCCCTTGTCCAACAAGGGGGGAATGAGTACCATCTGCTATCAGCACTGAGTGGCCATGAGGGATGTCCCTGTAGGACTTAAGTCTCTCTCTCTCTATCCCGGCAGAGATGATGGGTGGCGCCAGAATCTATAATCCAATTAGATAGATCATGATAAGATGTAAAGGAAGTAGCACTACCTGAGGTACTAGCAGCGGCAGACAAACTGGCAGAAGCTGTAGCAGCAACATCTGAAGGTACACCTGGAGAATCAGTAGATGATTGTGGCATAATATCACGTAGACGTGCCACAAGCTCTTCGAATCGGTTATCTGCAGTGGATGATGACTGGGGCAGTACATGCTCGGCTACACGCGCTGATGCTGGAAACCCATGCTTAGAGTAGCATGTATCCTCCGAGTGGCCTTTGCGATGGCAGAACGAACAAGGCTGGCGAAAGCGACCTCCTCGTCCACTGGGTCCACGTCCACGACCAGAAGACTGACCACCTCTCCTACGTGATGCTGCCATCGCCGATGGGGGTGGAGTAGACATGCTGGAAGCTGATATGCGACTGAGCCTTCGGTAAACGTCCTCTATAGGAGGAATGACTGCATCAGCCAGTATCTGAGAGCGGGCTTCCTCATACTCTGGATCGAGCACTGCAAGTAGTACGCCCACCATGGTAGCATTCCGAAATGTCTTCTCTTGCTCTAGAGTCGCCGTGAGTGGTATGGTACTGTATAATTTCTCGAACATCCCTCTCAGGGATGTGTACAATGAGTGAAGTGGCTGGCCATTCTGCTTCATCGTGAATATATCATGCTGGAGCTGTAACATCTTGGTCTCGTTCCGTACTTGGGAATACGTAGCGGTCAGAATATCCCACATTGCCTTGGCAGTGGGCTGATGGAGGACATCATTGGCAATCTCCATCGACAATGTGCCTAACAGCCAAACCTTGGCATAAGAATTATCAGCCTCCCAAGAGGAATAGATCCCAGTCTTCTCTCCCAGTTCATCCTCGATAAGTATATGCTTCTTATCGTTTGACTTCATGAGACTCATGAACTGCATCGCCCAGAGCTCATAGTTTGTCCCGTCCATCTTGACTATTGGCGCAGGACCTTTGAAGGCGCCTATGGAGGGCATAGCGACTTTGTTCTCTTACATGTCTCCGTAGATGAAGAACTAGGGATTGTAGACCAGAAACAAGTGTCTACAAAAACTTGATCGGATTTGAGTGCATATGTAGACGTTAAGCACTCAAATCCATGGAGATAGAACGACCGACGAAAGAGGGGACGTCGGCGTGGAAGGAAGAGGAACCCAGCGGTGAGGTTCCCCTGCCTTGGGCTTCAATAGGCGGAGTAGAGAGGCAGGGCTCGGTGGCGAGACAAGGAGCTCGACGGTAAGGAGGGGCTGTGGCGGCGAGGCGGGGAGGGCCCGGCGGCAAGGTGGGGACCCTACGACGAGGAGGGGGCCCTACGTCGAGGAGGGGGCCCTACGGCGAGGAGGGGGGGCCCGGCGAGGAGGAGGGGCCCGACGAGGAGGGGGCCCTACGGCGGCGACGGGGGAAGGGTGGTGGAGAAGGGGGGAGACGACGGTGGAAAGAGCCTAGGGTTAGGGTTAGACCCTGTGCTCTGATACCATGTTGGAAAAAGTGAGTAATTTATTATTCCAAGGAACCCTAGGCTCTCTTATATAGAGAGAGGCCTCATGGGTAAAGTACATAAGAGTCCAGGAAATAAACAGAAATTAAGAAACGATACATAACATAATAACATAAGTCTCTACAATGCTCATTCCTTCTTACACCGTTAGCAGATGTATCCTTCATTAGTTTCATTGTCAATAAGATAAACTAAACTATGGTTCACACAAATCAAGGTGTGGTTATGAAAAGTGTCTTTCACATTTGTGCTCCATCAAGATTCTGCGGTTACAGTTATGCCCCTGTTTTTTTTACAATATCGCTTTTGCCCCTAACTTCTTGAGCCATTAACAGCTATGCCCTTCGGAGGGGCACAAGTGCAAAGTCTTATTATAATTATCCCCTTCCATCTTCTTCATCTTGCTGGGGACACAGCCTCTATCCCCTCTATCTCGAGCCCGCCCCAAGCTTGCAGCCCCTTCACCCCGACCATGTCCCTCTGCCCAAACCACCACTGCATAAATAGGGAAATGAAAATGAGAGAAGCTTGCAGGTCAACGAGCAATTGGTTTGGTTAGTTCCAACTGCATGGAGGTGGACAACAGGGAGGAAGGAAGAAAGTAGAAGACATAGAAGGAGGAAGAAGAATAAAAAATTACACATGTACTCATCCCCTCTTGTTCCAACTACGCGTGTGCCCTTAAGTTAACGTCCATTTGGAAGGGAACGGACGACAACTACCCCGAGGGGCATAACTGTATGACCCATGATGGCAGGACGTGTGCAAGTGATATTGAAAAAAAGGCAAGGGTGTGATGGTAATTGCAAAATATCAAAGTGGTACAAGTACAAAAAACCTAGCATTTTTAGGAGAGAACTGATTCCATGAAACACCCCGTAATTTTTGGATTTTTCTGAAGTTTTAAAACCTATTCAATATTATACTCAAAAGAAGCATCTCGTCGCAAGCTTTCCAACGAGCCCAAAAAACGCGTAATTCCAAGTTCGGATGTGGGAGATATGCCTATTTTGGTGAAGAGGGGTCATGGTTTTTGAGGGGATTAATGGTTACGGGATTAGATAAGTTAAGTACGAATTAAGGTTAGTTTAGGGTTTCTAAAACTAGGGTTTTAATCCCAATCTATATTAATACCCCCACCCTTCATCTCCTCTCATTGCTACTCCTTTTCAAACCCTAATTCATCAATTTTCTTCCTCCCCATGTCATTCTCTTATCTCGTTCCCTCTCCTTCTCTAGAGAGTCAAAAGGATAACGGTGCAAGCTCCGTAGCTTCGCGACAAGAAGAAGACGAGGAGGGTCATCGCAAGGGAAAGGCAAACCTCTCATCGGATTCGTGATCGGGAGATCTAGCACGTGGATCAAAGACGTGCACGAGTATAGGTAACGGATCTTCGACTTTCTCCTCTCTTTTTTGAGATTGTCATATCGGGATTAAATACTCGTTTTTGATCCTATCCCGAGGATCTCCTCTTGCTGTTGGTATAATCCTATTTCAAATTAGTAAATGAGACCTTCATCTTTCGGATGGGAAACCAATTAATACTCTTTCACTTTGTTGAAATCTCAATGCTGTAGCGTTATCACCATGCTGTGGCGTATGTGCAAAATTAATACTTTTATCACCATGATGTGGCGTCATGTGCAAAACTAATACTTTTAGAGAATAACTAAAGGAGTACAAGGGTGTAGAATGTGATAAGCCTCCATCATTGGCTATCCCTAAATGTGTTGTTGTCGAATGTGTCCCATGTATCATTCTATGATGGAAGCCTATTGAATATGGCTGAATTAATCACTAACTTGTTCGTCTCTGTAATACCTAATATGCTCTTGACGTTTGTTCCTATCGGAAATTAAGATGGCTTGTGAATCGATTAAAGGTGAATTGTTAAACATGTACTGATGTTCATAGCAGTGTCCATAACTTGTAATAGACTGCACGCAATAAGTGATTATAAAAAGGATTAATTAATTCTTCTTTTTTTTCTTTCTAAAATATCTAAATATAGGTTCTCCAATTTTAAGCATGTTCTCTCCCAGTAGAGTTACTTTCCATGATATTGAGGATTATCCTGTTTCAAATTGTGGGTTAAAATCTCGATGGATGAAAGTCCCCCATGTCCGTAATGTCATATCTATTGGTTTGACCAAATCAAGAGTATCATCTTAAATTGTCGTCACACGTAATGATCATTGACCTATTCCTTATATTCTAATTATAGCATGATCTTTCTTACGTATGAGTTGTTATTATATATTTTTTTATTAGGGACAGTTATGACCCCTGGCGTGCATATCAATAGTTAGGACTTTTAAATTCCATGTTGTTAATAATCTTGAACATATATGATGAGTCATTGTTCTCTTACTCGTTATGTATTACATGATATGGCCTTTCCATTATGCCTATTTATATTGTATGTTATACATGATTTCCTTTATCTCGATTAGTGATTGAAAATTTGTTTTAGATAGCTTTTTGTATAAGATTTGCAGGAGTCTTTTTTTTCCATGTACGCATGTAGTCACTTAACCATACTATTATATATATTCAATAATGTGTATTCTCTTCTATCAACTTTTTACTATAGAGTGTATCTTATTGGTTACAATAATTCTTTTGAACCATATAATAAGGCTTAAGGAACTTTAGATCTTACTCGTTGATGAGGTTTTGATTGTTTAGTTCGTTAATTAAACCGACTCGGAGAACTCATTTGTATTTGACTAATATGGGATGCTCTTTGACAAGCATGGAAAACAATTAGTGAATGGATGATACCTCGAGGGCCTTAAGTGTGTTGGTCTGAGAATTGAACCATGGAGATTTGTGGTTTAGCTCCAAGATTAATTGATTAATCATGTGCAAGTGTAGGAATAAAATTTATTTACTACAAGGTGGGTGCACACCCTTGTAGTCTGGCTGAGCCGACAGTTAGTCATCCTCACTCGCGGGGCATCACAGAGTGAGGTGATGGTAGGTATCTGGTGGAATTGAGGTTTTATGCATGCGTGCATTGCACTATATGGATTCGTTCTTGTTGCACTTGTTTTGGAGCGAGCAAGACTCCTCCGGCAGACTCGATTAATAGAGTTGCGACTCACCGGACTTGTATGTCCCGTCTCGAGTGTCAGAGTACTACCAACTAGACTAGCTGAATGATCGCGTTTGCGCACAGGTTTTAGGTTGCACTTTAAATGAGGTGTTGCAGGCTTCATTTCTAGTGTAATCTTTCTCCTTTGACGGGCGAGTCCGGGATAAGTAAATGAGAATATGGATTAAGACCTGACAAAGAATTATTTTTGATTGTGTAATTGTAAAAAGGCTAGATTATAACTGAATGTATATTACTAGATGCTTTCAAATGTTCTCTTCCAAACTTGTTCAGTTACCGCATTTGCAATTCCCACCTATAATCTCTTAATTTATAATTTATTTTATCCTTACTGGGTTAATTGACTTACAAGTTACATTCTTGGAAATCTAACAGGAAGTGTAGAGCAGGAGACAGAGGCTCACATCTTTGGTGGTGCATCTGCAGGACGTTGTTAAGGTTGAGGACTAGTTTCACAGTAGCTTCTGTTTTCCTTCCTTTCCAATTATTTATGACATAATAAAGAGACTTTGAATTCTATCTTTTTTTTATGTGGACATTGGTGATCAATGGAAGTTAGATTTTCTCTCCCATGTCTTCATATTTGTATTAATGGTATATCATGCAGGTTGTTTATGATTGTTGTTGAGTAAATCTTGAGAATGAGTGTTTAGATGCGCTCCCGCTGAGGCGGGGCGTTTCATTCCATCTGTCACAAACCTCAAAAATACGACAGTCAACAATATTATTTCCTTTCTGTCACTTTCTTTCATTTCCAATAGCACAAATCCCTGAAACAAATTGAGATTTTTGCACCATGAACTGTAAAAACTTTGTAAATTACCTTCTTGATTCTTCATAATTATCATTAACCCTTGTAAACTTGATAACTTTTACACTATGGGCTCTGTGGTTTGCGTCCATTTGTCCATTAAAATAAATTGGATTCCATTAAAAATGAATATATTGTCCTTTTTATTGATCAATTTTACAAATGTGCATCCTCCTTCATCACCCTCCTCCCCTCTCCCTTCAACATCCCTCAGCTGCACCTAGTGTCATCTCCTTCCCTAGCACGGTCCCTACCGAGGAACAATTATTTAAACAGAGGATCATGCGATCGCTTTGGCCTTTCACGATGCAACCCCGTCCATGATAGATCGTCGAGGTATGTCGCGACAGATCTTTTCCTATGAGGGAACGAGAGAGAGAGAGAGAGGGTTTAGGATAGGGGCTCCTAGATGATCCATTCTACTCCTATTGGAGGTCAATATATAGGCGTAAAGCCCTCGCTTAGTCCGCCACCATCCCCCACACCTGACGCTTATAGATTTCACCAAGACCCGACCTAATAGCAACTGCCGGCCTCTGGAATGGTCGGAAATGGTTCTTGACCACTTAGTCAGAGGTCGTTCTACATCTCCCACTTGATCATAGTGGTCAAAAACTTTGCAATCCCACTAATCGTGTAGTGCATAGATATGTTTGCAGTTAGGTTCATTATTCATGAAAACCTCTTCCTTGACTCATGCATTTCTGAGTCTCATTAAACCAACATGTTTATTGTACGTGTTATCTACTATTCCCTTGGTTAGAGAATCGGTTAACATATCGTTTGTCGGTATATAGGCTACTGTAATTTCTCGTTTTGCCACTATATCGTGTATATAGTGACATTGGATTTCAATGTGCTTTCCTTTAGAATTATTAGCCCCACTATTGATCAAGCTTATTGCAGCTTGATTATTGCAATACATTTCAATTGATCATTTGACCAATTCCGGGATTAAGTTTTTCAAAAAGCGTTTAATCCAAACCGCATGAATGTTGGCCAAGCTACATGCAATGTATTCTGCTTGTTGTGTATGTCTAGATACACATCCTTGTTTCTTGCTACCCCAAGAAACAGTTGCTTCACCAAACATGAAAACGTAACCTGATGTATCCACATCCCCTCCGAAATCTGCATCAGAGTATCCTACTACCTCAAGTGATTCAGCTTGATATACTAGTTTCAGATGTACAGTTCCTTTCAAATATGAAGAATTCTCTTTACAGCTTCCCAATGTGTTGGTTCAGGATTACTTTGATATCTACTGACTAGGCTAACTGGATAAGCCAAGTCAGGTCGAGTGCACATCATTGCATACATCAGACTACCCACCGCTTGTGTGTATGGAACTTCTAAATATTTATGTCCCTTTACAGGACATTGACTCTTACTGAGTCTCTTTCCAAGCACAATCGATGTAGGAGCTAGAGTGATATTCTGCATTTCAAATCTTTTTAATACAGTATGCAAATATTTTTCTTGACTAAGACTCAATATCCTTGAATCTTTGTCTCTTGTAATTTGAATTCCAAGAACATAAGATGTTTTGCCCATGTCCTTTATTTCAAATTTACTTCTCAATTTCTCTTTAATTTCATTGAGGATCACTATATCATTACCCACGAGTAGAATGTCATCCACATATAATGACATGATAGCAAACTTGCTCCCACTCTTCATGACATATGCACAACTATCCAACTTATTTGCAACAAATCCAAATTGAATAATTTTCTCATGAAACTTGAGATACCATTGCCGTGAAGACTGTTTCAAGCTATATATTGACTTTATTAACTTATTCATAAACCCTTTTCTCCTGACCTTTAACCTGAAAACCATCATGTTGTCACATCCATTTGGAATAATTCCAAATCCATATATCTGACTGTAGCTAAGATCATCTGAATCGATGCGAACTTAGCAAGCGAAGATTAGGTTTTCTGAAAGTCTATTCCAGCTTGATGAGTATAACCCTTGGAAACTAATCTTCTTTTATATTTATCAACAGCACCATCAACTCGGTACTTTTTCATGAATACCCACTTACATCCTATGGATTGCCTACCTTCTGGAAAATCACATAACTCCTATACACCGTTTCGCTCAATTGAGTCCAACTCATCACTCATGGAAGTCGTCTGTGATTTTGACTCATTTGAAGCTATTGTTTCATTAAACGATATGAGATCGATACAATCTACTACATTCTCATCTATAGTGTAACATGACACCTCGCATCCATAGAAATGATAATCTCTCATCCATGCGAACTGTGTTCTGGGCCTCTTGTTGCCGATTATACTCGTGGGTATGGGTTGACCCACTTCCTCTAAAGAATTATCATTAACCATAGGTTCATTCTCTATATATGGATGATCAGTATCATCTACTAATTCTTTTCTTATCTCCGAGTCATCTTCATTGTCTTGTGGGACAATCAGAGGATCTGATTCCTCTACTTCCTACTCATTTTTTTGATGAATTTCAAGGAAAATTACATCACGACTTTAATTCAGACTTTTAGTTTCATGGAAGAACCTATATCCTTTAGAATGTTCACTATATCCAATAAATTTGCACTTTAGTGTCTTTAAGTCCAGCTTGTCTCTAAGATGACTCGGTACCAAGATATGTGCAACACATCCCCATTTCCGGAGATGACCCAACACAGGTTTCCTGCCATTCCAAATTTCATATGATGTTGATTTTACGACTTGGTGGGAATCTGGTTCTGTATATAATTAGTGGTTAACAATGCTTCTCCCCAAAATTTCTTTGAGAGACCTGAGTGTGACAACATACATCTAATTGCATTCATCGGTGTTTTATTCTTTCTTTTTGCTACATCGTTTTGTTGTGGTGTATAAGGCATTGTAGTATGCCTACAAATGCATGCTTGAATGCAGTACTCTTTAAACTCCTTTGAGGTACATTCTCCACATCAATCAGTCCTAAGGTCTTAATTGGTTTTCCCAATTTGATCTCTACTTATGTCTTGTATCTCTTAAATATTTCAAAGGCTTTCCTTTCTTCCTAAGAGATAAACATAAGAGAATTTAGAGAAGTCATCAATGAATGTTATGAAATATTCCTTATTTATATGTGTACTGACACTTATTGGTCCACATATATCTGAATAGAGCAAGCGTAATAATTCCTTTGACCGAATTCTCATCGAAAAGGGTTTTCTCATTATTTTATTGGTTAGACAATGCTCACAGGACAATGTCCTTGCACCTGTAATTTTAAGCAGAAGATTAGATTGATCATTTGATCTATTTTTGAATTTCCTGGATGACTCAGTCTCATGTGCCATAAATCATACTCCGATAAACAACATAGGGTACTCAGAAACCACATTCGTTGATTCACTAGAACTTATTATAGAAAGACAGAACATGTCATGCTCGGGTACAAATTTCCATTTGGCATAGACCTTATTATTCTTTCCTATGGATGCATGCTTATTATAAAAACGAACTTCAAAGTCTTTCTTGAGCAGAACTGGAACAGATACGAGGTTCCGACGTATTCCTGGAGCATATAGTACATCCTGAAGTACCATTATATTATCACCCAGGTCAAGCATGTATGTCCCAATACCTTCAACATCTAAGTAGGTGTTGTTCCCCATGAAGTTCCTCTGTTCGCCTTTCTTCAGCTCCTTGAAGTCCACAAGCCCCTCCTTTGTCTTGAGAATGTGGCCAGTTGCATCAGAGTCAATGCTCCACCCTTCACAGTCTGTGACCACAGAATTGCACTCTACGAAACCGCGAATTCCATTTTATTTTTACCTTTATTTCCAATCACTTTAGAATTTCCTAGCTTCTTTTTGTTGGGCAGTTGACTTTGAAATGGTCATATTTTCCACAACCGTAACATGAGTCACGTGGGCATTTCCCACTTTTTCCTTTGAAATTTACTTTGGAAGGTCCTAGTCTTTTCTTTGTGTGCACCACATTAGCTTCTTGTTCCTCCTCCTCAACATCAAAGATCTCGACTTTCAATCTTTGCTTCGAGAGGTCTTTCTCAATCTCCAATTGTGCATGTAGGTTCATTACACTCTTGGTGTTGTCGTTCATCCTCAAGGATAGGGCAACCATGTTGAATGATGGTAGGAGACTTCCTAGAATGGTTGCTATATGCATCCTCTCTGGAATCGTGTATACAACAGCCACTAGGTCCTTGGCCATCACGATCATTTTGTTCACGTGTTCGAGGACACTTTCAGATTCTCCTTCATTCTACACAAGTTATACTTATATAGAAGAAGTTGGATGATCATTTCTGAATTGGAGTGATATTTCTCCTTAACCGCAGTCCAGAGCTCATTCGATGATTCGTAGGTCTCGAAGAGTCGAATCAAATTCAAATACATGTGTGTTAGCATAAAGCTCCTAACCCTATTATATGTTTTCTCTCACTGTTCGCAGGACCTAATTTCTTTCATCGTTGGATTCTCATATAATGTAGGAACATGTTTATCTATAATGGAATATATGCTATCGTGTAACAGGTCAAAGTAGATCTTTCTACTCCGCAACTCATAATTAGTACCGTTAAGATACTCAATTTTTCTTTCCTCAGTGGCAATAGTCTTGTTTGTCATTTTTGAATCTCAAAGAACTGTGTTAGGATTTCTTGGACTCGAGAAAAAAATGGAGGTGGTGATGTCTACTTGAATGGTCGGTAAACGTGTTCGACGACTTCGGACCAACCGCCTCTGGCGATCGTGAGAGTAGCGAAGATGCGAGATCGTTTTGCTCTGATACGAGTGATAGATCATCGAGGTATGTCGTTGCAGACCTTTTCCTATGAGAGAATGAGAGAGAGAGAGATGGTTTAGGGTGGGGGCTCCCGACGACGAGATTGGGATCTGATGATCCGTTCTCCTCCTCATGGAGGTCAATATATAGACATGAAGCCCTCGATTAGTCTGTCCCCTTTCCCATGCCCGACGATTACGGTCTTCCCCAAGACCTGGTCTTGCGCAACCGCCAGCCTCCGGAATGACCGACGACAGTTCTTGACCACTCGATCATAGGCCATTCTACATTCAACGTGATTCCGCCCTCCGCCATTGAAATTCACGTGGTTTCCGCTTGCAGAACCCATACCATGAAGTGGGTCGCGATCAGAACTTGTATTCGAGCAGGGATCTCCCGGAAAGAGCGTCGTGCTAGGCACTAAGGCCGATGATCCCCTCGTATTAGTTAAGCTGACTTTTATTAAACCATCATGTTCACTGAGCCTCGAGGTATAAAAATCCCATAATTATATCTAGAAACATATCAGTGTTTCTCGATTCTCTGCAAGATAACTATTGGCCAAGCAAGACTACTATTAACCAAATACCCGATTTTTCTCAAGTTGCAGCAAAGCAGATCGAATAAGATCGAGCAAAAAGACATCATACTTTTGCCAACATAAGAAATCAATGGACATTAGACATTGTCCATTATTTTTTTATTCCCAACCATAACAGGCAGATTGCTTAGTATTTGATTCCCGGTTCACAATCCTCGAGTTCTCCAATTAAAAACAAATCAAAACTAATAATATCAAGAACAGCAATCATCTATCTCAATCTTCTTCTTCTTCTTCCTCCTGGAAGCTTAGATTCTTCCCCTCGCGAACTGGCAAGCCCTTAAGCACGACCATACTCAGAGAGGCAACAATGTCGTTGCTCATTCACACTTCCTCCCCTTCAATTGCATCGTCGTTGTTGTAGGTGAACCTCATGTGCTTCCCGACAAAGTCCAGCGCCTCCTAGACCACGCACATCTGTTCAACCACAGGGGAAAGCTCATCTGGTAGAGACCCACAACCATCTCCCTCCTCATAACATGCTAACAACGTGAGGTCGTTGGGGGAGGGAAGAGGATCCTCCGCTGTAGAGGGTATTGCAGCAGAGGTGCTGTAAATCCCAATTTTTTTTTTTGTGATTTAGATTCTAAAATCCAACCTTATAGATTGAATCTTAGGCTAATGTTCTACATATCCTCCAAATTTCGCTTAAATCCGATATTATTTGCTATTTTATCTTAATGGTCAAACAATCGGTCAAGATCTAAGCAACTTGAACTCCATTTAAAAAAGATCCGAATCTTGAACCATTAAGATAAAATAGCAAATAATATCGTATTTAAGCGAAAATTGGAGGATATGTAGAACATTAACCTAAGATTCAATCTATAAGGTTGGATTTTAAAATCTAGATCACAAAAAATTTATTGAGGTTTACAGCACCTCTGCTACAATATCCTCTACAGCAGAGGATCCTCTTCCATTGGGGAGTGCGTCAACGAAATCGAGGCTGTTGATTGGGATGCAAGACCCGTGACCTCATGCGTAGAAACATTCCAAGCGATGTGTCCCACCCCATCCATCCTCTGACATCCCCCTCATCTGGTTCACTGCCCTCGCCACCATGGAGAAACTCGTTTCCACCCACAAGCGCGATCATGCTCCGATCACCCTCCACTTCAGCATGCTAGCAGACGCGCTATGACCTCCTGCGCGCAACCGTTGTATAATCGACCACAAACAAAAGCACCTTGATCTCATATTCTCCAAAATAAACAATCTTTTGTGCATAGCTGCCCAACACAATGTCATAAAGCATGCAAGCCTTACTACAATGATATAGTACTTACCATTAATCATCAACGTATCCTATTATCAAAAAAAATCTACGAAGCTCGTCACCACATCTGCCATCTCGTTTTAATTAATATGATGACATCCATATCCCCATCATTTATACCTTCTCGTGGAAAAAACGAACCCAAGTATTTAAAAGAATTTTCTGCTCAGTACAATGTGAATCAAGCTTCAACTTCACGTCACTAAACTCTATCATCAAACTAGCATTATATAAACTGTCTTGGATCTACGTAATTGAACATTCTTTTTTTGAGAAACCTACAAGCGAGCCTCCAGAAGAGGAATGCACATACCTCATGTATTCAAAAACAATAAAGGTATTACACACGTATTTACAAGGACCGTGAACCTAAGAACGACGTTGCATGCTCATTACATTTTCCGGATAAAATCTCTTGTATATGCTACACACTACTTTTTGCACAATCATTTCGCTTCCTCTTGCTTCACAAAATGACATTAAATAACTTGGTGAGCCATGTATACATTTCTCCCCCATTATCTTCCAAACATCCCTATAGGGAGGTAAGCTGATACCACAACTTTCCCATATTTCATCAATTTGAAGCATTGATAACAAGCACAATTAATGTGGTTGGACTCTTTTAGCGCCGAAGATTCTTAGCAACACATTTTCTTTGAAAATACTAGATGATAATTGACTCTTCTATCATGACTTCATACTTTTACCATACCATATGCAAACAAACAATAGCTCCAAAAAAAGATGTATGGATACACATACCTAAAATACAACTATATGTTTTTCCAAATAAAGCATCACAAGACGACATTGGTTTTGCAATGAGTTCCTTCCTCTGCCAGCAAAAATTGTCTAATATGATTGCCATTATACATAGGATAATGTTTGAATCTAAACAAGCTTCCTAATAAGAGCAAGTTCATGTGGTTTAGTGATCAAAATTTCCTTTGATGTCATTGTTGAACCAAAAATTCAGGTCAGTCTTATGCACCAGACAAGGCGGGAACACAATCGCTGAGGCGACCGAACACGAACTCTCGATTCAAATAGCGACCGAACACGAACTCTCGATTCAAATAGCAGTTAACCCACAATAAATGATAAAATAATGCAATAAAGATTTGGAGTTAAAATTTATTATAACTCTATAATGAATGTGTACATGCGTAAGTATTGTAGAGGTCGAACGTAGGGAGCACACAAGATAGATTGGGAAATGAAATCCAAATTTATTCCTTTTTTGTATTTTTAGGTTTTTAATTATATATTTTTTAGATTTTTATTTTATACTTTTTTATTTTGTTTTAAATTTTGTAATTTTTATTTTCTTTCTATATTTTCTGATTTTTTATTTTCTTTTTTTAATAAGCTTATATATAATAACATGGATAATATAAATACTATTTATAATAAATAAATATATATATATAATATATGAAAAATCAGGAAAATACCCTGCGGTACAATCCTTTTTATTTTTTAAAGCTGTTAAAATTTTTTTTGGTATTTTTAATAGTAATAATAATAATAGAAGTAAAAATAGTTATATACAGAATGTATATTATTATATTTATAGATATATCTATAATTACTTAAAATAGGTAAAATAAAATATTATTGCCTTTTTTATATTTTTTGGTTTTATTATTTTTCTTATAAGTTTTGCTAATTATTTTAGATTTTTAAGTGAAAAAATGTCAAAACAGTGACTTATATTAATAGCTTGAATTATTTTGGAATTTAAATATAGATGAAAGTCACAAAAGTTCCCAAAACTATTTTAATATATAATAGATATAATAAACAAAATTCAAAAATAGAAATAATTTTTTTAGAATTTTATAGAAGTTTTAAATTTTATAAGGATTTTGGAGATTTTAAATTTTTATTATTTTTATTTTATTAATTTTTGTGATTTTTGGTCAGTATTTATAAAAACAATAATAAATAACATCTACTTTTTGGTATTTTTAAAGATGTTTTTATAATTTTTTTGTATTTCTAAATGCAGACAAGGAATAAATGATGTGTTTTTATATTTTAAAAATATGAAAATAGTTTTAAATAGCCCAAGAAAAATATATGTCATTTATAACATATCCATGCACTAAAAAAATTCCTAGAATTTTTTGGATGTAAAATAATATTTAATAAAAACTAAATAATAAAATGAAATACCATGCTAGTAGGGACCTATTTGTAATTTCCTAAAAGTATTCCTTGATTTGCAAATCCCTTAACGAAGTCTAGGGCCTAAAATGCAAAGTACCTAGAATAAGCTGGCAGAGGTATTTTTGTAATTTTCAGAAAGTTTGAGGGCTTGATGCAAATTATCCAAAAGTTATATCACTGGAATTCAAAATTTCAGGACTAAAATGGAATAAAAATAATCCAAGGTCCCCTTACAAAATGCTCGCACCCTCACGCACACGTGCACGTGAGGTGACATTGCGAGGGACTTAACTGCAAATTCTAAAAACTTGGGGTCGTAATACAAATTTTACAAAATATATATAACTGCAGGTGAAAGTTTTTATACTAAAAATAAAAATACAAAATGGCAGGGTGGCAATGCAAAATACCTCATTAAGGCATGAACGGATGACTAGATGGAGTTTACTTGGATACATGGTCGCTTCTCATTGCTCGATATCAGTTCGTCGATGTGCAGTGTAGATTAGATCTTGAGCGAGATCAGACGGACATTGATGTTCACGATCGGACAGACACGATCAATACTGGAGTGTTGGCCTGGTCCAATGGTGGCTTCTTTCCAGGAAGAATAGGGAAGAACGGTGTGTCTTCCTTGCTTCGATCAATCTATTCTCCCTCCTTTAACGGTCTCTAACAATGCTTCAAGGCTTCAAACGTTCAGAGGACGTTTCTGCGGTTGTTGGATGCTTCAAATGGCTCCAGGACACATTAACGTAGTCCCAAGAGGTTGAGGAATGTCCGACAACTAGGGAGCCTAGTTCTTTGACTAAATAACCTCACCCGAGGTCTCTGACCTCCAGTACCTGCAAGGGTAGCACAAACACATAAAAAGATGGCATGGGGGTCTTATTGGGTGGAAATGGACGGGATATGGGTTGTGGCGATGCTCTCCGGGGGACGGGGAGTGGATCTCCTGATCCAGAGGAGATCAGGGTGATTGGGATGTGTCAGAGCATAGAGAAAGCAATAGGGAATGAAATGAGGATGGCAGGCAGGGTGGAGCACGGTTGAAGAACTATGGAATGGTGGCCAAAGCAAAGCTCTGGCGAACTACATGAATTAAAAACTATGCTAGTACAGTCAATCAAAATACAAAATAAAAGCAGGAAATTAAATCTAAACCTAAAAACTATCTAATTTACCATTGCATTATGGCTCAACCTGACATAGCAAGGAGTCGGGTGGACAATCGGGCGAAGCTCGCTGGCGATGGTGGATCGACACTCCACTTACGCTCCCACGCATTGCAAATTGGCATGGAGGTTGTTGTCACCTTCCTCAACATGTTGGGCTATGAATATGAGGGTGGAAGCTCATGAAGAGGGATTAAATTTGAATCGAAGTCTGACGAGGTGTATTTGCACAGAGGCCTCTAGGGTTGGGAACGGTGCTTGGTTCAGCGACCCTTAGATCAAGACATGATGCTGGCATGAAAAAACAATGATTGATGTTCAAACATCATGAAGGATCAAATCAAAAGAATTAAAGAATCTAGTGGGAAAATCAAGGAAGTCAAAGGATCTAGCGTTTGACAAAGCAGACCTAGGGTGATCGGAGAGTTGACCGAGGTCAACTGAGATTGGTATCCCATTGGTCCACGTCAGCTTGCTAGACAACTAATTAGAAAATAAATACTTTATTAATTCAAATTAAAATAGTAAATGATTTTATTAATTTTTAGTCAAAATATAAAATTAATTATTTTTTATATAGTATTTTATTATGATTTATATCTATTTTTACAAGTTAATTTATTCGGAGTTACTTTTTACAAGTATAAATATATGTATATTTACCTATATTGTGTGTATTTTATTTTTATTTTAAATTTTTCAATTTTATTATTTTATAAACTCATTTTATATATTTATAAATTATGTAAATATACATCTATATATTTTTATTGTATTTTTTTGAGGTTAATAATATACTTAAATAAATATGTATGTGTAATATATAGGTATAATGTATGTATATTTATCAGTGTGTTATAGTATATTATTTATTTTATTATATTTTTAATGGTTTTAGTTTGTTGTAATTATGTACATGTATTATAAATAATATTTACAAAATTATAAAAATATACAAGTGTGAAAATAAAAAGAATAAATAAAATGAATATTATATACATGTAAATTGCACAATATGGGCTCAAAATCTAACTTTTACATCTTAACTTATTGAAACCTACCTTCATTAAATAGATAATTCAATTCTAAGAATAATAAAGGTGAGTTTGGTGAATTTTGAGTTCATATGGAGAAGATACAAGTATGTAAAGTTTTTTTGGCTTTTTATTCTTAGTGTCTATGGCACATTGTGCATTATTTTTAGATGAAATAAATTTTGTATTTTTCTGTGTATTTTTATCTACAAGTCTCTTGTTCAAAGTTTATTTATTTGATGTATAAATAATAAAGAATAAAATAGGTCTCAAAATCTATTTATTAAGGAATTAAAAATTAGGATTTTGAATTATTTTTGACCCTTATCTCCCCCTACTTTATTCCTTATCGACCCAGTTATCATGATGCTTAAGTCTCAGGATTTAGGATCATTAAATACCTATGGTATTTCATTTCTTTTTTTTTCTTTTCTATATTCTTTAATTTTGACATTAACTACCATGTTTTATACAAGAATTATATAATAAATAGTAAATGCTATTTTGTACAAAATAATGATATTTACATGCATTTAGTTAGGGTTTAAAGGCCAAAATGAAAGAATAAAAGTGATGAAATGGATATTCATCAATCATTCAACACATAAGGCACAATAGTCACAAACAAAGATGAAGATCTCATATCTCAGTCCTAAAGGTTAGCCCATGGCAACATAGACCACTGTGAAAGACCATAGTGATCACTCGAAAAGAAGGAAAACAATAGAAAATCCACTAAATTTAAATATTGACAATTTTTTAAAATAGTATTACAAGAGTCGAATGTGTCAGAATCAATTATAACAAAATAAGCACATCTTAATCGTGTCTAATATAAGTTGGTTATAAACGTGTTTGCAAGTTATCTAGTGTATCCTTTGAATCTTCAAGTTGAATATATGGATGCCTTTTGTGGAGTTGACTTATGGGTTAATGGATTGGGGTGAGGATTCATTTGTCCACTTGGGTCTACATATTTATCTCACCCCACCTTGGTCATTTGATATAGTGAAGAGAAAAAAAACCTATTGTTGTGAGCAATAGGGACAACTTGTCCCTTGGATTTTCACCCTCTACTTGAGGAGAATTTTCACGTAAAATCCTTGTCTTAGCAGTGCTTGTTCTTGTGACTTGTGGTGTTTGTTTTTATTGATATGCCTTGTATCCTAAACATCTGACCCATGTTAATGAATCATGTATGCACCCTCACCTATCGTACCATACCCCAATAAGATGGAGGTCTCACTTCCCGATCAATGAGCCTGAAGGGAGGGGGACAGAGGGAGCAGGTGTGCTTCCCCTACGGGGATGTGGGGCAGCGCCCTCTATGAAAAATTTTAAGAGTGGTTCTTGTATTCGGTTATGGATCCATTTGTTTCATGGATCCGTTAGTACGGAGTAGCATATAAACTCCCTAGTGTTAGGGCTCTCAGTATCCTCTGACTCTCTTCTTTCTCTACGTAGTGAAAATCGATCATCACTGCCAAAAAGTGTAACCCGATTACAGGTGAACCTTGTAAAGCTATGTGCTTGCATCTTGTTTGTTTGATCATGTTTGTGTGTGTTTGCTTCCGTGATCCGCAACAATTTTATCTACACCTTTGTTAGGAATTAGATTTTTCCTAATAACAAGCATCTGTTATTTGACCTGCTAAAAATAAGATGGTGGGACAGACCAACAAACTTAATTCAACTATGCAATGCTATCTAAATTGTATTTTCGGTGGCATTAAGGAATGTTTTTAGGATATGTTTTCTCGGCATAAAGATGATTGCCATTGATCATTTACCATCCACCGTATCTCCATGATGAAAGGTTAAGAATATGGTTCCAAATATCGTGATATATCGTTGATATAGCAGTATAGACGGGAGGCGGTATCAATATTACCCCTTCTATCGTTTTCTCGGATATCGATGATATGGTCCCGATATATCCTCAATATAATTGATGTTGGAAACTCTTGGAATCTTTGTACAGTAGCATCCACCCAAGTGGACGATATGCCCGATATTTGGGGTGAAACTGGTCCTTATTTCACTCGCATCTGATGGAAAGAGCTGCTCCAAGGTCCACCGAAGGTTTGCCTTACTTCTTTGAGGCAAAATACTAGATCTTTTCCAATTTTTATGATGAATGATTGAAATTTTTCAAAGGTTTGTTTCTATTGATTAGGTATTGCATATTCTTGAGTTTTTTGTAAGAGTTGAAGTATTTGGTGGGATATAGGGAGAATTAATTTGGAGTTTTTAGTTTTGTTGTGGAATCAAGTTAAGTTTTAAAAGGAGAAACTCGCATCTCGTGTTCTAGATATAGAAATAAGATTTTAAGGACATTTGTGTTGATTAAAAATGAGCAATTTATTTATCTTGTAGATTAAACATTAGATATATATATATAATTTACTTTCGTGTTTTGAGGTAAAATACTATATCTTCTCCGAAGAATGGAATTTTTGGGGGATTTGTTTCTATTGGTTAGGTAGATATTGCATGTTCTTGAGTTTTTTGTAAGATTTGAAGTATTTAAAGTGATATATAAAGAATTAATTTGAGGTTTTTGAGTTTTGTTGTGGAATCAAGTTAAGTTTTGAAAGGAGAAACTCAGATCCTATGTTCTAGACATAGCTAAAAAGATTTAAGAACCTTTAAGTTGATTAAAAATTAGCAATTTATTAGTTTTATGGATTAAATATTAGATATATATGTATTGCATACTCTTGAGTTTTTTTGTAAGATTTCAAGTATTTAGTGAGATATAGGGAGAATTAATTTTGGGTTTTTTTTAGTTTTGTTGTGGAATCAAGTTAAGTTTTGAAAGGATAAACTCAGATCTCATGTTCTAGAGATAAAAACAAGATTTTTAGAACCTTTTGTGTTAATTAAAAATTAGTCACGTATTAATTCTATGAATTAAACATCAGAATTATAATTACTTTCATGTTTTGTCTCATGTGTAGTTTGTCATGAAACTAGTCGCCTCAACTCTCGATCTAAGATATTTTTTCTTAGATATCGAGACATAGAATCGTAGAAAATATGTTAAACACTAAATACTCTAGACTTTATGCATATTAAGCATGTTAAAAATAATAAATATAATAAAGCTGAAAACTAAAATAAAAACCAAGTAGCAAATATATCAGTGTATGTCTCTCAAATGTTTCTTGTGTAATTTCTTCGTAAGTTTCAGCAATCAACATCATGGGTTCACACTCCGGTTCGAGATCTTATGATTTTGATGAACAGAGGGATAGTGGAGAGATTGTTTGGAGGTATGCCACTGCTCCATATGGCAACAAATTGAAACCGCAATGCAACTTCTGTGGGAAGAGGTTGGGAGGAGGGGGATTACGAGGTTGAAGTACTATCTTGTTGGCAACAATAAGAATGTTGGCAAGTGCATGAGCTATCTCAGAGATGTGATGGTATTTGTGAAGGATAACTTAGATGGGAAGAACGACAAAGATATAGAGATGTCAAGAAGGGATGAACAATTCAAAGAATTCATGTTGAGAAAGAGTTCAATGTCCTCTCTGATTCAGATGACAATGGCTTTGTCTACCCTGCTAATATCCAGACCACAGCTGAGATGAGGGTGTATAGAAGGGAAACACAAGAATCTCTTAGGAGCAAGTTCGAGAGGCAAGAACTCGGTGGTGTACGAGGCAGCTTCTATGGTGCTGGAGCCGGTGGAAGTATTTCTGGAGGTGCATCAGTACCACCGCCCATCAAAAAACACAAGGGGAAGGGAGTCGAGCCCTTCTTGACAAGGAACGGATACATGCAGTACACGCCAAGTAATGATCCGAGGCAAAAGACAGTGAAAGACATGCTTACAAATTCTAGGGAGAGAATGGAAAAGGCCATCAGCGAGCTCTTTTTTGGGTAAATCATTCCGATGAATGTTACTAGTGGTCCATTTTTGTAGCATGCCTTCGACGAGATCATCACAGCAGGAATGAGAGTGAAGGCTCCAATATCTTATAAGATAATGAACATGTATCTCAGGATGGAGAAGGAGGAGATGAAGGATTACATCACTGAGCTGAGGAGGACATGGCCAGAGTATGAGGTAATTGTGCGATGGGTGGACGAGCTACATGAGGAAGCAGATCATCAACTTCCTCGTTTTCGCGATGGGAAGACCTTTTTTCAAAGTCTGTCAATGCATCCAATCATATAAAGGACCACAAGTACATGCAAGTTGATGAAGGACATCATCAAGGATGTTGGGAAAGATAACATTGTCTAGATTGTCACAGACAATGACAGCAACTCCAAGAAAGGTGGTGAAACAATAATGAATTCTAGCAGTTACAACATTTTTTGAGCATTGTGTGTTGCACATTGTATTGATTTGATACTTAAGACTTCAGTAAGTAAAAGCTAGTCTCAAAGGTGGTGGAGCAAGGGCAGACGATAACCACCTTCATTTATAATCATTCCAAAGTGATGGTTTTAATGATGTGGATGTGCAATGGTGAGCTGATGAGGTCTGACATCACATGCTTTACAACCAATTTTATAGCATTGCACCTTAAAAACACAAAATGCGTTTGAAAACCATGTGTTGCTAAGGGGAATGGTTCAAGATATCTAATGCTTGAACAGAAGGGGGCGGAAAGTGGGGATATTGATCAATGATCTTTACTTCTGAGATGTCATGACATGCGTGAGTCACAAAGATTATGGATATGGTTGTGTCTGCATTGTGGATCATGGATGGTGACAAAAGGCTGACCATGGGATTGATCTACGAGGCAATGCCCTACATGAAAGAGAAGGTTAGAGAAGCGGTAGGGAAAGGATACAAAGCATGATTGGATATCATAGATGGACGTTGGACCAAGATGCTCCTGCATATCTTCACAAGGTTGGTATGTAATAAATGAATCTATTCTTTGATTTTTGATAGCACTTTGATTAATTAAATTCTAAGAATTGTGCATGTATGTGTCTAGCTTATTACTTCAATCTCAAGTACCAGTACAAGCACGGTCTTGGTACAAATGATGACCTTCTAGTGGTTGTTCAAATTGTGATGGAGAAGCTCGTCAAAGATGAGAAAACTGAAACCATTCGCATGAATGAGGTGATTTGATATCTAAAGTGGACTTACATTTCGAAGTAGTCTAATAAAATATTCATTTGAAGTATTATGCAACAATCTATGACTTCAAACAATGTGCAGGTCAAGTACTTTATGGATGCTTTGGGGTCCTTCGGTAGAATTATCGCGGTCAATAGACTGAATAATACTCTTCTTAGTAAAGATGAATAAGTCCATTGATTGTGTTGTGATGTATTAATAGTATTTACTATTATCGATTTATCTCTTTTAGATTTTCCACAGCCGAATAGTAGTTACTGTACGGGATTGAGTCTCCCAACCTACGAAAGGTGACAGTGAAAATATTGTCGCAAACCGCATCTGCTGGTGGTTGTAAGAGGAACTGGAGTACATTCAACCTAATTCATTCGAAGAGACAAAACAGGTTGGGAGAACAGAAACTCTATGATCTTGTCTGTGTGCACTACAACATGAGGCTAAAGATGAAATATGGAAGGGAGGGACATGACAAAGAGGACTACGTAGACTTCATCGATCTTGCATATATTTTCAAAATACACGATGATGATGTAAATGAATATGTTCTCCAGAGGTGGATGGATTCCAATGGTGCTCAGTACTCGATCAACTGGAAGGACGGCTGAATCCTTATATAAGCCAGCAAATGGGAGCAGATGTTGGTGACTACATGGCTAGATCCGGACAAATCACAGACTCTCTTGGAGGGTTGGAACCTAATGCAATTGTCGATGGCATTCTCTCCACTAGTTCCAAATACAAATACAAATCAAAGGATGATAGTGGATGTGATGATGATAATTATGATATTGTTAGCGGTCATGGTGGATCTAGTGATGGGAAACATATTCTGAGGGGTCAACATTTGGTGGTCATGGATAACATGATACAAGATTCGAAGAAGGATTCCACACAGCATGTAGATATATATGGAGTGGCAGACAAAATTACAAGGACAATTCGTCCCAAGTCCGAGTCTGTGACATATGGATTACAAAGCATATATATGTGGCCATCGTCCTAAAGACAGACATTGTCCTAAAGCATATATATGTGGCCATCATCCTAAAGGAGCATGGATGATTTGATATCATCTGTAAGTTCCTTGAGCTGCATGGACATTGACAGCCCTTATCATGGAGCAACACGAAGTCTCCTAGGCGAGTATAGATCATCACAAGATGAGAGATCATTTCGCGTCTTCCCATAATACTTCCATGCTCCTCTTTGTGGACCTCCTCCTCCTCCTCAAGCGCATACACCTCCATCATATATGTATAGCGGGTATGGATACAACAGCTACAGTGGTGAAAACTATCTAGGTAGCCAGCCCGAGCAGAGCCAATGCATCTATTTTGGGGTTGACACTTATGGCATCTTCCCCAACTACTAGTCTACTACACGATCGTGCCTCCTCCACCTCCGCAAAGATCATCTCCTACTCCGTCGTCATCATCCTAAGGATCTCATTCTAGTACTTCATAGCCTCATTGTGTCCCTCGTGATACTGGATCTAGTGCTACTTATTCTCATCTCGAGATATTCATAGGCATCGATGACCATCAGTACATGTAGTATGTTATGGATTACAATGCCATGTACTCGTACATGACTTGGGAGAACTAATGTGAGTTCATTGAGTCTGTGATGTGTATGAGAGACAACAGAGAAGAAGGGCGATATGAATCCACCTCAAAACTCTTGACTCTGAACTTCTCATGCCAAGGTAATGTCTTTTATAATATTGCATTAGTTTACATTTTTTATTTATTTTTGTAAATTGGTGAATCTTTAGTTGTTGTAAGTATGTAATTAATTCTTTAATTCATTGGAACATTCAGTGATGGAGACAAGGGGGCGGGAGGGGGCTTGGCACCTCCTGTCTCCAAATAAGTGCTTACTATTATATAATAGTAATGTTGAATGACTTAAATACACTAGTTAAATATTAATGTTGATAAATTGTATAAAATGCCCCCCATCTCCCATTTATAAGTTGTATTAATTCTTCCACCCTCATTTATCAATAAAAAATCAATAATATGATCTGAATACAACAATTTAATTATTAACACTTGTATGTTCTAAAGGAACTACATTTTATACATATAGGGATGCAAACGGTTAAGGATATATCCATATCCGATCTGCCACAGTATCTGTTTTATGCATATTTTTTCACATTTTTATCCGTATCCGTTTTAAAATGGATACGGATATTTATATCATTTTGATATCCGCAAACATCTGTATCCGTATCCGTGTATCCATTTTCATATATAAATATAGTCATTGATTTATTTTTTTACCATATATAACATAATTTTATATCTTCTTTTACCATATTTGTATTATTTTTATGATACAAACACATTTAGTAAATTTATATCATGTAATTTCCATCCAATTCATATATATTTAAATCAATTCTATAAGTATTTCCAACATTACTCGGATGTGATCAGTAACTGTTTTACATATGTATCCATTTTTAAGGATATGGTGAGATAATTTTTAATATCCAAAGTATCCGCATTCGTATTAAAAAATGGATAAGGATTCGGTGATACCTATATTTGTATATGTATCCGTCCATTTGCATCCCTCTATACATAACTACAAGAACAAAATAAATATGTAGTGATTTTTTTAATTCGTCATTATATCGTATGTTGTTTAATATATAACGACGAATAGTATTTAATTAGATTTTTTATATTTAAACTTAGGAAAGAATGTAATATCCCCCGTTATATCAATACCATTGGTCCATATAGGAACGCTTAACGGTCATAATTTTAATATCAACGATTAGTTAAGATTCTGAAAACTATGACGAATAAGCGTTGCTATATTGACCTTCGTTAATGATATAGTAATATATATAAAATTCATCTCTGATTTTTACATAAAAACTATTTTCTAACAAATAATACTCAGAATTATATATTTAGCAACAAAAGAAAAATTAATAGACTAAAAAAATTATTATATGTAATTAAAAATAAATATACAACTATATATTAAAAAAAATATTGACAAAAATGTATGTGGATACCAAAGTGGAATTTATATATGTATTTATTTTAATACGAATACATATACACCTGTCAAAATATATTATAGGGAATAGGTACGTGTGTGTGTATAGGGAAAAGGGAGTATGCCTCCCTGGTTGTAGCCAACTTACATGCTTCCACCCTTTTTTCTCTGTATTTTTTTTTATTTTTCTGAAATGAAACCTACTGGAATTTAGATCACAATATGTCACCATGGTGTCATTCAAAATTCAATTTAATTAGAGACTTCTATCCCCTCCATCAAGACTGTCAAATTTTAACGGTCTCAGAATGGCTGAAATTGACCCCCTTCAGATGGAGGGCATAGGAGTCTCTGTTTCTGGTGAAATTGGAATGACGTGTTAGGGGGATATAGTGATGAATATACATATTTTTTATTTCCAAAAGAATAAAAAAATAGAGGGAAAATAAGGTGGGAGTAGCCAATTGGCTACTCCCAGGGAGTAGCCTCATTTAACCCATATATATAGTCTCCCTACATTAAGTGTGATATAATTTTACTTTTGAAAAAATATTATATTTAGTGGTACTACTTAACATCGTATTAATAAAAGCTTTTGTGATTTGAAATTTTGTAAGGACCTTTTTGTCCATGTAATGTTTGTTTTGATATTTATGTGAAATCGTAAGTTTATAATGGTATCTTTGTAAAAATTCCTGATAAATAAATATTAATATTTAAAATGATAAATAATAATATAGATAAACTCTATATATATATAATATATCTACATATGTATGTATGTGTATATGTATGTGTGTAGTCTCAATAATTTGGCCCCCCAAGTAAAAATTTTTGGCTCCGTCCCTCGAAACATTGTCCATCAATGAAAGTTATTTCTACAAAAGAACATTGTCTCACTAATCATTATCTACATTTTTAATCAAATGTCTCATTTACAATGTCATTCATCGTCTTCCATGAACAAAAAAATGTGTTCTAAGTGTGATTAACTTAGTTATTTTATTTCCAATTCCAATGTTTATCAGTCAACAATCAACATAACAACAATATATTCGATATGACTGACATGTGCGATATAAGGGTCATAGATTATCAATGTGTGTGATCTAAGTTTATATGTGTAAGTTATTTAGTGTTCAAAAAACTTGAATGAACTCCATTTCCAATATCAATATGTCAGCAAACAACATTAACAACGCTATATTCGATATGACCGATATGTGTGATATAAGGAGTCTAGATGAATGATGTGTGTGATATAAGTGTGTATGTGTAGGTTATTTATTGTTTTAATAACTTGGACTATCTTAATTTGCGAAAAAATAATAAAAAAATGGTATTTATGAGCCATTTCCGATATTTCCAACGATATCGTCAATATATACTGATATATCATTTTCCAAAAGGAATATCGATATTTTGAATCCTCGTTAAAAAATACAACACATACCCACCAGCCCCTGAGATATAGACCAACTCCCACCATGTTTTCCAACAAAGGCATCTCCATTGGATTTAGCAATGCCCACTGTAACCATAACAACCAGCACAAGGCTAATGAAATCCCCGGAGAAGGTGCTGGCAATCCTCAAACAGGAAAGACCAGTCTCCAAAAAATTCCTTCAAGGTGAGGACCAGACAAGCGATTCCAGCATGTGCCAAAACATTACAGGCACATAAAATCCTCTAAATTCACTACACATAAGCAGCATCAGAGTCAGGCATATCAGCGGCACCTGTGCTTCTAAGCTAACAGCAAAAAAATACCTTAATCAATATATTTGCCTTCCATATCAACCAACACCCTTTCTAAAAATCCCTTTTCAACTACCTCAGTGGAGTATGCAACTTATGATAAAACAACTTCACAACAAATGGGCCACCTCCCCAGCATCAGCCATCCCATCCACCAGAGATGTAATCAATATTCATTAAATCTAGCATGCCATCGTTCTAGGGTCGAGGAAATCAGATCCCAATCCAATCTATACCTTGTGCGTTCCACTTAATAACAAGAAAGTATCATTCATAGTCCTCAAGTACATTACTCCCAAACAGGGAAGTTCTTAAACAAAGTTACCAAACCACCCTCTTCATAGGCAGGCAACTTTATATTCCAGCAAATCTCCTTGGAAATTTACATATCTACGTATAATTAATTTTCAACATCCTATTAAGACTGCCCAGTTACTATTCAATGTAGATTAGATTTTACAACTCACATCATACAGAGCTGCAACCAGAGAAGGGATCAGATATCTATTGAGAATTCCTCTTCTTTCAAATAATTCACTAATACTAATTACCATTTTTCTTCCCCCAAAATGGACGTGTAGTGTATGTCTTCAACCATAGGAATACATGTGAATATGTAAAGCTCCATTACAAATCAGAGACGGATTACTAAGAAACCCTGACTAAAATATTTCGACTGTATTTTTTAGCATTTTATTTTACAACTAATACCAGAGGACGTGAAACATAGGAAACATAGTCCACACAATTTTCTGGATAAATTTATGTTCAGGAACAAAGTTAAGGTGGGTGCAATCTATGGTAATCTCTGCCATGCACAAGGAGTTCTAATGGAATCTGATGCATTGTTACCGAGATCTATTCATCCCGACTTCCCAGAAGTTAAGTCCATCAAGAAATAGCCATTCAAAATGTCGGAATTAAATGAATTGCACCATACACAATGAAAGGAAACAAGCTTCTTTTTAACTAAAACCCAATATTATGGTTCTCAGGTGACACTTTTATAACAAATAAAAAAACATTAACATCACATTTACCAGTCCAACCTTCCCAAGCATCCAAACAACTCTGGTTCACAAAAGGGTTAGCCATCTGACTAATCCTTTGACAGGAAGCTACTCCAGCCCAATTCACCATTTTACCAAAAAGGCATACATATATATAAGGAAAATGCAAAAACAAGAAAAGTAATTATTTGCTAATTTTTGACGATTATTTGCAACTCAACAAACCTGCATCTTCATTACTTTGATAGATCCTCGAAGAGTGATTAGCACATGTCCATAATAGCATGCAATAACACTCCATGGCGCATATATCATGGTGATATATGCTATTTTATTTAGCAACAGTGCCGTCATCGCTCTCAAAGCTTCAATTGGATGTACAACAGCTCAACAGCTGAGAAATTGTACACATCAAGTGAGTTCAGCAATCATAATAGTTATCTGACAATTGATTTGGATGAAGTATTGTATTCATTTTGAAGCAGCAGATGTATCCACCAGAGCAGTCTTTTTGTGTTCCAAATTTCCAAGTCTCTCCTTGTGGATCTCTGTTATGCACACATCATATTAATGCGTGCACTTCCAGTGAAAGGCAGAAGCTAGACAGCCACCATCAACAGAAGCTTTATTCTCACTCACCAATTCCACAAAATTAAACCTTGTCTTCAAGTACAAGTAACATTGTTTTCCCTGATTAGACCCATTTCATTTTTTTCAGCATCAGTAAGGTCTTGTTCATAGAAAGATGAACCATATTGTTCCCATACAGCAGCATCTCAGAATAAAGAGCAACCAAATCAGAGCACAGTTATCTCCAAAATAAAAAGGAGGGATGCGAGGGATTCCCAGATGCTGCGAAAGAGCTCACAAGGCTACTATATCTAGTTTGATGAGACAATGGTTGGTGAGTAAAACATCTGCCCTAAAAAGTCAAAGATGGTGTTATATGGAAAGTCTGCTTCGTTTACACCTTGAACCTTGTCCCAAATCACAACCTTAGAATAAGAACAAGAGATCTTTCTCGATCAATCCCCCTGCCCCTACATTCTTCAAGAATCAGAAAGCCACTTTTTTCTATCCCCTTCACTCTTCATGTACGACGCCTTTGGCCCTGCTTATTGGATTCCAGGCAGGGGGTGGAACAGGGTCTGGTCTTTCCTCCTTAACAAGGGAGACTATATTAGGAGATGGGGGCTCAAAAATGAAGAGTGGAGATGTTTGCACTTTCTAAGCCGAAACCAAGAGCAAAATCCAAAGAACCACCATCTTTAAACCCTTTTTCAGAGGCCTCTCAGTAAACCTATTTTCCAAAAGTTCATTTAATTTTCTCTAGTCCAGTAATCTCAATCAGCCCAAGTTGATGGAAAGTCAAGCAATCTAAAAATAAGATCTGTAAAAGAGGTACTTGGTTCATGTGTCTATATCAGATTGATATCCACACTTCCCAAAATACAAGAACCAAAGCAGGCAAAGCTACGCTTATTACCATCATAAGCCTAGCTCAGAATACAACCTTCATCTCCTTGGTTCCTTGCCAACTCAACTGAATGAGCAACTAATAACAAGCCAGTCATTTGTAAAGTAATAGCTAGTACAAAGAGAGCTGAAAAATATCCAGCAAAAAAGATGGCCGTCCTACACAGACACAAAGTAATTGTAAACTAAGGAAATAAAATTCCAATCAAGAAAATAGAGGAATGCGATGGACATTAACCTAGTTGTGATGTGCACTTCCTGTTCTTACAAGGCACCACAATCCGAACCCACTTCAATGGTTGGTGGTAGAGCAGTGTGCCTACCACCCAAAGGACCAGAGTTCAAGACCCCCACTCCCATTTACCTGTTAAAAAAAAGTCACCCCAATCCAGCAAGAAGACCCAAGAGCAGA
Source organism: Ottelia alismoides (assembly GCA_037367405.1). Classification (NCBI taxonomy): domain Eukaryota; kingdom Viridiplantae; phylum Streptophyta; class Magnoliopsida; order Alismatales; family Hydrocharitaceae; genus Ottelia; species Ottelia alismoides. The sequence continues at coordinate 1,495,814 of JAZKJV010007734.1, forward strand.
TCCACTAATAAAGACAAACCCTTCAATAAGAACTTCAATTTTGAATCCCTTGAGCTCGAATATCCACCCAGATAGATTCAGCAAAAAGATTCAAAGAGTCAGCAGAAAACCAAAGAACCAGCCTGACTCGCCAACCAAAAGTAGTATCAGCATTGGATATGAACATAAGGAATCCCAGTTTTCTGGAGTTGTAGAGCACCCCAAGCCATTTTAGGAAGACCCCTATGATCTTCAATATAACATCCATTTTAAGGATGCATCAAGATTAGAAAGAAGATCTGCATTGGCATTGGCCTCTCTGAATTGGTGTGAAAAAATACAAATAAGATGTTTCATTTTCATTAAACCATCCCACCATCTTCCTTGAGTCCAAACAATGCAACAATGATTGGCACACTTACAAAAACATAAGAATCCACTTCAACCCAGATTAAACATATACCCCTTTTATGACATATTTTAAGGCCTTTCACTGCAGCCCGAAGCTTAGTCTCCATACCAGTGGCATTTTTTTTAGTAAAATTATTTTTTTTGAGTAAACCATACCAGTGGCATTTCCGGTTAAAAAGTGATATGAATTTACCGCCATAAACCCTGATTATACCATGTCCTCCAGAACATCACAAATTTCCTTCAGAAGTTTCATCTGAATTCAATTTATATAAATTTTCAATTGAGTATTTCCCCATTGCGCAAACTTTCTCAAATGATCAACGGAAACTCTGGGACAATAAGATACCTTAGCAGAACAAGCTTCAAACCAATCCCTATTTCCTGAACATATATCCAATCTCTGGTAGATTCTGTCAGAACCCACATGATTTTTTAAACCAATTAAGCAGTTCTCCTTCATGATTGAATTCGGACAAAGTTGCATTGTGCAAAGCTTCTCTAAAATCACCAGATGAAAGACCATCATAAACTCCTATCTTTTCAGATCTTTCATAATAACAATTAAAATCACATCCATCATCCAAGGCCCATTCAAGGGCAAAGAAAGACCAATCAATTCAATCCAAAGATTTCTTCTGTTACAAACATCAGAGGATGCATAAGCCAGATTGAAGTATCGATACCAAAGAAATCCTCCATAGCAAATGTATATTCTTTCAAGTAAGAAGCCAAATCTTATTGTTTTTTTAAACCAATTAAGCAGTTCTCCTTCATGATTGAATTCGGACAAAGTTGCATTGTGCAAAGCTTCTCTAAAATCACCAGATGAAAGACCATCATAAACTCCTATCTTTTCAGATCTTTCATAATAACAATTAAAATCACATCCATCATCCAAGGCCCATTCAAGGGCAAAGAAAGACCAATCAATTCAATCCAAAGATTTCTTCTGTTACAAACATCAGAGGATGCATAAGCCAGATTGAAGTATCGATACCAAAGAAATCCTCCATAGCAAATGTATATTCTTTCAAGTAAAAAGCCAAATCTTATTGTTTTTTTAAACCAATTAAGCAGTTCTCCTTCATGATTGAATTCGGACAAAGTTGCATTGTGCAAAGCTTCTCTAAAATCACCAGATGAAAGACCATCATAAACTCCTATTTTTTCAGATCTTTCATAATAACAATTAAAATCACATCCATCATCCAAGGCCCATTCAAGGGCAAAGAAAGACCAATCAATTCAATCCGAAGATTTCTTCTGTTACAAACATCAGAGGATGCATAAGCCAGATTGAAGTATCGATACCAAAGAAATCCTCCATAGCAAATGTATATTCTTTCAAGTAAGAAGCCAAATCTTATTATTTTTTTAAACCAATTAAGCAGTTCTCCTTCATGATTGAATTCGGACAAAGTTGCATTGTGCAAAGCTTCTCTAAAATCACCAGATGAAAGACCATCATAAACTCCTATCTTTTCAGATCTTTCATAATAGCAATTAAAATCCCATCCATCATCCAAGGCCCATTCAAGGGCAGAGAAAGACCAATCAATTCAATCCAAAGATTTCTTCTGTTACAAACATCAGAAGATGCATAAGCCAGATTGAAGTATCGATAACTAAGATATCCTCCATAGCAAATGTATATTCTTTCAAGTAAGAAGCCAAATCTTATTATTTTGTATTGATTCACAGTGAAATGATGCAGCCTTCACATTATTTCAAGAAGCCAAATTTTACTAGAAACATACGAGTTAACATTACTATGCTGATATGAAATAAAAGAGTAATTCAACTTGTTTGTGATCTACGAAGGGTTCAACCTACCTAATAGCAGAAATCTATTCAGTTCTGACAATTTTATTTATCAGAGCAATTGTGGCATCATTGAAACCCTGTAACATTTCCATACAAGTAAAGACATTTAAACTTTTTGTGAAACTGGTTTACTCCCCCTTTTTTGCAACCCTTTCCCTTGATGATCATTTTTTATAGCCATACTATTAGAAATGCATGTGGATATTCTCTATACATTACTACAATCATAGTCGACAGGAACATCAAGAAGAAAATGCCATCCAGAATTTTTGCTTGCACTTCTTTCACTAGAATGAGTAGAGTCCTTGCAACTGTCTTTATATTCAACATTTCAAAAGTGTTTTTGGTATGTATGGTACCAATAATTGAACCACCCTCAACACTTTTTCCTTTTCCTGGAGAAGCTGCTAGCATTTCTATTCCTTATTGGATGAAAAAAGGCTGAACCTCCTTCCCGTTTTAGAAATTACTAAAGCAGAAAACTGAGTATGCCGGAAAGGTACCAAGTTGGATGGAGTTGGAAACAATGGGAAATTTACTTTACCTACTAAACGGCTAAGCAAACTTCAATTCTTTTTGGAGACTAAAAATCTTGATGTCATTTGCATGCAAACTTGATTTTTTTTTAATCAGTATGCGGGTGAAGTCCCTTTCTGCTCTTACCTGACCCAAGATGATATTTTTATTCAACTTCAAATCATACACCAACTCCTGCTCCTAAAACATGGAGACAATTATAAAAGATCGACATCAGAAACAGGCAGGCCATCGAAATGCTTTTTTGAAACTGGTTTTTCAGGATCTGCCATCAAACATTATTATTAGAGTTACCTTTCTTTAAACATTTTTAGGAAACATTTCTTTAAATCTTGATGTAGCATAAGTTTCTCTTGATTGGTACCTTGAAACAAAGCTGCTTCTACAAGCACAGGATTGGCCTAAATAAAATCATCAATGAATTGTTTGCCAGTATGCTTTCAGTATCTGAGGCCATACCACTATGAACCTAATTTTTGGAACAATAAGGATCTTGTATCTTATTGCCGTTGGGATCACCTGCCAGTGTTTAACCCCTTGTTCCCAATGTATTTATCTATGTTGTCTCAATTAGCTTCCGTAACACACCATTCATGTCTTGACTTCACTTCCCTAAGGCTGTAAGCGAAACTGTCACAGACTATAAAATAGCGAAGAAGGAAGCAAAGAAGGCTATAAGCGAAGCTAAGTCAAAAGCTTATGAGGTTTTGTATAAAAATCTCAACTCTAAGGAGGGCCAGAAGGATATATTCAGGTTGGCCAAAGCAAGAGAAAGAAAGACCAAAGACCTTTCTCAAGTGAAATGTATTAAGGACGAGGAAGGTCACGTGCTTGTTCATCAGAAGGATATAGAGACTAGATGGGAGCAATACTTCCATAAACTTTTCATTGGAGAAGGAAATAGAGAGATCACTTTGGGTGATCTAGCTAGTAGTGAAAGTTACTTGAATCGTGCATGCGTTAGACGAATACAAAGAAAAGAAGTAGAGGAGGCTTTGAAGGTTATGAGACCTGGGAAAGGTGTTGGACCGGATGACATCCCTGTAGAAGTTTGGAAAGTTTTAGGTGAGCGTGGTTTGACTTGGCTTACGAATCTATTCAATGTTATTTGGCGAAGCAAGAAAATGCCTGAAGATTGAAGGAGGAGTATCGTGGTGCCTCTTTATAAGAACAAATGAGACATTCAAAATTGTTCAAATTACAGAGGTATCAAGCTGATGAGTCACACTATGAAAATTTGGGAACGTGTGATCGAAAGAAGGTTGAGGCAAGTTTCCCAGATAAAAGAAAATCAATTCGGATTCATGCCAGGTCGCTCAACTATTGAAGCCATCCATTTGCTGAGGAGAACAATGGAGATTTATAGAGCTAAAAGGAAGAATCTCCATATGATCTTTATTGATTTGGAGAAGGCTTATGATTCCGTCCCACGAGAGATACTGTGGAGAGTTTTGGAGAAGAGACAAGTACCTGTCCTATACATTAATCTCATAAAGGATATGTATGATAGGGCTTTATCTTGTGTAAGGACCCCGACGGGGAAGACTGACTATTTTGATATCAACATTGGTTTACATCAAGGTTCAGCTTTGAGTACATTTCTTTTTACTTTGATTATGGACGAGTTGACAAGTCACATTCAGGATGAGTTACCTTAGTGTATGTTATTTGTTGATGATATTGTGTTGATTGACGAGACTATAGATGGAGTAAATGAGAAGCTTGAGGTTTGGAGACATGCATTGGAGACTAAAGGTTTTCGTATAAGTAGGGCTAAGACGGAATATATGGAATGCACCTTTGATGGAAGCAATGGTGAAGGAATCGAGGTGAAGATTGGTGACGATAACATCCAGAAGAGAGATTCTTTTAGATATCTGGGATCTATTTTGCAACATGATGGAGAAATTGATGGAGATGTTACTAATAGAATAAATGCAGGCTGGCTGTGAGAATACTCCGATGATACATTCCATAGAGCCCTTGGGTCTCTTATATAGGGAGAGAACCCTTGGGTAAATTACATGAGAGGTACATAAAGAAACTGAAATATAATAAAAGACACAAAGACGAACAACTATCTCTACACTCCCCCTCAAGATATAGCATAGATATCTATCATGCTCAGCTTGGAAGAACATCTCTGGAAAGGTCCTCTGAGCAATGGCTTAGTGAATATGTCCGTTGTCTGGTCCTCTGAACTGACGTGAGACGTGGAGATGAAGCCCTTCTGAATCATGTCCCTAGTGTAATGACAATCCACCTCTATGTGTTTTGTTCTCTCATGGAAGGCTGGATTGTTGGCAATGAATAATGCTGCCTGATTGTCACATTGCAGGTTCATAGGCAAGGGAACATCAACATTCAGATCTTCTAAGACTGCTTTAACCCACATCATTTCTGTACTTGCATGTGCCATGGCTCTGTACTCGGATTCGGCACTGGATCTTGCCACAACGGTCTGCTTCTTGCTTTTCCAAGAGACTAAAGAACTTCCTATGAAGATAGCAAATACAGAAGTAGACTTACGATCTCGTGGACATCCTGCATAATCTGCATCTGCACAGGCGGAAATAGACAGATCTGTACCTTTCTTGAATAGCAACCCTGTGCCTGGGGAAGACTTCAGATATCTCAGTATCATGTACAAGGCATCCATATGTACTTGCCTCGGCTGCTCCATGAATTGAGTCACCCGATTTACTGCAAGGGCAATATCCGGTCGAGTTATTGTGATGTATAAGAGCTTACCCACCATTTCTCTGTACCTTCTCTTGTCCACCTCCTCAGTATCATCATCGTACAGCTTCATACTCGGGTCCATAGGTGTACTTGAAGGTCTGCATCCAGTCATTCCTGTTTCAACTAGCAAGTCTGTGACATATTTTCTTTGAGTCATCACCATTCCTTATGCATTTCTTGCAAATTCTATCCCCAGAAAATACCGTAGTGTGCCTAGATCCTTTGTAATGAACTGGCTGCCCAACATAGACTTGGTTATCTCAACCCCCTGTGCATCATCTCCAGTAACCAATATGTCATCAACATATACCATAACAACGATGGTACCTCTAGGGGTCTTCCGGACGAACAGTGAGTGGTCCGCATTTGATCTTCTGAACCCCTGTCGTTCAATAAGCTGGGAGAGCTTTTGGAACCATGCTCGAGGACTCTGTTTAAGGCCATAGATAGCCTTATGAAGTCTGCACACCTTCTGAGTCTCCCCCTCAGCAGCAAACCCGGGTGGCTGCTGCATGTAGACTTCTTCCTGTAGATCACCATACAAGAAAGCATTCTTAACATCAAGCTGGAATATGGTCCAGTCACGTACCACTGCAACCGATAGAAGGATGCGAAGTGTAGAGTGCCTCGCTACAGGTGAAAAGGTGTCCAAATAATCTACCCCATATGTCTGTATAAACCCTCTTGCTACGAGCCTGGCCTTGTATCTGTCAAGACGACCATCTGCATGATATTTGACCGTAAATACCCACTTGCAACTCACCACAGATGCACCTGGAGGAATAGGGACAAGAGACCAAGTCCCTCTCGATTGCAAGGCGCGCATCTCCTCTTCCATTGCTAGACGCCGGCATTCAGTCTTCATGGCATCCTGATAAGTCCGTGGAATCTCCACTGACGATACAGCAGCGGCAAACTTCTGGAAATCCCCAGTGAGACGATGAAAGGAGACATGAGAGGCCAGGGGATATGAGGCACACTGTCTTCGCTGCTTCCTATGAGCAATAGGCCGGTCCAAGTCATCCAAAGCAGTGCTGACTGGTTGGTCCTCCACCTGTGGTAAAAGCTCCTGCACAGGTGCATTATTTAACCCATCATCAGTGTTAACATCAGTACATACCTGAGGCGTGTTGGATGGTTGACACGTAGCTTGAGCAGGGCCTGTCCGTCTCGTGTAGACCTTAGGGAAAGGGACAAGTGGGGGTGGTGGCGGAGGAGGTGGTGGTGGTGGTGATATTGGTGTCGGTGGAGTAGAGGATGGACCCAGGCTTGGAGGTGGTGGAACATAGACATTGGAATCTGATGATGTGGAGGAGACCAATCTGTCACCTGCAGGGGAGAAGTACATGACAGGTTCGAAAAATGTAACATCTGCAGTGACATAGTACTTGCCATGGACAGGGTCATAGCAACGGTATCCTTTCTGAGTCCTGGAGTAACCCACAAAAACACACTTGATAGCCCTAGGGGATAGCTTATCAAGCCCCGGAGATAAGCGGTGAACAAACGCAACAGTGCCAAAAACCCGAGGTGTCAGTGTAAACAAGTCTCTGTCAGGAAAGAGAACAGAGATTGGAGACTTTTCCCCAAGAACAGTTGTAGGCATTCGATTGACCAGATAGCACGCAGTAAGTATAGCATCCCCCCAAAAAGTTAATGGAGCACAACTCTGGATAAGTAATGTGCGAGCAATATCAAGAAAGTGTCGATGTTTTCGTTCTGCAACCCCATTTTGTTGAGAGGTGTAGGCACATGTGGTTTGGTGAACAATGCCTTTAGATGAAAGGAAGCTAGCAAGAGAGCGAGTGCAGAACTCCAATGCATTGTCAGTACGCACATACTTAACAGTAGATTAAAAAACATTCTGGACTTCATTAATTAGATTTTGAAGAACATTTCCTGCTTCAGATTTATTTTTAAGAAGAAAAGTCCACGACACTCTAGAGAAATCATCAACCACAACTAAATAGAACCTGTGCCCCTGATGATCCGGGACACGACTTGGACCCTAAATATCTATATGAAATAATTCAAACGGGGAGCTACTGCTCCGACTCTGACGACCGGGGAAGCTAGACCGATGGTGCTTCCCTAACTGACATGCTTCACATCGAAAAGAGGAACTCGGAGATATCTGAGGCAGGAGGTGACGCATCTTTTGCAGCGGCAGATGACCGAACCGAAGATGCCAGGTGTACGGAGAAACGGAGGCCTGGGAATGCAAGGAGACGCCAGCGTAGGAGTTTCGAACGAGACGATAAAGGCCATTGTGCTCAGAACCACAGCCAATCACCCTGCCCGTCAGTATGTCCTGAAAAATAACAGACGATGGATCAAAAATAGCACGACAGTGCAAATCACGTGTAATCTGGCTAATAGATAAGAGGTTCATAGAGAATTATGGAGCATGTAGCACATTCTGTAAGTGCATAGAGGGTAGCAAAGCTGTCTCCCCCTGACCGATGATAGGAAACTAAGTGCCATCAGCAATGAGTACAGAGCGACCTGGCTGAACAGCTCTGTAGGACTGCAGAATATCTTTCTCACGGCATAGATGATGGGTAGCTCCAGAGTCGACAATCCATCCTGTAAAGTCATGACTATGAAATGAGGCTGAAGGACTACCTGAGGCACTGGCTGAGGCCGATGTACTAGCTGACGCCGAAGCCGCAACATCAGAAACGTCTGTACCCTCTGATGTTGATGATTGTGGCATAATGTCCCGAAGTCGTGCCACCAACTCTTCGAACCTGTGATCTGGAGTAGATGCTGGTGGACCCTGAACATGATCAGCAACTCGTGCAGAAGGAGGAAAACCATGCTTGGAATAGCATGTATCCTCCAAATGACCAGTGCGGCGACAAAATGAGCACGTAGAGCGTATGCGGCCTCCGCGACCACGTCCACCACTTCCCCTGCCACGAAACGAGGACGAACCACCACGTCCCCTGGAAACTGCCATTGCTGACGGAGTCGCAGTCGTTGTATTGGACGGAACGGGTACACGACTGAGCCTCCTGTATACCTCTTCCATCGGTGGGATGGTGGCATCTGCTAGGATCTGAGTGTGTGCTGCCTCGTACTCCGGATCCAGGGCAGCGATTAATACGCCAACCATGGTGGCATTGCGGAACGTCTTCTGCTGTTCCGGCGTGGCTGTAAGCGGAATGGTGCTATAGAGCTTCTCGAACATACCACGAAGCAACGTGTACAGGGAATGAAGAGGCTTCCCATTCTGCTTCGTGGTAAATATATCATGCTGCAACTGGAGCATCTTCGTCTCATTGCAGACCTGAGAGTACGTCATAGCCAAAATATCCCACATCGCCTTAGCGGTGGGCTGGTGAAGGACATCATTCGCTATCTCCGTCGTCAGCGTACCTGAGAGCCACACCTTTGCGTACGCATCATCAGCCTCCCATGAGGCATAGATCCCTGTCTTCTCCGGCGGTTCATCCTCGGTAAGAATATGCTTCTTACCACACGACTTCATGAGACTGAGGAACGGCATCGCCCACAGTTCGTAGTTCGTCCCGTCCATCTTGACGATTGGTGCCGAACCTTTGAAGGCACCTATGGCAGGCATATCGAGCTTCTGATCTGACATAATGCCGGAGAAGAACAACTACTGATAGACCAAGAAAATACTGTCTACCAAGACCTTGTAGGATTCAAGTGCATAGGTAGACGATTATGCACTTGAATCGAACATGACGCCGAGTCCTAGGGAGAAGGCGGCAGCCCGGCCACGAGTAGAGGCTTTGGAAGCCTCTACTTGAGAAGAACGGCGGCTGGGCGGCGCTAGGGGAGGAGGGGCCGGCGCTGGGAAGCGGCGGCGGGGGGGATCCGGCGGCGGGGGTGAGATCCGGCGGCGGGGGTGAGACCCGACGGCAGGTGGGGCCTGGCGACGAAGGAGAGGGGGCCCGGCGAAGGAGAGGAGGCGGCGGCGGGGGGCTTCGAGCCCGGGGGGGTTGGGCGGCGAAACCCTAGAGGGGGGGGGGGGCGGCGGTGGAGATGGAGAACCCTAGCTTAGGGTCATGGCTCTGATACCATGTGAGAATACTCCGATGATACATTCCATAGAGCCCTTGGGTCTCTTATATAGGGAGAGAGCCCTTGGGTAAATTACATGAGATGAGAGGTAAATAAAGAAACTGAAATATAATAAAAGACACAAAGACGAACAACTATCTCTACACTGGCTAAAGTGGAGAGGAGCCTCCGCTGTTCTCTGTGATAAGAAAATGCCTTTAAAAATTAAAGGAAAGTTTTACAAAGCAGCCGTGAGACCTGCTATGCTTTATGGTTCTGAATGTTGGCCTGTGAACCATAGACATGTGCAGAGAATGGTTGTAGCAGAAATGAAAATGCTAAGATGGATGTGTGGACATACACGTAAAGATCGGATTCGGAATGATGCAATCAGAAAGAAAGTTGGTGTAGCTCCGATCGAGGATAAGATGCGAGAAAACCGCTTAAGATGGTTTGGTCATTTGCAAAGAAGGTCAACTGATGCACCGGTTAGGAGATGCGAGTGTTGGGATGTTGAGCCAGCTAAGAGAGGGCGAGGACGGCCCAAGAAGTGTTGGAAAGAGACTATACGAAGGGATCTTAGTTTGCTGGATATAAGTCCGAGATTGACCCAAGATAGATCTGAATGGAGGCGAAGAATCCATGTAGCCGACCCTACTTAATTGTGGGAAAAGGTTTTGTTGTTGTTGTTGTTGTTGTTATTGACTCTCTGAATGGAAAGGACTTGGATTTTTTCCTCACCGAGGTTGAGCATCATATGAATGTTTTGCTTTTGTTTGCACTGCATCCGGTCTTTGGTAGAAGAGCTTTGTCTTTTAGGATCTGAAAGTATGCAGATCTAAGGTGCAACTCATATTTATACTGAACGTGGAGTAAAACTAAAGTAATAATGATGGATCAATGGATATAATGCGCCGGGTCCGGTGGTACTCGAAATAAAGATACTTTTGACTAGAGAAGAAAGATCGGATTCGGAATGATGCAATCCGAATGGGTGAACCATAGACATGTGCAGAGAATGGCTGTAGCAGAAATGAAAATGCTAAGATGGATGTGTGGACATACACGTAAAGATCGGATTCGGAATGATGCAATCCGAAAGAAAGTTGGTATAGCTCCGATCGAGGATAAGATGCGAGAAAACCGCTTAAGATGGTTTGGTCATTTGCAAAGAAGGTCAACTGATGCACCGGTTAGGAGATGCGAGTGTTGGGATGTTGAGCCGGCTAAGAGAGGGCGAGAACGGCCCAAGAAGTGTTGGAAAGAGACTATACGAAGGGATCTTAGTTTTTTGGATATAAGTCCGAGATTGACCCAAGACAGATCTGAATGGAGGCGAAGAATCCATGTAGCCGACCCTACTTAATTGTGGGAAAAGGCTTTGTTGTTGTTGTTGTTGTTGAACTATATTCTGATTAGCTGAATATAGTGACAAAAAAGGACAAAAATTCTCATATATCAAAGCGGTGGAATTTCATTATTTCCACATCTAATAGTCAAATGGTCTCGCAGAGGTTTTTGACATGTTATTCTCAACACTGACCTTGATATAACCCGTATTGTAAGGTTATGTATAGACATCCTTATCGATGGATAAAAACTAATCAATGGTCTCAAAAATCGAAGGCAAAGATCCTTCATTTATAAACTGGAGATTTAATGTAGGCAGCTAATTTTTACAGGAAAGTCGGGCAAAGAAACAACTGGCTGGAAGAAACCTGACCACCTCGAGAGAATTAGAGGTTTATATGGATGAGACTGGATCAGAAATTAGACTGATCGGTGGCTAACCAACTTTAACAAATTCAAACTTTTTCCATCCACTGCAGTCCATTAAACATTAAATCCAATCCAAACCACCAGATTGTGGAGTGGATTGGGTTGAATCAGATTAAAAGGATAAGAAGAAACGTTTAAATTTGAGTATTTATCATAAACTCATTTTTTAAAAGCTAACATGTAATGTTGCATACATCTAAATTAAATGAGACACCATCTTTAAGATAAAATCAAGGATAACACACATACACGTTAATGGATTAGATAATATCAGATTTTGGCAATGGGTCTGATACAATCCATAAATTAACGGATCTGAAAAATCTCAATGCAATCAAAACCATTAGAATGACAAAATCAAACAAATTCAATTCAATAACATCAGAAGGGATGGGATAATAGATTTGATACAATTATGTGTACCTCTAGTTATAATCCTCAAAAGTGAAAGGGTCCCAAGTGTAGGTTTTCACATAGTCATAACACGAATCAAAATTGATCAGAATGTGCCTTGCATCTATAGGCACATACTGAACATTTTGCTCAGTTTATTCAAATCCGCTGTCGAGCAAACTTTGCCTAAATTTTGTAAAGTTCCCTATTAAACATAATTCAAAAGGGTAGCAGAGAGAGTTCATTTCCTCTTTGGTAAATTCAATGATGGCTTCATGACTCATAAGCCATCGTTACAGAGAAAACCATAATCCAATTATATTTCTGATTACACTACATTGTCGGACTTTTTTCTATTACAAGTAAATTTAGCAACTAAATTTGTGAATAAATCATTATAAAAAACGGAATTCCACACCACCCTTTCTGGGATAGAGAAAAAAAAGCTCAGACCTTTCAACAACAATATCACCAACCAAAGCATATATCCGTGCATATTACCTATCATTAAGCATCCTCGTCAAATTTATTCCAACTAATTACATGCATGATAATGACATAAGTGCTTTTGAAATTCTGTCCAGTAAACCTAAACACCTTCCAATACTTCATTGACAAGAATCAATAATCACAATTTGGTAAATTTTCTTCGCAATCAGAACCAATACAAAAGGTATGCTTCTCTTGGAAATGAAAGAACAACAGCAAGATATATTTTAAAATCAAAATGTCTATCAGGTGAAAATTGGTCTAAATTACAAGCTTCAGAATATAGTCAAGATTTGAATGGCATTTTCGCATGCCATCAATATTAATACGCATGTTTTACGAACAGAAAAGAACAGTTGCAATATTGATAATAATAAAAGATGGTTGTATGAAATGCCAAATGCTACACTAAAAGCAAATTATAACGTAAAACCACTCTGACCGGGAGAAAATACTCTAAAGACTCAAGCAGTGGCAGCGGCCATCTGTTTCTGCTCTGCGCTTTCATCCAAAGCAGCACTATTATTGGCATCAATATCTTCAGCAGCATCAGCAGATTCTACAGCTACCCCTGCTGATTCTTCTTCTGCAGGAGGTTGAACTTGCTCATCCTCCGGTAGTGGTTCCTCCATGTAGTCGTTCTCAAATGCATCAGGTGGCACCTCGTAAATCCTCACCTGTGGCTTCATGGGATCCTTCACCAGAACATACTTGCCTTCATTCAACTTCATGCAAAGATCCACAATAGACTTGACAATACCCCACATGTTGGAGGTATTCAGATTAATCTGGGCAGCAAACTCCCTCGGTTTGTAGCCAACAACACTTAAGATCGCATGGTTGTAATGATCTCGGGGATGCACCCTCGAAACATAACCAATCTTCATCAAATCCGCACCGGCTAGCAGTGCCTGGGCAGTCCACTTAGCAAGCTTGTTGGTATTGTTCTTAAGCTCAGTGGCAAGCACGGCACCCTTCTGTGTCTCGAGCTTCTGCCTCCAATCCACACCAGAGTACTTGGGATCAAATTCGTTAAGTGCATTCAACGTCAGGAATGACTGTTGGCCTTTGACATCAGACACGGCATGGACCTCGCAGCGAGCAACAAGATACATATCATCATCGAGCTTCCACCTGCGGTACCGATATGCAACAGATGCAATCTCCTCATTCTCAGATGCAAACGGGTTCGGCTCCTCGAACGTGACCTTCTTACCATCACGGACAAGCACTTGCTGGGAAAAGTTCTGGTTGACGTAAGCGGCTTCAACACTGAGCGAGTAGGCGGAGTTGATGTCCTCCTTCGCCTCGGGGAGGGGCTCCTGTGAGGTCTCATTGACGGAAAGGAGATCCAGTTGGGAACCATCGCGCTTGTCAAAGAAGAGCTTGTTGCCAACCCGCTGGATGACAATGTCCCAGGAGTAAATGGAGCGGGTGGCGCACATGAGAGCAGAGAGTATGGCATCGGTGGCAAAGACGGTGGCCTTGTCCCCATTGGCGAGACGGCGAATGACAGGATCGTCCGTAGTTGTGACCTTGAAGAAATTGCGAGACTTGAAGCGCTCAAGGCGGCGCTCGGCCTTAGGGTTAACACGGTCGTAGGTGCGATCATAAAACTCGAGACCACCGCAGACGAGGAGGTCTTCGGGCGGGTCAGGGACGGCGAAGGAGAGCTTGGAGAAGGTCGAGAAGGGGATCTGATCGAGAACGGACCACTCTGGCTGGATGTCGACTGATGATTTGAACGCGGAGGACTCGCGGCGGGAGGCGTTGGATGGGTGGGAGGGGTTGGAGCGGTGGGAGAGGTGGAAGAGCCGGTCGCGGCGGGCGCGGTCCTTGTCAGCCTCGCGGCGGCGGGCTTCGAGCTCCTCGTCGCGGCGCTGGGGGAGGAGGGGGCGGTGCTGGAAGCGCCAGCGCGGGCCGAACTTGGGGCGGGGCGGGGGTTTTCCGTCGACGAGGCGGAAGGTGGAGTCGTCGTCGGCGGCGAGGGCGGGGGAGTCGTCGAGGGAGAAGTCGAAGACGAGAGGGGAGGAGGCAGCGTTGGGGTTGCGGGAGGCGTTGGATTGGAAGGAGGACCGGGTCCAGTCCGCGACGCGGCCGAGCTTGTCGGAGCGGGAGAACGGGGCGAAGGGGATGTTGGTGCTGCTACCGCTGGAGGAGGAGAAGAGCGGGGCGAGGGGGGTGTCCGGAGGACCCCATCCGTCAGGGTTGAAGGGGACGGGTCCGATGTCGAAGCTTGCCATTGTGGTGGACGACGAACTTGAGGAGGAGGAGGAGGAGGAGATCGGGAGATTTGGGAGTGGGAAGCGGCTGAGACGGATTTTATATATGGAGGAGGGGTTGGCGTTTGTTTCTAGGGTTTTCTCCTTTTAAGAAAACGGGTTATCAAGCTAGGCAAATGCCTAATATAATGTCAATAATTGACATACAAGTCAGTTTATCTTCATACTTTTAGACATCCAAACCAATCCTTCCTATCATTATTTTTATGGTTGAGTATTATTGGTGATCTGATTCCGTTCCTTCCAAATGTATCAAATCATCACGGCATTTGTACGATATATGACTAATAAATTAAATTATGAATACTCTTCTCATATAATCTTAGAAGTACCATCTGTTGTTTTACCTCTGTCCACACCTTATAACTAAATGGGCACTTGAAGAATAGGTGTTGAGTATCTTCATGTTCAAAATTGCAAAATATGCAACTATCCTCAATTGTAAGACCCCACCTTGCAAGTCTCCCTCTTGTCAACATCCTCCCTTTCCATGTCAACAAGGTGATGAGACGCCACTTTGAAACTTGTCTTCTACACCATATTGTGTCTAATTCTAGGCAAGTTTGACCTCTTGATCTACATGCATCCCAGCATCAAGATAAATCACGGGCTTTCTGGATGGCTTCCATGCCCCACTGAATATCATTTGTTTGCAAATCCATCTTTGCTAAATATCCAAGTACCTCATGACGATGTAAGTAAACTTGTCTTCAAATGCATGACCAAGATCTAGAGGGAGGCTCATAGTGTAGTATGGATTCATACCTCCCAGAAACCCATAAGCTCCATATAGAATCATGTTCCATAGATGCCAACCGTGTTGATCTCCTGAGAATGAATGCTCTTTGCAAATCAAGTAGATTCCTCACTCTAATATCCCCTTCTTGACATGACAGAGCAGCTTCAACCCATGAGAGAGGATGACACTTGCTTCCACATATGAACTCCATGATTAGTAAGTGTACCTTTTTAAGTATCTTCTCTGGTATAGGGATGCCACACAACCAATAGTTCAGTAATCCTTCCACGTCCCATTAAATTAATTGACACCGTCCCATACGAGATAATACATTTTGTGAGCAATCTCTAATCTTTTTTGTCACCTTATCCACAAGTGGTTGGAAATATGAATATTTTGACCTTTCGCTAAATAATGGAAGGCCAAGATAGGTAAATGGCATCTTTCCTTCTTTTATCCGGAGATGCAGCAATATTAAAAGTTTTTCTTTTGTGTGCCTCGACATATACATTGTACTATTTTGGTAGTTAACTTCAAGTCCGTATATCTTCTCAAAAATCTGTAGCACACGAGCGATCCCCCATGCAACTCTCCAATTCGCTTTAGCAAAAAATAATACACTGTCTGCATAAATAAGGTATGATGTAAATATTTTCCCACCCACCCTGGGAATAAGGACCTTCTTCTATGCAACTTGTGATTCAATCAATATGGAGAGAGCATTAATGACAATGCAAAATAAAGGATCCCCCTGCCTTATTCCCCTTTTTGTATAGATAATACTGACTGGCACTCCATTGAAAAGAGGTGAGACTGTGTAGTGTCCAACACACCATCATATCCATTGCACTCATTGTTGTGAGAATCCCATTTTTCTCCATCAATGTAAATAAAAATTCACGGTCCACTTTATCATATTCCTTTGACAAGTCCACCTTTACGCACATTCTTGATCCAACACCTTTAGATTTAAATTGGATCATAAACTCTTGCACCATTAGACTACAATCACCTATATGTCTACCTCTTATAAATGCTTCTTGATTTGGTAGAATGATCTTAGGCATCACCACTGCAATCCGCCTTGCTAAGACTTTTGAAATGATCTTATATATTACATTACAACAAGAAATTAGTCTTAGATCTGCAATTATCTCCACTCATTGGGAATTAGGGTGAGAAAAGTATGATTTACTTCCCTGAGCATACCGCCGCCATCGAAGAAAATTTTAACTGCCTTTATCACATCACTTCCTACAATATCCCAACATCGTATATAGAAAAGAGATCCAAAACCATCAGGTCCTGGAGATTTATCCACATAAATGTCCCACCGAGTAGCTTTAATCTCATCATTCGTAGGCAGTGCATCAAGAACCTCCCTATCTGACAAATCAAGCATTCTACAAGGTATTTGTGAGGCGTAGTGGGGACATACCAATGGGTTCGCCTTGTACAATTCATTGGAGAACTGGAAAGCTTCATCTTGAACTTCATTTTCTTTGTTCACTACATCACCATTTCCATTAAGAGTAAGTGAAAGAGTATTTATATTTTGTCTCTTTCTTGTTGTTGTTGCAAAGAACCGCGTAGATCGATCTCTTCTGCAATTCAAGCAATTCAGCTTCTTTGTCTACGTGCTTCATTCTCCTTTGCAAGTATCCTCCTAATATCCTCTTTCATTGCTACCTCTCGTAGCTGAAGAGACTCGTTTAGTGGGTCACCCCCGAGGCTATCATTGATAGCTTGCATAGTTGCCCGAAGCTCTTGCACCTTCTTTACCCTCCTACTATCTTCAGCTGCACATACTTTCATCTTACCTTTGACAGCCTTTAACTTCTTCACAAGTATAAAAATTGGATTTCCAATAAACTCTCCTGACCATGCTTCCTGCACCACCTGTAAGAAGTCGCTTCTATTACACTAGTAGTTATACAATCGGAATGGACGGATTTGTCTATTTGATGGTGTGATTTCAAGAGACAATAGGCAATGATCACTAATCTCAGTATGACAGAAAAGCACTTTATATGCCTCAACCCCCCCCCCCCCCCGACAAATGGATGTACCTCCTACTTTCTCATCAGAACTGCAAACAGAATTAAAATTTCCTAATACAAGCCACGGTCCCTTGATAGTCGTAGCCCGGTTGCACAGATCATCCCATAAGCATCTCCTTGCATACATATCATTGTAAGCATAAACAAAAGTCACAGAGCAATTGAATCCACCAGCATTTACAGCATGGAGCTGAATCTGCTGATCGGACATATGAACTATTGTCACTATCCAGATATTTGACTTCCATAGAATCAATATCTGAACATTTGAATTGTGTTCTTCATTGTCAATACTATTCCATCCATGTGGGATTAGTTGTCGAATCTAACTCAGGCTTCTTCCTTGCAATCGAGTCTCCAGTAACCCAACAAATTGGATGTTATTTTATTCAAGGAGGGTGCTAACCTCCCTCCTGGAGAGAGTTTGACAACCCAACATCGCTTGTTAGTCTTGGATTTACAAATAAAAGGGCTGGTAAAGAAAGGGAAGGTTCCTAAGATCACTAGAACTAGGTGGTGGAATCTTCCGCTGAAGCAATCAAGCTTCAGGGAGAAGGTTTTAGAAGACTTATCTTGGGATTGTAGCGGTAATGCAAACGAGATGTGGGAGGCAGTAGCATCTTGTATCTGAAAGGTAGCCAAAGAGATGCTAGGTGAGTCAAAAGGAGGAGCTCCAGGTCAAAAGGAGGCTTGGTGGTGGAGTGAAGGGGTGCAAGAGAAGCTAAAAATAAAAAGAGCTTGCTTTAAAGCTATGTCTAAGGATAGAACAGAGGAAACTGCCACAGACTATAAAATAACGAAGAAGGAAGCAAAGAAGGCTGTAAGTGAAGCTAAGTCAAAAGCTTATGAAGTTTTGTATAAAAATCTCGACTCTAAGGAGGGTCAGAAGGATATATTCAGGTTGGCCAAAGCAAGAGAAAGAAAGACCAAAGACCTTTCTCAAGTGAGATGCATTAAGGACGAGGAAGGTCGCGTGCTTGTTACTTAGAAGGATATAGAGACTAGATGGGAGCAGTACTTCCATAAACTTTTCATTGGGGAAGGAAATAGAGAGATCACTTTGGGTGATCTAGCTAGTAGTGAAAGTTACTTGAATCGTGCATGCTATAGACGAATACAAAGAAAGGAAGTAGAGGAGGCTTTGAAGGTTATGAGACCTGGGAAAGGTGTAGGACCGGATGACATCCCTGTAGAAGTATGGAAAGTTTTAGGTGAGCGTGGTTTGACTTGGCTTACAAATCTATTCAACGTTATTTGGCGAAGCAAGAAAATGCCTGAAGATTGGAGGAGGAGTATCGTAGTGCCTCTTTATAAGAACAAAGGAGACATTCAAAATTGTTCAAATTACAGAGGTATCAAGCTGATGAGTCACACTATGAAAATTTGGGAACGTGTGATCGAAAGAAGGTTGAGGCAAGTTTTCCAAGTAAAAGAAAACCAATTCGGATTCATGCCAGGTCGCTCAACTATTGAAGTCATCCATTTGTTGAGGAGAACAATGGAGATTTATAGAGCTAAAAGGAAGAATCTCCATATGATCTTTATTGATTTGGAGAAGGCTTATGATTCCGTCCCACGAGAGATACTGTGGAGAGTTTTGGAGAAGAGACAAGTACCCGTCCTATACATTAATCACATAAAGGATATGTATGATAGGGCATTATCTTGTGTAAGGACCCCGACGGGGAAGACTGACTATTTTGATATCAACATTGGTTTACATCAAGGTTCAACTTTGAATCCATTTCTTTTTACTTTGATTATGGACGAGTTGACAAGTCACATTCAGGATGAGTTACCTTGGTGTATGTTATTTGCTGATGATATTGTGTTGATTGGCGAGACTAGAGATGGAGTAAATGAGAAGCTTGAGGTTTGGAGACATGCATTGGAGACTAAAGGTTTTCGTATAAGTAGGGCTAAGACGGAATATATGGAATGCACCTTTGATGGAAGCAATGGTGAAGGAATCGAGGTGAAGATTGGCGACGATAACATTCAGAAGAGAGATTCTTTTAGATATCTGGGATCTATTTTGCAACATGATGGGGAAATTGATGGAGATGTTACTAATAGAATAAATGCAGGCTGGCTAAAGTGGAGAGGAGCCTCCGCTGTTCTCTGTGATAAGAAAATTCCTTTAAAAATTAAAAGAAAGTTTTACAAAGCAGCCGTGAGACCTGCTATGCTTTATGGTTTTGAATGTTGGCCTGTGAACCATCGACATGTGCAAAGAATGGTTGTAGCAGAAATGAAAATGCTAAGATGGATGTGTGGACATACACGTAAAGATCGGATTCGGAATGATGCAATCAGAAAGAAAGTTGGTGTAGCTCCGATCGAGGATAAGATGCGAGAAAACCGCTTAAGATTGTTTAGTCATTTGCAAAGAAGGTCAACTGATGCACCGGTTAGGAGATGCGAGTGTTGGGATGTTGAGCCGGCTAAGAGAGGGCGAGGACGGCCCAAGAAGTGTTGGAAAGAGACTATACGAAGGGATCTCAGTTTTTTGGATATAAGTCCGAGATTGACCCAAGATAGATCTGAATGGAGGCGAAGAATCCATGTAGGCTTGTAGCCGACCCTACTTAATTGTGGGAAAAGGCTTTGTTGTTGTTGTTGTAGATAGACCCTGGGTATTCCATGTCGCTACTTTCATTTGGTGACCCCTTCCGAATCCAATTTCTCGGTGGATAGTCTTCAGAAGTTGCTTCTTTCTTCTTCTTATTCTTTTTCTTCTTCTTTGTCTTTTTCCAGCCCTCGTCATTGGCCTCTGCCGTGAAGGATATAACCTCTTCATTGCCCTCACTTGCGTTTCTGTTGCTGGAAGATGCCAAAAGCACTTTCTTTTTATGTATTCTACCATCACGATACAAATTGTGGTCCTCATTTTCAGATTTTGAATTGCTCAGTGAAATATTTAAATTGATATCCTGCGATGGTAGCTTGGAATTAAAGATTCCACCATTATTTCCATTAATATGGGAATTCAAATCGTTCCTTTTTTGTAATTCTCCCGTTGTTTGCGTGAGAGGAGTCTCTTCGATTATGGTCTCAAAAGATTCCTCAACTCCCCTTGGACAACGATCTTTTGAGTGACCAAAGACCTTACATGTGGTGCATGATGGATGCTACCACACGTATCAGAACATAATATTATTGATCTCCTTCTCGCCTTCCACGCTAACTGGCAAGGAATAGGAAAGTTTCCCCCGTTGCAACCTCGATCAAGCATCGAGAATGGTTGAGTCTTCCATTTGAGGCAGTGGCTCTATCTCGCATGATCGGTTTTCCGATTGAACTTGCTATGCGGCTTAGAATTCTTTGAGTCTGCATATGTAGCGGTATGTATTGGAAACCCACCCATACAGGAATTGAGGAGAAATCCTCCTTCATAAATTGAAAATCGCTCGCCCATCTTCTTGTGATGAGACACAAACCATGCGTGAACCACAGGACTTTCTCCGTGATTGACATACAATCCTCCTCTCGTGAGAAGGACATGATGAAAAAACCATTGTCTAACAAATGCAATTCAAAAGCACCCCTTGTGTAAAGCCTTGAACTTGGTCATCTCTCGGATCCTATATCATAAGATCCGGCTCGTCAAGAGGAAACCATAACTCATTTCGTATGAATCGTACTTCATTTTGATTTGTTATGATTTTCGGAAGAAAGAGAAGTGAGGAGGCTTAAGACGTCATTAACCCGTAATGACCGTCATCAAGACTAATTAAACATGATTAAAGAAACTAATGAGAGATTGAGTATCATTAATGACCATTAGCGGATACTAATCAATAGCAAAAGTTAAGCGTAAGCCGCGAAGGTTAAATCACGACTAGTAAGAGTTAATCATGATTAGCGCTAATTAAGCATCATTAAAGAATCTAGAATCTTATGAATAGTTCTAACTTAAGCCCTAAGTTTTGGATAAGCTTTGGCCAAAATCATGGACCGTTAACCGCGGCTAAAGTTTAAACCATGGTTTACTAACCATGGTTGGCAGTTTTATGAAGCCTATAAATAGCCCCCCTTATCCGTTCATTCTCTATGATTTCCACTACCACCACCACCCCAAGGGCTAGGTTGAGAGGTCGGGAGGAGGAGGAGTGGGAGGCGGGGAAGGAGTGCTAGCGAAGCATTGCAGAGAGAATGAGGAGGAAGAACGTATGATCCTCTCCTGCTTGGTTTTGTAAGTATGCTCGAACTTGAGCTAGGGTTTTTTATTCTTATTTTTTTCTAGCTGTTTTCGATTCATATTTCTTTCTGATTCGTTTTCTATTATGTTCGAGGAGAAATCTGTGTAATACCCCTACTTAGGTGCGGGCGGCTATGCACGTCAATGAACCATGTGATTCACCACACTTTCACTCACCTAAGATGCATGGTGTCTACCGATTCTCCATTGCCAATGGTTCTATTCTTTTTTTCCGCTTTTATAGTTATTTTGATGGAGAAATCTGTGTAATACCCTACTTAGGTGCGGGCGGCTATGCACGTTAGTGAACCCTGTGATTCGCCACACCTTCACTCACCTAAGATGTGTGGTGTCTACAGATTCTTCATCTCTTACAATTGATTATATTCTTTCATATTCGATGTTGTTTCCCTCTCGATGATTTTATAGAGGAAACTCTTTCCGTTTTTCTTTTAAAATATGTCCAGATGTAAGGGAAACTCTATCGAAATTTTCATAAAAATATGTCCCGATATAAGGGAAAACTCTGCCGAAATTTTCATAAAAATATGTCCCCATATAAGGGGAAACTTTTCCGAAATTTTCATAAAAATATATCCTGATATAAGGGAAAACTCTGCCGAAATTTTTCTAGAAATATCACCCCATATAAGGGGGAGCTCTGCCAAAATTTCAAGAGAAAATATATTCTTCACGTTCTTCATGTTCTTCGTGTGTTCTTCACGTTCTTCGTGTTCTTGGCACGTTCTTAGCGTTTTTGATACGAAAATAAAATTCGATCATTTCAGGAGCTATAAATCATCCTTTTGAAAAAGAATCATGATAAAGCACTGCATACGAGAGAGATAGCTCGATTAGGTAACAAAATCCTTCCT
The DNA here is from genome assembly GCA_037367405.1 of Ottelia alismoides. NCBI lineage: Eukaryota > Viridiplantae > Streptophyta > Magnoliopsida > Alismatales > Hydrocharitaceae > Ottelia > Ottelia alismoides. Next base: position 1,518,160 of record JAZKJV010007734.1, read on the forward strand.
TTTGTTGTAGAATTTTCATATGAGATCGTTGAGATTCTTGATTTTATGTTCTTCGCTATGAAGAACCCTAATTTATCTATTTTTGAGAAAATATGAAAAGTTGCTTCGTAATTTTAATTAAAAATAAGGTCTAAGCATCGAATTGATGCAATGGCTTGGAAAGTTAGGGTTTGGAAGTTAAAATGAGCATAAATATGAGTATATAAATATATGAATTATTATATATGTGAGGCTATACTCAATGTTGATGACTATGCAAATCGAATAATTAACGAAGAATTACATCATGGAAATTGATGTGTATTAAGTTGGATCCTGAAAAGGATCATGTGTTACGTGAAGAGATGTCTGGGAGTAGAACTATAGGTTGAGCATGCAACCTGTAGGTTTGTCGGAAGGAACCCATATTGGTGTGGCCCTAACCTAAGTGGTACACGGTTGCCTTGTTTTGATAAGTGCGCATGAGATGGATGATTTGCAACACGTGGTACTGGGTGTCAGTATATTTGGGTTGAACGACGGAAGATGTTGTCATGCCATGTGAAGGCACGGGTGGTTTGATAGCGGCTGGGTTACGATAACATGTTCTTAAAGACATTGGTTTATGTGATTAAAGGTTAGTCTAAGGTTTTAAGCTACCGTGTCCTCGAGGACGGTGTGCTTCTTTATTTGCCAGGCTGAGGGTTTGGAACCCTGGATAAATAATGAAAAAGAAATTGTCAGGGTTGTATTGTAGGATTGGTTGAGGCGATGTTTAGCAGCATAAGATCACCAGATCAACGCAATCTCCAATTCTGAAGTGTCCACAGCTTCGGAGTCCATATAGTGGTGATGTAATTCCCTAGACTAATCCCTGACGTGGAATAGAAATTTAACTAATGAGAATGAATGAATCTTTTTATGATTGCAAATTTTGAAAAATTGCCCATTTTTTGCTTTTCTCTTCTTCGTTGCTTAGCATTTGCTAATTGTTATCTTATGATTTATGGAAAATCCAACAAGTATCGGTGAGCCAGCACAAGGACTTTAATAATCCAGCCAACTAACATAGTCATCTAGCCAGCCACAATAGCTTTACTCTATAAGGTAGTTAGTAATCTTTTTATGTATGTCCTTCCAGCTGATGTACATGTGAATGGTTATAGGTGGACAATGTATCATGTGAACTTTAATTTGTGAATGAAAAAGTTTTGAAATACTTCCTTTTGAGTATTTTTAATTGCAGTCGGTTTTTGAATGTTAGTTGTAATTGCTGAATAAATTATTGTCGAGTAACCAGATTCGGATATGGGAGGATCCGACAACACGGAATCAGGATCATGATAGATTGGTATCAGAGCATGGTTACTCCAGTAATTTACTCAATAATTGATAACTATAAGCGTTATTCAGAAACTGAGGTTGTCTTAAGATCATTTGATCTTAATAAGTGACTGCAGTACCATTCACAAGTCATTGTCCCTTATGTACATCATGCTAAAACATATAGGACATAATCTTTGGCCTTGACTCATCCCAGGATCATGGTAGACCAAGACGTGTCTAGGCAATTAACGGCTATGATGACAATGCTACAAGAAATGGGGCAAAAGCAGCAAGCGTTAAAGGAGAGGCTCAATGCACAAGCTGAGAGACCTGAGGCATCCAGACCTGTGGATGCTAGGATTGAAGTTCTGTCCATATTTCTAAGGAAGAATCTAGTTACCATCCTCCCACTGAGTCTGCTCCTATCCTAGTTGAAGGAGCAATGGAGAGAGCTCTTCTTAGACACCAAAAACTACTGGACAATTATCGAAAGGGAAAGATTCCTTGATTCAAAGGCATAGAGACACCTGTTGAGGCACAACTATGGAGGTGATGATGTCAACAGGATCTTGAGAATAATACACGCACCGGCAGACACTTGGGTGCACTTTGTTGATTACTCCCTAGTAGACTATGCAAGACGATGGTGGAGAGCTATTTCTAAGAAATTAGCAGATCCTGTTCCATGGGATGTTTTTGAAGAGAGGTTCTGAGCTCACTTATGTCCCTTCCATTGGGAAGAATTGAAGAGGAGGGAGTTGACTTCTTTGACCCAAGGATCCAAGAATGTACGAGATTATCATATTCACTTTACGGAGCTGCTACGTTACTCCCCAGCTCTAGAAGCTTCACCACAGGAATTTCTTACCAAATTTATTAGTGGACTTTAGGGAGATCTTAGAGAGAAGCTTGCAGGTTTTAGAGCCACCACTATAGATGAAGTCATGTATATCGCCTCTCGTATTTAGATGGAAAGGGATGAAAACTGTCAAACAAGAAGCTTTCACTTTACTGGTGAACCATTGAAGCATAAGGCGAATTATAACCGAAGAGAAAGCCGTTATCATCTAGTTGAGTATACTATAAGCTCGCCACAGACTTTGGACCAGGAAATATCAAGAAGAGGAGGTTTCTCTGGACCTCCACTATACACCCACGAATCAATAGCAGGAGCTAGTACCGCTATGGTTGGATCCTCGGCATGGATAGGAACACGTGTGTGTTATTACTGTCATCAGGAAGGCCACATAAGGAATGATTGTCCAAAATTGAGAGGTTTGGAGTTTAAATCAACCCCATTTAACAATATAACATCCACCCGGAGTAATAGAACAACATGCAGGGAAAGACATGGTAGAGGTCGTGGCTCACAAGGAGCGTCTCCTAAACAACAACCACCACAAAGTGTTGCGGGTTCTAGCTTGCCTATTCCTAATGGCCAGCTCAATGCAATCACTGAAGAACAATCCTACAATTCAGGCACGGTCGTACGAGGTACCGTTACTATTCATAGCTTTTCAGTGCATGCCTTATTTGATTCCGGTGCTTCACATTCATTTATTGCTCGGCGGTTAGTACCCACTTTAGGTAAGGTACCGGTAGAAGTACAACAGTCCTATCTAATCAAAGGACCAAGAGGACATGTATTTATAATCTGAGAAATCCTGGATAATTGTGTAGTACTGATAGCAGGGCATCAGTTACATGTTTCACTACTACTAATTGAAATGGAGGACTTTGATCTCATCCTGGGGATGGACTGGCTAGAAAGGCATCATCAATGCCTTGACTGTTTTCAGAAGATAGTAACTTTTCATCTTCCTAACTCGATAGAGTTCTAGTTCATTGGAAAGACATCCAATGATAATATTGAATATATCTCTACTCTGAAGGCACAACAGTTGTAAGAGCAAGGGTGTCAAGGTTATTTAGCTTACGTAACCACTACATCAGGGTCAGACAGAATGATAGAATATGCACCTATAGTGTACGAGTTTCCTGATGTATTTCCAGAGGAACTACCTGGATTACTGATGAATCCACGATTCAACACCTTTGTTCTTTTATGTTAGCTTTATTTCCTTAGTCAAATATCTATAAATTCCTACTAATTTCATGAAATTATCATTCAGCATGCATTTGTTAAATATGCATTTTTAACACTGTTTATATTCAAATAAAAGAATAAAGAAGAAAAGAAAGAAAAAATAATAAAGGATGTATTTATGAAATAAATGCAGACTGACCCGAACCCCGAGTGAAGGTCAAGACTTGACCTGATCGACCCAGAATAAAGTAGGGGAGATCGGGTCTTCAATTAGAATACTCAAAAAAATTATCTGTAAATATATTTCCTTATATATTTGTACAAAATTTACATGATTTTATTTGTATATAATTTAAGCTCAAATTAAATATTTTTCTAAATAAAAATTGTAAATAAAAATATTTTGTAAATATAAAAATAACTACAAAGTAAAGCCATGTATAGAGTAAAAGTATCAACACTTAGAAAAAACTGTAAAGAGACAATTGAAAGATCAATTCTGGCTCCATACGAACTTAAATTAAATCAAACTCACTTCCATTGTACTCTAAATTAAATTATCTTTTAAAATAAATGTGGTTTCATAGTTTTTGGAGTTACGATCGAAAAATCAGTTTTTTGGTGTGGTTTTTGCAATTTTATCATTTATTTACTGTATATATTTATTCATCTTTATTTTTTACACAATATAAATATTTGTAAATATTTTCATAATTTATTTAAAATAAAAACAAAAATAAATAAATAAATGAAAATAATAAAATCATTTCCTTATTTGTCATGTGTATAATGTACTATATATAACGCCCCGCCTCGACGGTAGTGCATCTCAACACCTATTCTCGATATTACCCAACAACTGTCATAAACAACCTGCATGAAATACCATTTACACAAAAATAAAGATATAGGGAAGAAAATCTAAGTTTCCATTGATAACAAAAGTCCACATAAGGGTAGCTATAAATCCTCAGAGTCTTTTTATTACATAATAAATAAATGGAAAGGAAGGAAAACAGAGACTACTACAAACTAGTCTCCAACCTTAACAACGTCCTGCAGATGCACCACCAAAAATGTGAGCCTCTGTCTCCTGCTCGACACTTCTTGTTGGATTTCCAAAGAATGTAACTCATGAGTCAACTGACTCAATAAGGATAAAACAAATAAAATCAAAAGAATACAGGTAGGTAATGCAAATGCGGTAACTGAACAAATTTAGAAGAGAACATTTTAAAAGTATCTAGCAATAAACAATCACTTATATTCTAGGCATTTAACACGCACGTAATCAAAACCAATTCTTTGACATATCTGAATCCATATTTTCATTTACTTATCACGGACTCGTCCGTCAAAGGAGAAAGACAGCACTAGGAGTGAAGCCTGCAACACTTCATTCATAGTGCAACCCAAAAACTGTGCACAAACGCGATCCTTCAGCTAGTCTAGTTGGTAGTACTCTGACACTTGAGACAGGACATACAAGTTCGGTGAGTCGCAACTCTATCAATCGAGTCTGCCGGAGGAGTCTTGCTCGCTCCAAAATAAGTTCAACAAGAACATGTCCGTATGGTGCAATGCCCGCATGCATCTACCTCAATTCCACCAGAGTACCTACCTCCACCCCACTCTGTGATACACCTCGAGTGGGGTGACTCACTGTCGGCTCATCCGGACTACAAGGGTGTGCACCTACCTTGTAGTAATTACTTTTCATTCAATTCCCCACGCAATTTAATACAAGCCACCTCACAAACATTTATAACATAAACTGTAATGGCACATTTTTGTCGTCGAATACCCAAGATGAAATTTGCCCTCTAGTTCTAGTACCAATAGTATTGTACAAATCTAAAGCTGACATTGTCATTATAGTAATAATCTTAAGAGATACATCCCGATTGTATTTCCTTAAGCGATTTATTATAAACAAAAAGCAGGATCCACAAATTACAACGTCATTCACTTATCACAGTTCTTTCCAAGGCATGTCTACCGTACACATTCCAAGAAATATCAGGAGACTTCGGATACCCAATTCAGGTTGATCATATCAGGGATGCACGTCTGCAAGTATTTACTATGGGGATGGTTTATGTATAATTTATCTACTAGTCTGTATACTCGGAAAAATCCACATGAGAAATTAATTAGTGTAAGATGTTATTCAACATACGGATGGTGGTTACAAAAGATAACATATCTCTCTACATAGGCATATGATGCGTCACAATATAGTATACTCGTATCATTAACAAGATATGTAAGGCACGACTGAGAATAAGAGCTCTGGTACTATCTAAATTTAAAGCTTTATATAATCCAATGCAATTCATATGTTGGTGAGGGAGATCAACCATAATATATGTATAGAAGAGATACCGTTAAACCTGATGGAAAGGTCAACTATGAGTACCCAATGGCTACATAATAAGAGGCAGATCTATGGATGAAAGGACCGTAATATATGTAAGATACTAATATATTTTAATGTCCCTATTTTTTCTCCCATAATATAAAATTTATTATGTAAATTTTTAGTCCTAACAGAACATAGAAAAGGTGGGATAAAGCCAACCTTCCAAAATTTGAAAATAACATAAGATGAATTTCCTATCGAGAACTCAAAGGATATCGTAAGGATGAAGATAACGATTTTAAAACATATGTGATAACATATTAGAAATAGAAAAAAAAAACAATCCCATTACAGGCAATCGTATAGTACTTGAGGGAATAAACATATTGATTGCGTGAAACCAGACCATAAGATATTGATTTCAGGCCATCTCGTAAAAAAACTTGCGATCATTCAACAAGGTATGAAATTTCCTGGTTGATTTCTAAAATCAGAAACGTGAGACTGATAATACTCTAATATCCAAAAACTTTAAGACAGAGAACGGATCTAAGGATCTGCGTGAATTTATAACTCGACAATGATTTCACAGATTTCCTCGATATAGATCAAGTCCTCAAACATAATTTTTTTTTGTAAATATGGAAGCAATTGATGTGAAAAAAAATGATTTGATTCAATAAGTACCAACAGCAAGAGGAGATCCCGGGGTTAGGATCGAAAACAAGTATTCAACTTTAAAAGACAATCTCAAAAAAAGGGGAGAGAGTCGAAGATCAGTTACCTATGCTCGTGCACACCTTTGATCCACGTTCTTGATCGTTCGATCAAGAATCCGATGAGAGAGATGACTTTCCCTTGCGCTCCATTTTCAGTTGTCGTGAAGCTATAGAGCTTGCACCATTATCCCTTTGGTTCTCTGGAGAAGGAGAGGGGAAATGATATAAGAGAATAACTTGGGGAGGGGAAGATATGGATTAGGGTTTGGAAAGGAGGGGGAATGAGGGGATATGAAGGTGGACGTCTTAATATAGGTTAGGATTAAAACCCTAGTTTTAGGACCCCTAAAACTACCCTAATCCGAAATTAATTATTCAAAACCCGTAACCATTAAAACCCCTCAATATCCATGACCGCTCTTCACCAAAATAGACATATCTCCCATATCCTATCTCGGAATTACGCGTTTTTGGACTCGTTGGAAAGCTTGCGACGAGAGGCTTCTTTTGAGTATAATATTGAATAGGTTTTAAGACTTCAGAAAAGTCGTAAATTGCGCAACCTTAAAATCAGTCTCATCCCCGAGACTTAGGATGCAAAGGTGTAACATAACAACCTTAAAAGGTTGGACCCTATCGAGGAAATGATAACAACCTTAAAAAGATGAAAGTATAAATTTTAGATTACCTTCAAAAAGGTGTGTATAGTCACGTCGCATATCTGCCTCGGGTTCCCAAGTGGACTCCTCAGAGTTGTGTCGTTGCCAAAGGACCTTCACCAAAGGTATCTCCTTATATCTCAACTTTTTCACTAAGCGATCGATGATTCGGACCGGTTTCTCTGGATAACTCAGGTTAGTGTCTACATGAAGATCATCATAATTAATCACAAGTGATGGATCATGCACGTATTTTCTCAAGTTGGAGATATGAAAAACATCATGCACACCAGCAAGGTGAGGAGGAAGTGCAATCTTATATGCAACTTTACCAATCTTTTCGAGAAGCTCAAAAGGTCTGACAAATCGTGGTGCTAATTTTCCCTTCACTCCAAACCGTTGAACTCCCTTCATGGGAGAAACTCTCAAGAAGACAAAATCTCCAACCTTAAAGCTAAGATCAGTGTGTCGTCTATCGCTATAGCTCTTTTGCCTACTCTGCGCAGCAAGCAATTTCTCCCGAGCTATCTTGACTGCCTTAGCGGTCTCCTCCAAGTACTCTACCTTATGTAAAATGTTATGTCCAATCTTCTGCCAACTCAAAGGTGTAGAACACCGCCTTCCATACAACGCTTCAAAAGGGGCCATGCCTATACTGGCATGGTAACTGTTATTGTACGTAAACTCTGATAACGGCAAATGGTCCTTCCACGACCCTTTCCACTCCAGCACACATGCTCGAAGAAGATCCTCTAGTGTCTGAATCGTCCTCTCGGATTGTCCGTCAGTCTGTGGATAGTAAGCAGAACTGAGGCATAGTTGCACTTCTAAAGAACTCATGAATTATCTCCAGTAGTGAGAGGTGAACCTTGGATCACGATCAGATACAATCTGCTTCGGTAACCCATGAAGTCTGACAATCTCATTAATAAAGATCACTGCAAGCTGTAAGGGAGTGCATGCCATACTCATAGATATGAAATGTGCTGATTTAGTAAGCTTATCAACCACGACCCAGATGGCATCATGACTACTAGTAGTCTTAGGAAGTCCCGTCACAAAGTCCATATATATACCCTCCCAATTCCACTCAGGAATATGAAGGGATTGCAAAAGTCCACGTGGCATCTTATGCTCAGCCTTAATTTGTTGACACGTCAGGCATTTTGCCACAAACTTGGCCACATCTCTTCTCATTTGCTTCCACCAAAAATTCGTTTTCAAATCCTTATACATCTTGGTGTCACCAGGATGTATCGAGAAACATGAACTATGTGCCTCCCGCATGATCTCTTCCCTCAATTATACATCTGCTGGGACACACAATCGATTTCCATTTCGTAGCACACCATCTTGATAAGAAAAGCCAACTAAGGTTCCTGCAATAGCCTTCTCTTTGAGTCTCTGTATACTCAAGTCTGTATGCTGCCCCTGGATGATTCGCTCAACTAACTCTGGACGTGAAGGGGATGAAACTATAATTGTCTCTCGACTACTCTGAAATGGATGCCAATCGCTAAAAGCTGCAAGAAGGTCCCATGCTTTAAGCCGAGGATGCGAATTATTTGAACGTGGCCTACGACTGAGTGCATTAGCAACCACATTCGCTTTACCAGGATGGTAAGAGATGGTGCACTCATAATCCTTTAAAAGCTCTAACCATCTCCTTTGCCTCATATTGAGCTCCTTCTGATCAAAGAGATGCTTGAGACTCTTGTGGTCTGTAAAGATTTCAAAAGCAAACCCATAAAGATAGTGACTCCACATTTTAAGAGCGAAGACAACTGCTGCCAATTCCATATCATGGGTCGGGTATTTTTTTTATGCAGCTTCAACTGTCGAGATCCATATGCAACAACCTTACCATGTTGCATTAAAACTGCACCTAGCCCCTCCTTTGACGCATCAGTGTAAACCGTGAATCCATCTGCATCCGATGAAATTATCAAGATGGGAGTAGTAGTAAGCCTCTCCTTCAGTGTCTGGAAGCTATTCTCATACTTTTCTGACCAATTATATGGCATCTCCTTCTTGGTCACCTGGGTGAGGGGAATGGCAATCTGAGAAAATCCCTTCACAAATCGTCTGTAATAACCGGCTAAGCCAAGAAAGCTACGGATCTCAGACACATTCTTCGGTCGTTCCCAACTAAGGACTGCTTCAATTTTTGTAGGATCCACTGACACTCCTTCACCTGAGATAACATGACCTAAGAATGATACTTCTTGAAGTCAGAACTCACATTTACTAAACTTCGCATATAGCTTGTGCCTCTGCAAGGTCTCCAGCACTGTCTGTAAGTTAGTGCGTTGTTCCTTCTCATCTCGAGAGTAGATAAGGACATCATCAATGAAAACCACAACAAAGTTGTCAAGGAAAGGCTGGAACACCCAATTCATCATGTCCATGAATGTTGCTGGGGCATTTGTTAAGCCAAAGGGCATCACTAAGAACTCGTAGTGACCATATCTGGTTCTGAATGCATACTTAGGTATATCCACGTCTCGAATACGTAGCTGGTGATAACCAGACCGTAGATCAATCTTGGAGAAGATGGATGACCCCTGTAGCTGATCAAAAAGATCGTCAATGTGCGGTAAAGGGTAAGGATTCTTGATTGTTACTTTATTCAACTTCCGATAGTCTATATACATGCGCATAGATCCATCCTTCTTCTTAACAAAAAGGACAGGTGCTCCCCATGGAGATGTACTAGGGCATATGAAACCCTTCTCCAACAGTTCATGTAACTGCACCTTGAGTTCCTTCAATTCAGCTGGTGCCATCCCGTATGGTGCCATAGATATTGGTTTGAGTTCCCGGAATGATGGAAATCTCAAACTCCACCTCACGAGGTGGGGAAGCCCAGGCTAATCTGCAGGAAATACATCCGGAAAGTTCTTTACTATTTCAACATCTTCTATTCTTTCCATAGAGGTTTGATTCCCAATGACATGAGCAATAAATCCTTCGCGCCCTTGAGATAGCATGCGATGAGCTTGCAGTGCTGATATGCAGGTTACGCCTCTCAACGAGGTGCTCCCATCAAATACAAATTCTTGTAGCTCAGAAATCCTGGAAATAATCTGTTTCCAGAAATAATCTAAACATGCATGGTGATTCTCGAGCCAATCCATGCCGAGAATAACATCAAAATCCTCCATCTGAATGAGCAGCAAGTACGCCTCAAGCATATAACCTCCAATATAAACTGGGCAATCGGGAAGTACCCGATGGACAACAAACACCTGACCCCCAAGTTCCTTAATAAGATAAGGGTCTAAAATCATGGTAGGCTCTCGGCCTAAAGTATCCGCAAAACTCCATGCCACGAAGGAATGAGATGTACCCGAGTCAAAAAGAGCATGAGCAGTAAAGTCACCTACTGAAATCATACCTCGCACCACTAATCCCGAAGCATGTGCTTGTCAATCAGTGATGGCATTGAGTTGTCCTTCTCTTCGTGGTCCATTGGAACCTGTCGTGCTTCAAGTCTGGTTGGGTTGCCCCCTGCCACGACGAGAGGTAGTACCATGTCCCCGTTGTTGCAGATGTCCCCCTCGCATAGTACCTCACAACTGTGAAGCTCCCAACGGACAGTTGGACCTGATGTGACCCTCCTGGTTGCATCTATAACAAACACGTGCATTTGTCATGGTGATCACCGATGGATGTGCTGCTCTGATGGCTCGGAAAGTGCTTGCCCCAATGTTGGAGCTTCTCTATGTGTGGACCTGGTAGACATGTCAGGCCGGTAGGGGTGGAGACATTGTCCTCTTCGTGCCACCGATCGATCATTACGAGCAGTCCTCCCAGAATAGCTCAGTCCTCCTTGCCTGGTTTGTACTGACTTGCCTTCACGTATGTCCTCCTCGACTCGTGATGCAGCATCAACCACTTCTTTCATTGTAACCAATCTAAGGGGCACTAGCCTTTCACGAATTTCCTTACGAAGACCTCGAAAGAACTTGAATGCTTTGTTGGACTCGGTCGGCACAGTGCTAGCAGCATACTTCAACAACTCTATGAACCTGTTCAAATAAGCAGTCACAGTCCTAATCCCTTGCTTGAGTAGTGTGAACTCCACGCGGCGTTGCTCTAGCCAGTATTCCGGAAAGAAATGCTCCCGGAATGCCGCAGTAAATTTCTCCCAAGTAATTGGCGTTGCAATCTGCCGCTCCATAGAACTCCACCATTCCTCAGCATAGTCCGCTAAGGAGTAAATAGCAAGGGTAACCTTCTCCTCATCTGGTACATGTATGGTGTGCAAAACCTTTTCCACACGCTTCAGCCATCTCTCTGCCACATTTGGGCTTGTATTGCCCAGAAATTCTGGAACTTTCTTCTTGCGATATTTTAAAAATATTTCCTCTTGTCACGGTGGTGGCGGAGACGGAGGAGGAGGAGGAGGTGGCGGTGGTGGTGGATCACCATCTCCCCCACCCATTCCAGACCCGCCCACAGATGTAGATCTCGACAAACGCTCCTCGAGCATAAGCTGCCTCTACTGCACATCCTGCAACATCGCCATCATCGCAGCCAACTACTGCACAATCTGATCCTTGCGAGGAGGCATGATCTGCATGTGTATAAATAAGAAGGGAATTACAAATAGATCATATAATATAGGTCATTAGTCAACCTTGATCAATGCTTAATTTTTTTGGACAAAGCCTCCCATATTTTGGACAGTAGTCAAAAGAAAACTTGTCTAAAGTATAATGGTATTTCTCCTACCATACAGTTATTTATGACTGATGGGGTAATTGGGCTCTGATACCACATATAACGCTCCGCCTCGACGGTAGCGCATCTCAACACCTATTCTCAATATTACCCAACAACTGTCATAAACAACCTGCATGATATACCATTTACACAAAAATAAAGATATAGGGAAGAAAATCTAAGTTTCCATTGATAACAAAAGTCCACATAAGGGTAGCTATAAATCCTCAGAGTCTTTTTATTACATAATAAATAAATAGAAAGGAAGGAAAGCAGAGGCTACTACAAACTAGTTCTCAATATTAACAACGTCTTGCAGATGCACCACCAAAAATGTGAGCCTTTGTCTCCTGCTCAATACTTCCTGTTGGATTTCCAAAGAATGTAACTCATGAGTCAACTGACTCAGTAACGATAAAACAAATAAAATCAAAAGAATATAGGTAGGTAATGCAAATGCGGTAACTGAACAAGTTTAGAAGAGAACATTTTAAAAGTATCTAGCAATAAATAATCACTTATATTCCAGGCATTTAACACGCACGCAATCAAAACCAATTCTTTGACATATCTGAATCCATATTTTCATTTACTTATCCCGGACTCGTCCGTCAAAGGAGAAAGCTTGCACTAGGAGTGAAGTCTGCAACACTTCATTCATAGTGCAACCTAAAACCTGTGCGCAAATGCGATCCTTCAGCTAGTTTAGTTGGTAGTACTCTGACACTCGAGACAGGACATACAAGTCCGGTGAGTCGCAACTCTATCAATTGAGTCTACCGGAGGAGTCTTGCTCGCTCCAAAATAAGTTCTACAAGAACAGATCCGTATGGTGCAATGTTCGTATGCATCCACCTCAATTCCACCAGAGTACCTACCACCACCCCACTGTGTGATGCCCCTCGAGTGGGGTGACTCACTGTCGGTTCAACTGGACTACAAGGATGTGCACCTACCTTGTAGTAATTACTTTTCATTCAATTCCTCTCACACTTTAATACAAGCCACCTCACAAACGTTTATAACATAATCTGTAATGGCACATTTTCATCGTCGAATACCCAAGATGAAATTTGCCCTCTAGTTCTAGTACCAACAGTATTGTACAAATCTAAAGCTGACATTGTCATTATAGTAATAAGCTTAAGAGATACATCCCGATTGTATTTCCTTAAGCGTTTTATTATAAACAAAAAGCAGGATCCACAAATTACAACGTCATTCACTTATCACAGTTCTTTCCAAGGCATGTCTACCGTACACATTCCAAAAAATGTCAGGAGACTTCGGATACCCCAATTCAGGTTGATCATACCAGGGTTGCACGTCTACAAGTATTTACTATGGAGGATGGTTTATGTACAATTTATCTACTGGTCTGCATACTCGGAAAAATCCACATGAGAAATTAATTAGTGTAAGATGTTATTCAACATATGGATGGTGGTTACAAAAGATAACATATCTCTCTACATAGGCATATGATGCGTCACAATATAGTATACTCGTATCATTAACAAGATATGTAAGGCACAACTGAGAATAAGAGCTCTGGTACTCTCCAAATTTAAAGCTTTATATAATCCAATGCAATTCATATGTTGGTGAGGGAGATCAAACATAATATATGTATAGAAGAGATACCGTTACACCTGATGGAAAGGTCAACTACGAGTACCCAATGGCTACATAATAAGATGCAGATCTATGGATGAAAGGACCGTAATATATGTAAGACACTAATATATTTTAATGTCCCTATTTATTCCTCCCATAATATAAAACTTATTATGTAAATTTTTAGTCCTAACAGAACATAGAAAAGGTGGGATAAAGCCAACCTTCCAAAATTTAAAAATAAGATAAGATGAATTTCCTATCGAGAACTCAAAGGATATCGTAAGGATGAAGATAACGATTTTAAAACATATGTGATAACATATTAGAAATAGAAAAAAAAACAATCCCATTACAGGCAATCGTATAGTACTTGAAGGAAAAAATGCATGAAACCAGACCATAAGATATTGATTTCAGGTCATCTCATAAAAAAAACTTGCGATCATTCAACAAGGTATGAAATTTCCATGTTGATTTCTAAAATCAGAAACGTGAGGCTAATAATACTCTAATATCCAAAAACTTTAAGATGGAGAACAGATCTAAGGATCTGCGTGAATTTAGAACTCGACAATGATTTCACAGATTTGATTCCTCGATATAGATCAAGTCCTAAAACATAATTTTTTTTGTAAATATGGAAGCAATTGATGTGAAAAAAAATGATTTGATTCAATAAGTACCAACAGCAAGAGGAGATCCTGGGGTTAGGATCGAAAACAAGTATTCAACTCTAAAAGACAATCTCCGAAAAAGAGGAGAGAGTCGAAGATCCGTTACCTATGCTCGTGCACACCTTTGATCCACGTGCTTGATCGTTCGATCAAGAATCCGATAAGAGAGATGCCTTTCCTATGCGCTCCCTTTCCAGTTGTCATGAAGCTATAGAGCTTGCACCGTTATCCCTTTGGTTCTCTGGAGAAGGAGAGGGGAAATGATATAAGAGAATAACTTGGGGGGGTGAAGATGATGGATTAGGGTTTGTTAAGGAGGGGGAATGAGGGGATATGAAGGGTGGACGTCTTAATATAGGTTAAGATTAAAATCCTAGTTTTAGGATCCCTAAAACCACCCTAATCCGAAATTAATTATTCAAAACCCGTAACCATTAAACCCCCTCAATATCCATGACCCCTCTTCACCAAAATAAGCACATCTCCCTCATCCGAACTCGGAATTATGCATTTTTGGACTCGTTGAAAAGCTTGCGACGAGATACTTCTTTTGAGTATAATATTGAATAGGTTTTAAGACTCAGAAAAGTTGTAAATTGCGGGGTGTTATACTATATGTGTATATTACTTGTATATAATTTTATTTCCTTATATAAAAACCATAAAAAAATTAATATCTAACATTAATTAATTAAATTAATATAATTGCGATTGTTTATATTATTAATTCATTTATATGATTTGAAAACTTACCACTTATATAAGATTTGATTTTCTACCTAAATAACCACCATAAAGGTGGCTAATTAATTTTTATAAAATAATTATTTTAATTATTTTATTAATTATGAATTCATTTTAAATATATTTATTATTTTATTATTTATTGTATTTATTTAATTAACCACTAAATACCTTCCTCTTTTGTAATGATTTTTCTTTTTGATTTTCCTTCTTCTTTTTATTGAGCTCCTCCTCCCTCATTTGCTCTTGATCAATCTTTGGTGGAGAAGGAGCATCATTCTCGAAATCCCTTCGGTCGATATAGGAGCCCAGCCCCGAGCCATCCGGTGACAATGGATCGGTTGTCGTTGAGGCCATCACGACGCCTGCCTCCCTCAGGTTAGATCCACTTTATTTATCGTCTTTCATTTAGATTAATTTTAGGTGTAATTTATAGTGTTTAATCGTAGCTAATTAATCATAATCCTAAATCAATCATAAAAAATTCCAATCCGATCTAGCATCGATTTCACACCATTTTATCGATCTCACCATTTTCTTATTCTACCTTATGCAATCTCTCCTTTTCGCTCATGTACGGTGATCGGATCTCCGGATCTACCTTCCATTTCGCAAGATCCACACCCGCTCACATTTTTTGAATTATCTTGGATTGAGCTGTCATGCTCGTATCCTCATGTGTTGATACCGAATAAAAAATAAAAAATGCTCTTTTTCTAACATTTGTTTTGTAGGAATAAAAAAATAAAAAAATCATATACATTTTCTCTTTCTAACATTTGTTTTGCAGGATTTTACAGAAAAAATATAAAAATAAAAATAATATATATTATCTCTGCATTTTCTGATTAAAAATAAAAAATTTAAAAAAGTTTTATCTATGTTTACAAATATATATATATATATATTAAAAAATAAAAAAATTTGCAACGGTCGTTCCACTGTCGGCCGCATGAACAGGTGCCACTGCTCCCCCCCCCCCCGCGCTGCCAGCGCGCGTCTCCGTCGCCCATCACCACCCACCGCGGCCAACCGCAGTGCCGGCCGAGCCAGGCCCTCCGCTACCACCGGGAGCTCCGCCCGTCTGAGACATCCTCCACCAGCGGCCGCCGCTCATACGGCGGCACCTCCATCAACACCTCTGCGCCCGCCACACCCACTGGCCCTCCAACAGTGCCAGACCGCGAAACGCGCATTCCCGCGACTTCCATCTACAACCAGCAACCGCGCCTCTACCGTCCGCAGCGCGACCCCCGCCTAGAGCCTTTCTGTCGACTCTAGCCCAATGTCACTGCCTGGGAGCAACCTCCGCGTGAGCCCGCACCACCTGGCGGTGCCCGCCGCGACACCATTGCCAGCGCGCTCTTCCGCCCGTCGCCCAGCACGACCGCCTCTGCCGCCGGGGCTTGGAGAAGAAGAAAGGGAGGGCGGAGGCTTACCCCCTCTTCCCCCTTGTTTGCTTGAGAATGAAGAAAGCCCAAAAGAACCCTAACATGGTTAAAAAATCTTTGAAAAAATTACATTCCCCCCTAGTTATTTCTAGAATTACAAAAAAGTCCTTGCCTCAGTTCCAGCACGTGTAACACACGCCCTTTAGTAGGTAATTTTCACTTTCCACCCGCTTTTTTGTTTCTTGTTAATTTTTTATATCAAAACATTAAATAATTACATTCCGGTCCCTATAATTTCTAGACATGATTTTGTATGATCTTTTCATTGAAATAATTATTTTTTTATTCTATAAATTCTCCAAAAATCAAGTTAGACTCCTGTTGTGTGGATCTTCATTGTGTACAAATTTCATTGCATTTTAATTTTAGTTGATATCTTCAAAAATAAAAAACTACATCATTTTTTCTGCTTGAAATTTGAAAAATCATTAAAATCACATATTATCTGAAAAATTCCAAAAAAAATAATAGATTAAGTGTATTTTATTATCCTTTATTTTCTTCGCAAATTTTCGTATTTAATCATTTTCAAAACCCCAAAAAATTATAAAATACCAAAATCTTATAAAAATCATAAAAAAATATAGAAAAATCTAAAATTAGTGATTTCAATTTTTCTGTGTAGATATTTATCTATAGTTTATCATAAAAATAACTTCCTGAAGTTTTGGGCATTTAAAGTATTTTTAAGTTGTAAATTACTCTAGGTTGTGCACTGTTTATATTTGTTGCCACTGTTTGATCTTTACAAAATAACAAAAACATCAGAAAATTCTATAAAATTTACCAAAATATTTTAAAATCTATAAAATATAAAAACATTTTCTCCGGATTTTTCTGAGCATTTTTGATATAATTGGAAAATACAAAAAGAGTGTGGTGTGTGTATTTTATATCTTGTGCATTATTTGAAAATAAAAAAATTGAAAAAAATCAAAAACCACTAAAAATTCATTTTATTTTATTTCGAAATTTGACTACTTAGTTTTTTAATCGTGCTCCTTGTGTTCGACCATGGTCTCTATACCAGGTAAATCAAAATAACGAAGACCGCTTACATTACTTTTCATTGATTTATTTTTTAAAAGTGGTTTTATATATTTTTCTCGTCGATTACGCTTGGTGATTCGGGTCACAAAGACCCTTGATTATTTGCATACTTAACCCGAGTCGCAATGCGCAGTTACTAGAATGGCACCGTTGGCGGGGAGCAAGGGTTAGTAGTCATTTTTCAGCTTTACTTGTCTCTCTATATATATTATATCTATTTTCTAACCATCTCCGATTTGCTTTTTGTGTGAGGAGCCGCTTGGAGGATGACTTGGAGTTTATTTTTAGGATCAGCACAGAAGGTGGAGCAGGGAAGGACATAAGATAGTTATTTTATTTTAGAAAACAATTATTTGTATTGTAATAATTAGAATTTAGATTTGTTGGACACTTGGACATTTTGGGGTATGTTTCGCCAAGTGCTGGTGCACTTGGGGGACCTCATCGTGATTTGTTTTCTCGCTTTTATTTTTTTATTTGTTTCACGCGGATTTTTTGTGCTTCAGTCCCTAGATTTAGGTTTCTATTTGATTGAGCATGGTAGCATTAGGTCCAAAGCCGCTAATAGAATATTTGTTCCTATAGAACTCGCTTGGACTTAGAAAAATAAATGTATGCTTCACGATAATAGAAGTTCCTGTTTAGGATGATTCTCACATTGCATTCATATAATGTAGTTTAATTATTCTGCACAGATCATATTGCATGCAGAGCGCTGGAGTCATGTACGCACCTCTATCTCTAGCATTTGCATCCATATTTTCTCGTGCATTGGCTTTTCCGTTTTCCCCCTTTGTTTGTGGATATAGGAATAAAGGAAGTCGGAAATCCCGTTAGTCGTTTCATTGAAAAATATCCATAAAAAAGATAAAATCAAAAATAAAAAATTGGGACTGCTAATTGAACTTGACCATAAAATTAAACGTAATTGATTCATCATTATTTTGGGAGAGCAATCCCCTCATTATCTTCACTTTTAATTTCCTGCATACACACTAAGGAGTAGTGCCCAAATCCCATTAAGCCTCCTAAGTGTTTGTACAACTTTTGTCTGATCACCTAAACTCTAAAAAATTACCAAGATAATCGATCGAGTCTTCACGGTCGTCACTTTGCGTTGAGTAGGTGAATTGGGGGTTTGCATTGTATTTGTTTGCGATTGGTATGAGTTGGTTATGATCATCTTCTGTAGATCATTAGCAGTCACCTTATGTCTCCCTTCTTACCTTCACTCCGTCTCTACTATCCCACCCTCCCTCCCTTCATTTCCCTCTCTTCATGATGGGCCATACTCCATTTCAGCCAGATTTTACGGCTGCTTCATTTCATTCCCATCATTCCCGCCCACTCTCTTGGGAGGTCAGAACTCCGACCGACATCCCATCTTCTCCCTACCCACCTTCTTATTCTGTATAAGTTGTCCTAAGAGAAGACACTCGAAGAGTTCAGATTGACCAGATACGAGACACGGGTGATCACCTTGCTGAGATGAGAGCGCATTCCATAGGAGATTACATGGAGCAGTTACGAGTTTTAGATGACTTCTATCCTGGGATGATGGATGAGTACCCAGATCAGGAAGCACAGTTCGCTTCTACATTGAGTCCCTTCATTCTGGATTTAAAGTTCATTAATCTACTACAGAAGTTTTCAGGGGGAGTGCATGAGGAGCTATATATTCATATATATGAGTTTGAGGATTTTTGTGGATCACGAGCATACCTAGATATCACTTTTGAGGAGCTGATGCTGATGACCTTATCTTTCTCACTTCAGACTAGAGCTTTGAGATGGCACAGAGAGTTGGGGAGGAAGATTGCTACATGGAGCGACCTTCAGATGTTGTTTTTGCAGAGATTTTACCCCCATCATAGAGAAGAGTTGATGTGGTCTTGTATTTGAGATTTTTCAGTTGACCCCCAGGAGTCATTGAGAGATTCATGGCTTAGGTTTGTGGACCTATTGAGGAGATTTCTAGATCACAGAATCTCAAGATCTGACCTTGTTCAGATCTTCATGAGGGGGATGACCGCCGAGCAGATTGCATTATTCATTATCTCGTGTGGTGGTTCACACCGTATCCCCGACATGGATTTATTTGAGACCATCTTGGGAACACTTTCAGATATTCCGTATTCACGAGATGATTTATTTGAGACAACACACGAGGGAGATATGACACCCGTTGAGTGTGTGGTGCTTCATGACGATTTAGACATCACACACCAATCAAAGGATGTGGATTCTACTACATTTTAGATGACGGACGTGTTGACCGCCACTGTGAGTTCCCAGAGCTAGACATTGATCGATTCCCATTGATTTTACAACCAGATTTTAAGCCAGTCCTGCACTTTCCCGTCGAAGATTCTTGGATTCTAGATCTGCTAGTATCCCAAGAAATGGATGAGGAGCCCACATCTCAACCGTCCTTTCAGTCATTTCAGTATCCATGTCCAACTGATTCAGTATCCACTCTTCAAAAGATCATCCCAGATTCAGATGCACATTTGGATCCATCTCAACATAGAGAGCTTGATAAGGGACACCATTTTGATTTTACAAACCTAGATAGTCTCGTCTTTGAGCTGTGTGTCCTCCCATTTGATGAAGTCGATACATTTTTGGAGGACCTGATATCTGGCAGCATAGATCCCCAGTTCTATTCTAATTCCTTTCTCCTCACTGATGATTTTGCATTACTCCCCGAGGGTTATATGCGGGAGGATGCCACGTACCCTGCGTACTCGGTTTCACTTTCTAGGAGTGTATCTGATCTGTCGGATCACGAGACCGAGTCTTCTAATATTTTTGATCATGAGTTTGATCTTCCTCTCCTCGACGCCCCTCGTGAGGAAGAGCCGATCTTTGAGGTATTCGATGATTTCACTGATTTCTCTGCATTACATACATTAGATATCAACCTTTCTACTGAGTCTCCAGATCATGACTTTCCGTACCTTTTTGAGACGGTGATTAACTTGGAGGATTCCATGACTGATCCTTCTTTCTCCATGTTCGACTTCTTTGGCTCTGCACTTCCACTCCATTATGATCTTGAGACGACGCATTCTTTTGTGCTACTGGAGTCCGATTTCATTCTCCCATATCTTTCCTCGGTAGCAGACACCTGCCTAATTATTTACTTGGGTTTCATAGTTTACATTGTTGACCTTGTCGTTGTTCCTCTACTGAGACTACGACGACAGTACGGTATTTGCCCCACAGATGTCATCCTGAACCTTGATACAACGTTATCCTAACCTTTGCACCGAGCTAGGGGCGTAAACTCTAGCGCTTGTTGAGAGGCACCTCAATATTGTCCACAACTGTATAGATCCAATTGTCCATATCATACATTCTTTTTGTCTAACACCCCATCTCCATCTTGTGATTATGCTACACTTAGGGTGTACTTTACCCTAAGTATAGGGGGTATCAGACTTGTAATTATCCATTTGATTCTATTACCTTTGTTTTGTTGCCTATTAGGGATATTTTACCCTAAGTATAGGGGAGTAATATTTTTGCATCCTATCACTCGGTAGTTTCCTTGTGTACAGTCTTCTATACTTAGGATTACTTGATCCTAAGTATAGGGGGATCACCAACTTCCATTCATTATATTCTTTCATTCGTCATTGTAGTATAGTCATTCTTTTCACTTTTCTATACGTAACACGAGTTATGTCTTCCTTTGTCGCTCTCTGATCACTATGAGGACATAGTTCGAGCTAAGTATAGGGGTGTCGTATATGTTGTATATATACTTTAGCCATAACTCGTACTTTCATATTTTTAAATAATATGGCTAAAACACTGTATAAATATTTGTACAATTCAGTAAAATAAACTAATAAAAAGATGCAGATATTTCCTCAATTTTTTTTTGTATATACTAATTAATAAATCAAGTTAAAATATTTTGAAAAATATTTTGAAAGTAGTTTGAAAATATATTTGAAAAATCTTTTGAAAACTATTTGAAAAATATTTTGAAAAATATTTTCAACCTTTGTAAAAGTAATTTCATTTGTAACAATTTTTCTTTGTGTGAAATAAAATTATTTTGCAAAACTATTTGCAAATGTCTTGAAAATGGTTGAAAAATTGCTTTAAAAAAACCTATATATACTGTTTGAAAAATGTTTGCAAAATAGTTTTCAAATATCTACAAATGTTTTTAAATTATTTGAAAATTATTTTAGACTATAGTTTTCAAAAGTATTTGTAAAATTATTTTCAAATAAGTTTGAGGGATATGTGCATCATCCATAAAATTCTTTACCAAATGTATATATGTACTTGTATAAATTATTAACACTCAAGTTGTAAATCCTTTCACCTAATTCTTATAAATAGTTGACTCACTCTCGTGTAAGTGTGTGTATCTTATCTACTAACCCTAACCCTTATAAAAAAATCCCTAAAAAAATAAAAACCAAAAGTCTACAGAAAATTGCATTAGAAAAATCTTATTACATTTGCATTTTTTTCAAAAATCCATAAAAAGTTCAAAATTAGAAAATTGTTTCAAAAAAAGAGATTTTTTCTCTTCTTTTCTCTTTTCATTGTACATATTTTCTCACATTTGCAGGAGCATTTTTCAGAGTAATGTTGACATTTAAACTACTCTGGAATAAAATTGAAGAATGGAGCTTAGTTAAGATCTTAATCCACTTAATGTCAGAGGAACCTTATAGGTTTGAGTTTAGGATTTTTCAGGTCTTGAGACTTAATTCTTCAAGTCCACTAGGCTATGTTCACATATCATCTTGACTGGTCTAAACAGAGCACCTAACAACATACGCATGACTCTCGCAAACAATGGCTTGACTTGCACACACATTTTACACGTGTCTCAACACGGATGAGGTGGTGAGGAGGTAGTTGACCTTGGTTTGGAGTAGCATACGGGGGTAGTACTTCTAGGCAGAACCTCTCGTCTTCCTTTAGGGAGGGATGCGTTCCTCAACTTGGTCTAGCGATGTTGAGGTCTAAAGACAGGAGTTGTGGGGTTGCAATAATGCTTCAAAAGAGGGATAGTCTACTAGCTCAAGAGAAAAAACTCCTTATGTACATGCTGTATCTTGTATATATTTTCAAAAAAAAAGAAGAAAAAAAGAAAAAATGTAGAATCTCCAAAAGTGGATAGGCCTGATTGAAAAGTAAAATGCCTTCCGGAGTGTATATACAAGTGAAAAAAAGAAAAAAGGAATAAGAGCTTCAAAGTCAAATTTTTGTAAGCTTGTAGCGAATGACTTGACTACACTAGTCATGCATCCAAGGATAGGTAACTACACTGGTTACCGTCCATTCTTTTCTCCATCTCCTCTTCTTAAGCTGGTTGTACTTGAACTTAGAAGGGAATATCCCCACTCCTCGAGGAAAGAGTTGCTAGATCGGGGGATTAGAATTACCTTGTTGAGGGAGGTTGTTTCTTTGTCATTTCTGAAGTGGGAACCAAAATAAACATACACCGTACAAGTACAGATTCATAGTCACTAGAGTTTGTATATGTAGACTTGTTCTGACCTGACTAATCAAGGTGATATAACCATAGAATAATGGAACTTGAGGGTTGTTGAGTCTCAAACCCTTTTCCAAATAAGTGTTTGCTAAGGGACTAGCAAAGGTAAAGTATAGGAGAATGATGAATCCACGATTCATCGTCTTTGTTCTTTTATTTTAGCTTTATTTCCTTAGTCAAATACCTGTAAATACCCACTAAGTTCATGAAATTATCATTTAGCATGCATTAGTTAAATATGCATTTTTAACAATATTTATATTCAAGTAAAAGAATAAATAAGAAAAGAAAAAAGGAAAGAAATAATAAAATAATAAAAGATGTACTTATGAGATAAATGCAGACTGACCCGAACCTCGAGAGAAGGTCAAGACTTGACTTGATCGACCAGGAATAAAACAGGGGGAGATAGGATCTTCAACTAGAAAATTCAAAAAAAAACATCTGTAAATATTTTTTCTTGTATATTTGTACAAAATTTACGCGATTTTATATGTATATAATTTGACCTCAAATTAAATATTTTTTTAAATAGAAATTGTAAATAAAAATGTTTTCTAAATAATAAAAATAACTGCAAAGTAAAACCATGTATAGAGTAAAAGTATCCACACTCAGAAAAAGTTGTAAAGAGATAATTGAAACATCAATTCTGCCTCCATACAAACTCAAATTGAATCATACTCACTTCTATTGTACTCTAAATTAAATTATCTTTAAAATAGCTATGGTTTCATAATTTTTGAAGTTATAGTTGAAAAGTCGATTTTTGTGGGTGGTTTTTGCAATTCTACCATTTATTTATTGTATAGATTTGTTCATCTTTATTTTTTACACAATGTAAATAATTGTAAATATTTTCATAAATATTTGAAATAAAAACAATAATAATAAAAATAAAAAATCATTTCTTTATTTGTACATGTGTATAATGTACTATATGTGTATATTACTTGTATATACTAATTTCCTTATATAAAACCACGAAAAATTAATATCCAACATTAATTAATTAAATTAATATAATTACGAAATTTTTATATTATTAATTCATTTATTTGATTTGAAAACGTACCATTTATATAAAATTTGATTTTCTACCTTAGATAACCACCATAAAGGTGGCTAATTATTTTTTGTAAATTAATTATTTTAATTATTTTATTTAATTACGATATCATTTTAAATTAATTTATTAATTTATTAATTTATTTTATTTATTTAATTAACCACTAAATACCTTTTTCTTTTGTAATGATTTTCCTTCTTGTTTTTATTGAACTCATCCTCCCTCATTTGCTCTTGATCAATCTTTGGTGGAGAAGGAGCATCATTCCCGAAATCCCATCGGTCGATAGAGAACCCCAGCCCTCGAGCCGTCAATTGAAAGCAAACCTGTTGTCGTTGAGGCCATCACGGTGCCCACCTCCCTCAGGTTAGATCCACTTTATTTATCGTCTTTCGTTTGGATTAATCTTATGTGTAATTTGTAGTGTTTAGTCGTAGCTAATTAGTTATCATCCTTAATCAATCATAAAAAAATTTCCAATCTGATCCGACATCGATTTCACACCATTTTCTTGATCTCACCATTATCTTATTCTACCTTACGCAATCTCTCCTTTCCGCTCACGTACGGTGATCGGATCTTCGGATCTACCTTCCATTTCGCAAGATCCACACCCACTCACGTAGTGTTCGTATCCTCATGTGTTGATATCGAATAAAAAAATAAAAAATGCTCTTTTTCTAACATTTGTTTTGCAGGAATAAAATAACAAAAAAATCATATATAATTTCTCTTTCTAACATTTTTTTGTTGGAATTTACAGAAAAAAATATATAAATAAAAATTTAAAAAATATAAAAATATCTATGTATTTTCTGTTTTAAAATAAAAAAGTTTTTTATTTCTGCTTATATATATAATAAAAAATTTGCAACGGTCGTTCCACCGCCGACCGCGTGAACAGGTACCACCACTCCACCCCCGCGCTGCCAGCACGCGTCTCCGTCACATGTCACTACCCATCGCGGCCAACTGCAGCACCGACCGCGCCAGGCCCTCCGCTACCGCCAGGAGATCCGCCCGTCCGAGACCTCCTCCACCAGCGGGCTCCGTCAACGCCTCCGTGCCTGACACCCCCACTGGCCCTCCAGCGACGCCAGATCGCGACCTCCGCGTGCGCCCTCCTCGCACGTTGTGAAACCCCAAAACCCGAGCAGGGACTTAACTGCAAAATCCAGCTGGATCTGGGTTTAATTGAAAATCTGCTTTTATTCCTGTGTCTAAAAATTTATTTGAGTAGTCCATTGCATAGAATTCGTCGATAGATTTCCAACGAGTCTAAGAAAGCAAAAATCCGACTTCGGGAGCATGAGTTATGGCCATTTTAGCGAGGAGGGGTACAAGTCACATTCGGATCCGAACCTGGATCTGAATCCGGGTTGGACCCAAATACCCAGCCCTTCCCCTTCGTGAAACCTCGCCTAGAATGCCCAAACCCTTCTTCTTTCGACCTCCAGCCCTTCCCTCCTCCAGTCATCCTCCCTCTCCTTCACCAAGGGTCGCCGAAGCACCTCGGATCGACGACCCGAAGCCGCACTCGTATAGAGAAGGTATGATGCCCCCTCTTGTTGTGAATGTCACGCGATTTCTTCCTATATTTTGCATATCATTAGAGGCCTATGGACCCTTGGGATAAAAATGTTATAGTCTTCAATACTGATGATCTAAAGTATGGTGGGCTGGATTACTCCAGGAATGATTTTTTTTGCTGCATACCTTCCAATTTGTTGCCGGTTATGTGGAAGCTGCAGCTGATTCAATTATTGAAGTCGTTTGGAATTTTCATTGAATTTAAAGAGAATCATCATAGAGAGGAGAGGCTCCATTCGTATTTTATTCTCAACCAAGAACTATCTCTCAAGGGTTGGATTCATATAAATATTATTAACTAATAGCTTTTTGAGTGGAAAGTCTCATTGACATTCGTTGCAGCAGAAGAATTCCAGCCATTATTCTTAGCAAAGCCCATTAGAATCCGTTGCACTAGATGAAAACTCCAACCATTATTCTTAGAAAATCCCATTGATATTCGTTCCAGCAGTGTGAATTGCAGTCACTATTCTTTGTGCGAGATAAAATTTAAAGAAGAAGAACTTGGATTTTCCATTGGCTCTCTATGTAATGACAAATGCTGGCAACAACTTGATAGCACATTTATCATCAACTGGGATGCATAGTTTCAATCGGATTTGATCAGTAGCTCACATTCTAGATTAAGTCCTTTAACAGGAATCCTACTAAGGTCTAGAGAATAGATAATATGGGAATCTGAGTATCAGTGTTGTTAAACTGCTATATAGACTAACAAAAGTCAACAGATGCAATTCTAAGTTCACTGCTTTTTCCATGTGGCTGCTATATCATTTAAGATAATGCATGTATCATTTAAGATAATGCATGTGTGATTAATATTGCATCACAGTGATTGAGATATTCGATTCTCTCAAACAATATATCAAGAATCTGTGTAAGACAATAGTCGGGTGTGAAAGCCTACACACAAAAAAAAACTTGTAAAATCCTTGAATTCAGCTTTTGTGGCATTAGATTGCCCTGAGCTAAGCTTTTATTAGCCACTATAAATAAGGACTTCTCAACTTTAGCTTCTTGTAGACATTACTTGGATCGTCCAGGTGAAACCAAATACCCAATGAAACTAAGGAATTGTGCAATGTGTTGAATATTATTAAACGATCAATTGACCGTGGGAGATTCAACCTGAACCATGGCTTATAAACTTCCAATGCAGTTTTTTTTATCATTTCTGTTATTTTGTATATCTATCCAAGTGCTAGAAGATATTTAATTCCTTTAGGATATGATAATACATTTTCACGGGCACCATCCTAAAGGGAGTGTGACAAAATTGTAGACCATGTTGTAGTCCTTGCTCACAACCAAATAGTGCACTGGACCAAGTTGAAATATATTTTTGTTGCTCTTGTGCGTGACCCAGTCTCATGAGATGCAAGGTTGCTTATCTGTATATTACATCTATGTTCAGCGGACACTTTTCCCGTTGGGATCCGTCCATGTTGAGGTGAATTGGTCTTAAGTGGTATGTGGGTAGTGGAGTAGTTGCCACCAAGGGAGAGGCATGCACCCTTGGGGCCCCGGGTAGAAGCCTAGATGATCGCGATCCCAACTGCTATTGTAGATGCGATGGTTGGGGGACATGTTGTTTGGCACACCGAGGTGCTAACCTGACGGTGTTGGCCTCGGCACTTGCATGCTTTAGCCCGGTGCTCGAGCGCGGGCCAAGTAGTCATGGTTGGTTTACTAGTGCTTCGCTTGTCACTTAGAGTTAACACTAGTGTACAGGCCAATGTAGGCCACATTGGTCGGTATTCCGATGGGAGCGCTAAGAGGGGATATCCGAGATATGTGGTTACTGAAGTTGGGAATGGGACGTGAATCGCCTGTGCATAAGGGGGATTGGGTTGGTTGCGAAGATTCGCAGGTTGGAATCTATTTGTGAATCAGAAGTACAATTGTGAAGTGGAGCTAAGAGACGTGTTGGGAACTTAGTTAGGATGCATTGTACCCCCCTGCATGCCTACAGAGGCACCCCAACCCTAAGGTATTCTTTTTGCCTTAGAGTCATAGTGTGAGATCTTATCCAGACTAAGATCACAGACTATCCACAAAGCTTTCTTACTCATATCCATATCTAATAACTATAATAAAATGTACCTAGTTTCTTTCTCTTTTACACACTTTTAAACTATATCCTGCATTTCTTTTTGTATATTTTTGTTTAAATCGTATTGAGCAACTTTGCTCATAATGTACCTTTGTGTGGATCCGCGGGTCCTTAGCAGTGAGTAGCTTGGAGTCACCTTTTTGTGCAGCTTCATGACACTTTTTATGGTACAGTTGTTGGTAGTTTTACTATCCTTCTTTACTTGTAGCATTTTTGTTGAGAGACATGGCATGTAATATGTATGTTGGGACACATCTTTTAAATATGCATACATGTATATTTTGTGAACATGGATTGATAATGAAAGTGAAATGAATGGAATGTGAATGTGAGCATGCTGAATGAGAAGCAAAAGTTTTAAATTCCAACGCATGTTGTTATTTTCTCCTTCTTTTGTGTATGTTAAGTATTCGAATGTGGAATGTGTGTGTGGATTTGGCTTGCCGAGTACCCGAATCCTAGGGGCTTCACACCCGTGACTTCCACCTCCAGCCAGTAACCGCGACGCCTCTGTCGTCCGCAATGCGACCCTCTCCTGGAGCCTTTTCGACGTCTCTAGCCCAATGCCACCACCTGGGAGCAGCCTGCGCGTGAGCTCGCATTGCTCGGCGGTGCCCGCTGCGTCACCACTACCAGTGTGCTCTTCCGTCCGTCGCCCAGCATGGCTACCTCCGTCGCTAGGGACTTGGAGAAGAAGAAAGAAAGGGCGGCGGCTTGCCCCTCTTCCCCCTTGTTTTCTTGAGAACGAATAAAGCCCAAAAGAACCCTAATAGGGATTTAAAAAACATTGAAAAATCGCATTTCGCCCCCTGATTATTTCCAGAATTACAAAAAGGTCCATGCCTCAGTTCCTGCACGTGCAATGCGCACCCTTTAGTGGGTAATTTTCATTTTCCACCTGCATTTTTATTTCTTGTTAATTTTTGATATCAAAACATTAAATAATTGCATTCTGGTCCCTGCAATTTACAGACTTGATTTTGCATGATCTTTTCATTAAAGTAAATATTTATGTTATTCAATAAATTCCCCAAAAATCAAGTTAGACCCATGTTGTGTGGATCTTCATTGTATACAAATTTCATTGCATTTTAATTTTAGTTGATATTTTAAAAAATTCAAAATCTGCATCATTTTCTCTGCTTGAAATTTGAAAATCATTAAAAATCAAATATTGTCTGAAAATTTCCAAAAAACTAAATTAGTCTATTTTATTTTCCTTTATTTTCTATGTATTTCATGTATTAATCATTTTCAAAACCCAAAAAATGTAAAATATCAAAAATCTTTTAAAAATCACAAAAAAATGGTAGAAAACTCCAAAATAGTGATTTCAATTTCTGTATGTAGATATTTGTCTATAGTTTATAATAAAAATAATTTCTAAAAGTTTTGACACTTAAAATATTTTTAAGTTGCAAATTACTCCAGGTTGTGCACTGTTTACCTTCGTTGCCAATGTTTGATTTTTACAAAATTACAAAAATATCAATTTTTTTAAAAAATTATCAAAAATAATTTAAAACCTATAAAATACAAAAACATTTTCTCTAGATTTTTCTGAGCATTTTTGATATAATTGGAAAATACAAAAAGAGTATGGTGTGTGTATTTTATATCTTGTGCATTATTGAAAATAAAAAAATGAAAAATAAAAAACCACTAAAAGTTCATTTTATTTTATTTTTGAAATTTCACTACTTAGTTTTTCAATCGTGTTTCTCGTGTTCGACCCTGGTCGCTATACCAGGTAAATTATAATAGCGAAGACCGCTTACATTACTTTTCATTGATTGATTTTTTTAAAGTGGTTTTATATATTTTTCTCGTTGATTACGCTTGGTTATTCGGGTCACAACGACCCTTGATTATCTGCATACTTAACCCGAGTTACAAAGTGCAGTCATCAATTACCACCTGAGCGAGAGATTGAATTTGAAATCTCTCTCACACCTGATACTCAACCTATATCTATCCCTCCATATAGGATGGCACCGGCTGAGTTGCGAGAGTTAAAAGTACAGTTACAAGAACGGTTAGATAAATGATTCATTCATCCTAGTACTTCACCATGGGATGCACCTGTCTTGTTTATGAGGAAGAAGGATGGGTCAATGCGACTGTGCATTGACTATATACAGTTAAACAAGAAGACAGTAAAGAACAAGTAACTCTTGCCAAGAATAGATGATGTCTTTGACCAGTTGCAGGGTTCAACTGTGCATTTCAAGATTGACTTAAGATCTGAATACCATCAGTTGAAGATTACAGATGCAGATATCTCCAAGACTATCTTTTGAACTGGATATGGACATTATGAATTTTTAGTTATGCATTTCGGCTTAACAAATGCCCCAGCAACCTTCATGGATCTCATGAGAGTTCCTAGATCACTATGTAGTATTCTTTATAGATGACGTACTTATTTACTCCAAGGATAAATACCAGCATGAACACCATCTCCGGCAGGCACTCGAAACACTAAGGAAGAACAAACTATATGCTAAATATAGCAAATGTGACTTCTGGTTGTCCGAAGTATCCTTCTTAGGCCATGTTATTTCTGGGGAAGGTATATCAGTTGATCCTACAAAGGCTAGTGTGGTGATGAGTTGGGAACGCCCAAAGACTATCACAGAAATACGATCTTTTCTAGGGTTAGCTGGATATTATAGAAGATTTGTGAAGGACTTTTCAAGAATAGCATTGACAATAACTAGGCTGACTCAGAAGTAAGTCCCATTCATATGGTTCGATGCATGTGAAATTAGTTTTCAGACACTGAAAGAATGCCTAACATATGCACTTATCCTTACTCTATCCTCTGAGAGTGAAGGGTTTACAGTGTACACTAACACATCTAAAGTGGGACTTGGAGCAGTTCTTATGCAACATGGTAAGGTAATTGTGTATATATCACGACAGCTCATGATACATGTGAAGAACTACCCGACACATGACCTTGAATTAGCTGTCGTAGTTTTCACTTTAAAGATATGGAGACTCTACCTCTATGGTATTACTTTTGAAATCTTCACTGATCATAAAATCTTGAAATATCTGTTTGATCAGAAGGAGCTCAATATAAGACAGAGACGATTGCTAGAGTTGCTGAAGGACTATGATTGCACCATCTTCTACCACCATGGTAAGGGGAACTTCGTAGAAAATGCCCTTAGCATAAGAACTTATTGACATGGGTTGGTGAGTGCTATCCATTCTGGGGTTTATTATCAATGTTGAGTGAATGGAAACCATTTTATAGTAGTGCCTATACTATAACTATTCCTCACCAATACAAACCAGAGATCTGGTATAGAATAAAGAAAGGACAGGAGGATGATCCAGTCCTTAAAGACTTGAGACAACAGCTTGAGAAGAATAAGATAGAAGGATTCCAGATACAAGATGAGTTACTATATAACCATCACATAGTTTGTATACCAAACACACCTGAATTGAGGAAAGACATCTTACGTGAAGCACATTGTTCTAGATTATGTATTCATCCAGGAACTACAAAGATGTATAAGGATCTTTATTCATACTTTTGGTTGTTGGGAATGAAGAAAGATCCTGTTGTGTTTGTGAATTCATGTTTCACATGCCAACAGGTAAAAGATTCATACCAAAAGCCACCAGGATTGTTACAACCCCTCCCTATACCTGAGTGGAAATGGGAAAGCATTTCCATAGACTTCGTCACTGGCTTACCTCAGACGACTGTGGTAAAGATAGTATATGGGTTATAATAAATCGTCTGACAAAGGTGGCACACTTTATTCCAATAAGTTTATCTTTCACTCCAGATTAGCTTGCTGAGTTATATATTACACATGTGATCCGCCTCCATGGTATCCCAAAGGAAGTAGTTTCCGATCGAGATTCACGATTCACCGCACACTATTGGGAGAACTTCATGAAAGCCTTAGACACACAGCTATACTTGAGCACAACATATCATCCACAAACAGATGGTCAATCAAAACGTACGATTCAGACTTTAGAGGATATGCTACGAGCATGTGCGTTAGAATGGAAAGGATCATGGTGAAATACTTGCCTCTTGTAGAATTCACCTACAACAATAGTTACGATACAAGTATTGGCATGGCATCATTTGAAGCACTGTATAGACATAGGTGTTTACTCCTTTGTGTTGGCAAGATGTCGGGATAAAGAACCTTTACGATTCAGATAGACTCCAGGAGACACGGAAAGCTGAAGAACTTGCTCGAAAAAGACTAAAACTGCCCAGAGTTGCCAGAAAAGCTATAGTGATAACAGGCGAAGAGACCTTGAATTTGAGGTAGGTGACTTTGTATTTCTCAAAGTATCACCTATGAAGGGAGTTCAGAGGTTTGGCTTACGTGGGAAGTTGGCACCCAGGTTCATAGGTCCCTTGAATTATACAAAGGACTAGAAAAGTCGCCTATACACTTGCACTTCCTCCACATCTTTCGGCAATACATGATGTTTTCGTATATCAACTCTAAGAAAGTATATCAAGGATCCTGAGCATAAGATAAGCTATAATGATCTGCATGTTGAGCCAGACTTGACATATCTAGAAATACCTGTGCAAATACTTGACAGGGATATCAAGAAGTTAAGGAACAAAGAGGTACCTCTAGTTAAAGTGTTGTGGCGCAACCAAGAGTTTGAAGAAGCCACATGGGAACCTGAGGTAGAAATGAGAGAAAAATACCCTTACTTGTTTGAATGATAATATTATGTACTGTGTATATCTTTATTATAAATGAAATGACGTTCATTCCCTTTAAGGTTGTTATGTTTTCAATCCTCTTTAAGGTTGTTATGTTTGCATTTCTAGTCTCGAGGACGAGACTTCCTTTAAGGTTGTTATAATTGTAAGGACTTGAACTTGACTGTCTCTCGGAATATCATAAGATTCGGCTCGTTAAGAGGAAACCAACGGTATTCGTTTTGTGTGAACCAAACTTCGTTTTGATTTGTTATGATTTTCGGAAGAAAGAGAAGTGAGGAGGTTTAAGACGTCATTAACCCGTAATGATCGTCATCAAGACTAATAAAATATAATTAAAGAAACTAATGAGAGATTGAGTATCGTTAATGATCATTAGCCTATACTAATCAATGGTTAGCAAAAGTTAAGCGTGAGCTGTGAAGGTTAAATCACGATTAGTAGTAAGAGTTTTATAATTATCGCTAATTAAGCATCATTAGCTAATCTAGAATCTTCTGGATAGTTCTAACTTAAGCCCTAAGTTTCGGATAAGCTTTGACCAAAACCACGGGCCAAAACCATGGATCGCTAGTTGCGGTTAAGGTCTAAACCATGGTTTAATAACCATGGTTAGTGGTTTTCTGAAGCCTATACATAGCCCCCACCCATTCATTCTCTACGATTTCCACTACCACCACCACCCCAAGGACTAGGGTTGAGAGGTCGGGAGGAGGAGGAGTGGGAGGCAAGGAAGGAGCGCTAGCGAAGCGCTGCTGGGAGAATGGGGAGTAGGAAGGTATGATCCTCTCCTAGTTGGTTTTGTAAGTATGCTCGAACTTGAGATAGGGTTTTCGGTTCATCTTCTTTTTCTAGCATTGTTTTCGATTCATCTTTCTTTCCAATTCATTTTATATTATGGTTCGAGGAGAAATATGTATAATACCCTACTTAGGTGTGGGTGGCTATGCACATCAATAAACCCTGTGATTCATCACATTTTCACTCACCTAAGATGTGTGGTGTCTACCGATTCTCTATTACTTATAGTTCTATTCTTTTTTTCCGCTTTTATAGTTATTTTGTTGGAGAAATCTATGTAATACTTTATTTAGGTGCAGGCGGCTATGCACTCTAGTGAACTCTATGATTTATCACACCTTCACTCACCTAAGATGCATGGTGTCTACCGATTCTTCATCTCTTGCAGTTAATTATATTCTTTCATATTCGTTATTGTTTCCCTCTCGATGATACTTCATCTCTTGTAGTTATTTATCACACCTTCACTCAACTCTTTCCATTTTTTAAAAATATATCCCGATATAAGGGGAAACTCTGCCGAAATTTTCACAAAAATATGTTCCGGTATAAGGGGAAACTCTGCTGAAATTTTTCTACAAATATCATCCCATATAAGGGGAAGCTCTGCTGAAATTTCAAGAGAAAATATGTTCTTCGCGTTCTTCATGTTCTTCGTGTTCTTCGTTGGTTCTTCGTGTTCTTGGCATGTTCTTAGCGTTTTTATACGAAAATGAAATTTGATCGTTTTAGGAGTTATAAATCACCCTTTTGAAAAAGAATCATGATAAAACATTGCATACGAGAGAGAGAGAGAGCTCGATTAGGTAACGGAATCCTTCCTTTGCTGTTGGGTTTTCATATGAGATCGTTGAGATTCCTTATTTTATCTTCTTCACTACGAAGAATCCTAATTTATCTATTTTTGAGAAAATATGAAAAGTTGCTTTGTGATTTCAATTAACATAAGCTCTAAGCATCGAATTGATGCAGTTGCTTGGAAAGTTAGGGTTTGGAAGTTAAAATGAGCATAAATACGAGTATATAAATAAATGAATTAATATATATGTGAGGCTATACTCAATGTTGATGATTATGCAAATCGAATAATTAACGAAGAATTACATCATGGGAATTGATAAGTTGGATCCCGAAAAGGATCGTGTGTTACGTTAAGAAATGACTGGGAGTAGAACTACAGGTTGGCATGTAACCTGTAGGTTTGTCGGAAGGAACCCGTATTGGTGTGTCCCTACCTAGGTGGTACACGATTGCCTTGTTTTGATAAGTGCGCATGAAATGAATGATTTACAATGCATGGTACCGGGTGCCAATATATTTGGGTTGAATGATGGAAGATGTTGTCATGCTATGTGGAGGTACGGGTGGTTTGATAGAGGCTGGGTTACTATAACATGTTCTTAAAGCTGCTGGTTTATGTGATTAAAGGTTAGACTGAGGTTTTAATCTACCGAGTCTTCGAGGATGGTGTGCTTCTTTATTTGTCAGGCTGAGGGTTTGGAACCCTGGATACATAATGAAAAATAATTTGTCAGGGTAGTATTGGAGGATTGGTTGAGGCGACGTGCGGCGGCATAAGCTCACCAGATCAACACAATCTCCAACCCCGAAGCATCCACAGCTTCAGAGTCCATATATGATGTAATTCCCTGTACTAATCCCTGATGTGGAATATAAAGAAATATGAATTAAACTAATGAGAATATATGAATCTTTTGTTATAGAAATTTTGAAAAATTACCCATTTGTTTACTTTTATCTTCTTTGTTGCTTAGCACTCGCCAATTGTTATCTTATGATTTATGGAAAACCCAACATGTGTCGGTGAGCCAGCACAATGACTTTAATAATCCAGCCAACAAACATAGTCATCTAGCCAGCCACAATAGCTTTACTCTGTAAGGTAGTTAGTAATCTTTTTATGTATTTCCTTCCAGCTGATGTACATGTAAATGGTTATAGGGAGATAATGTATCATGTGAACTTTATTTTGTGAATGGACAAGTATTGAGATACTTCCTTCTGAGTATTTTTAATTGTAGTCTGTTTCTGAATGTTAGTTGTGATTGCTAAATAAATTATTGCTGAGTAACCAGATCCGGATATGGGAGGATCTGACGACCTGGAATCAGGGTCATGACACCTTGGACGCCAAACATTTTTTATAAAAAAATAATAATCTATCATAGTAAGGACGTTTACCAAGTGAATAAACCATAATTTCATTGTCCCACTCTTGGGACCCCTCCTCTGCCTCTTCTCCGTTGATAATGAGGATAACCACATCTATTGCTGGTGGAAAAAAATCATGTCTTGCATCCTCCAGCACTGGATCTGAGAAGCATGTCTCCTTCCATGACTGATTGCCTTTGTCTTTCCCGTTTCGACCCCTATTCCTCCTCATGGTGGTGTCTCTCCTCTCTTTCCCTCCCTCTCTCCCTTCGGTTGCTGTTCCTTCTCCTTGTCCAGCTCCATCCTAATCTCCTCTTTAAATCCTAATGACCAACCTCAAAAATTATTCAAGAACCCAAGGATTGGTCTGATGGTAGTGCAATTTGCCTACACCTTAAGGGTCTGTTTGATTGCCAGGTTACCCTGGGGTAACCTAGCATGCCCCATGTCCAATCCTTACATTCCTGGGTTGGAATTAGTTGTATGGATCATACAATTTCTTTGTTATAGTGTTTTTACCTTGTTTAAATAAAAAAGTTAATATAAAAATATATTATAATCATTAAAAAGTTAATATTATATGTAATTAACGTCACATTACATTTATCATTCCAATCGTCTTGATAACTGGATTGGGTTAGGTTGGGGATCCTCTTGTGAATAATAGATGTTTGGATGGTTGAGAGAAAGGGATGGAGTGCTAAATTTGGTGTGGCATGGCATTGATTATGTGTTATATTATTTTTTAATGATTATAATATATTTTTTATGTTAGCTTTATTATTTGAATGTGGTTAAAAAATATTATAACAAAGTATATGATCCATATAATTAATTCCAACCCAGGAATGTACACAAGGGGGTATGCCAGGTTACCTTGGGGGTAACCTGGCAACCAAATAGGCCCACATGAGGATACTCCAACCCAACTCAGTTACCAAACAAGTCCTAGAGGACCCGGATTCGAATCCTTGGAGGGACGCTACGGACCCCTGAAATTGCCATGTCTACTATAAAAAAACCACAAAAATATTACCCTAATCAATGTCCAAATTAATCTTGACGGATTAGATATTTTATCAATTGAATCCAATCCCCTTTAGTGTATTGCATATTGGTCCAGATTGGAAGCATATATCGTCTTCTCTAATAGTTTACGCTCATGTTTGATAGTACTTGAGGAAAAATGTGGAGCTTTATATTTTAATCATAAATTGATTTCTCTTTTTATTCATAACATGTTGTTTAATGTTTTCAAAATATGACTCTTGACAAAGAAATCTGTGGATTGATATAAAGTAGGATAAAAATTGAGTTATCATTTTATTATTTTTATCATTTTTTCATATTTTTTTTCAATGTTGATATATAATGTCTGTTTATGTATGTGTGCATACACTACATACATATATATATAGATGTGTATCTACATATGTGATGACCGGAAAATTCCAAAGACCCAGGTGAAGGTAATAAGACAAGGGTCGTTGCGACCCGGATCTCGGAGAATCGGTCAATCAAGAAAAATGAAAAGAACCACCAAATAAAGATATAAAATCAATGAAAATCAAAATAGCGGTCCTGGCTAAAGGATTAACCTGGTATAGCACCCGGGGTCGGTCTCAGGAAGCACGGATCGGCCTCACAGCCTACGAAGTAGTCAAAGAAATAAAAAGAAACTATTTTTTTGGTGGATTTTAATTATTTTTAATTTTTTTTGGATTTTTAATAATAAGGGAAATTAAGAAAAAGGCAAAATCAAGCAAACACAACAAATAATATAAACACTCAAAAATGCACAAAAAATTCTAATAGAAATGTTTTTATGTTTTTTAGTATTTTTGGTGAATTTTTCAGATTTTTCTATTTTTTATATGATTTTCTAAAAATCAAAAAGAGAGAAAATAGGGATTCACTGTCCAGCCAGACTTGAAAGGTCCATTAAAAATATAAAATGGACTTATAAAAGTCTAGAGGTAATTTTTATGAAAATTATAAACAAACATTAAGCTACTGGAAAAGAGTTTTGTATTTTTTAGATTTTTATAGAATTTTTTAGATTTTTTATAGGATTTTTAGTGTTTTTTAATTTTTAAGGTTTTTATATATCCAAAAATCACGAAAATTGGACAAAAAATAAAACACATTAAAACGAACAAATCTTAATTTTTTTAGAATTTTTAAAAGGGTTTTAATATTTTTATTTGATTTTCTAATTTAGACATTCACAAAAACCATTGTTTTTGAATTATTAAAAAATATCAAAAAGCCTCAAAAATATCCCAAGTTTTTAGGGAAATTTTTAAACAGAGGCAGGAGCCACGTGTCCAAATTTCACCTAAATTGGAGTTAATTTGCTATTTTATTTAATAAAAACAAAGTCTCACAGCTATCAGGGACCTAGATGCAAAGAAAACTATTTCCAGGGGCTAAACAATAACAAGCAAATAAAACGCATGGCCTCTTATGCAAAAATCCCCCGAAAGCACGCACAAGGCACGTGGTCTAGACACAGAGGGGTATGGTTGTAATTCCGATTTATAAAAGATCAAGCAATAACATACAGGAACCACAAGACCAAATATGCAAATTATCCAAAACATCACGTGTCGAAGCACATGTCTCACACATGCAGGGACTAAAGTGCAATTAAAAGAAACATCCAGGTCCTATGTGTAAAATGTCCAAGACAGAAAGTTTATTTATTAAACTAAACTATAACTACTGAAAGCTGCAGGGATATAGGTGCAATTACCCAGCCGAGGCGCGTGATGGCGCACGTGAGGCGCCAGGTGTCGAGGCGTGGTTGGCTGCTGATGTGCGGTCCTGGTGCAGACGCCTGGACGATCCAATGGTGGAGGCGCGTCGCGAACGTGGGTGGCGCGTGCCCGTCAGACCATGATCTGACGGTCTGACATCGCAGAGATCGGACGGTGGGGATACGAACTGGAGCGGCAGGGAGATCCGACGGCTGGCGATGGATGAGGAAGAACACCTCCCAGGTGAGGTTCCCCAGCACACCAGAGACGATCCAGCAGGCCGATGAACGATCGGGGAGGAGGGTCTTGCTCGCAATGACTCTCCGCATCGGGTGGCGGCCTCCGATGAAGCTTCTAACGGTCGGATCATCCTGCGAGGGACGAGCGACCTGGAGGAGCTCCGGCGAAGGGGTGAAAGCGCGACCAAGGGGGGTACCTGCTCTTTATTCACCTGCAAAACAAAGGGCTCGCTCGGAGGAGTGCTCCGGCGGGGGTTATTCCCAAAAAGGAGAAAAGAAGTGACGTGGGTGAGCGGATGAAGGCTCCGGCGAAGGGCGGCGGAGGGAGCCTAGCTCGATTCTGGCTCTGGTGGCCAAAGTCGAGATGATCAGATCGTGAAAGAAGGGTGACAATGAGTCGACGAGGGTATCGGTACGGGTAGGATGGGCTAGCGAACTCCGGCCACTAGGGCGGAGCTTGCGAAGCTGAGAAGCGAAAATCGAAAATGGATAACGAACGGAGAGCTAACGGGTCTACATGATGAAGGGAGTCGGCTGGGGATGAGATAAGGAAGCTCTGGGGGTTCTTGGCCTCAAGGAACGTCAAGGTCCGAGGCTAGGCGCACCTCGCGTCGGCGCACGGCAACGAAGGTCGCCGGATCGATGGCTGGAGGCTCCTCCTCCTCTCTTCGACACCCTCCTCTCGCAGCTGTCACTCTGGGAAAGAAGACGGAGGTCCTGGGATGAAGGGGAGTAGCCAAAGATGAGTGAAGATATGCAGCAAATGTTTGGTTAAATATGGTGAAGGGTCCGGCTAGATGGCGATCGGGCAAGATGGTCGGAGCTCGGATCCCTAGAAAAACCACCGGGCGAGGGTCTCGGATGATGCATCTCTAATCAGGACCCAGGGTTTAGGCAAAAGGAGATCGGATCAAGCCACAATAATTTTGAGAAATCGGGTCGGTCGCTAGATCCGCGGGGAAAGAGGTCCGCGGGGGAGAGTTGACCGGGGGTCAACAATCCCCCGTGGACCAATCACAGGCCTCCATTCAATAATTATTTAGAAATTCAATTAAAAATAATAAATGATTTAATTTCGAAAAAGTTAAAACATAAAAAATGTTTGTTTATTTTCAAATTAATTTTTAGTGATTTTTATTTATTTTTTGAAAAATAATTTATGTATTTACATTATATTATTATTATATATAGGTATATACATGTATGTATTTTATGTTTTTATTTTTAGTTATTTATTTTTATAAAATTATTCCAATTTTATATTTTATTTATTTATAACATAAAATTTGGAATAAAAGTGTATTTTTTTATTTTTATGATTTATTTACATAGGTTAAATAAATACTTTTATATACATATTTACATGGTATATATACAAGGTGGAAATTGATTTTTATTCTTTTTCTTTTTATTTTATTTTTATTTCTCTGATTTTTATTTTATTTATTTACACCATGAAATAAGGATTATAGAAATATTTTTATTGGATCTTAATTATTTATGTACAAGGAGAAAATAAATAGCTATGTTATTCTATGTGCATGGTTTATATACACTGTTGAGAGAAATTTTATTTATTTTTTTATTTTTATCTTGTTTTTCCCATTTTTATTTTATTTTTATTTTTATAAATATATACAAATTAATAAACACACATTTTTATTTTATTTAGAGGAAAATATTTTTATTTATATACATAGGTGTATGTACACATGATTGACCCTATCTCCCTCTACTTTGATTCTTTTGCGGTCAGGCCCATGCTGAGCCCTCCTTTGGGATTAGGTCACTCAATATTTATTCTAAATATTTCCCTCTTTTTCTTTTATTTCTTTATTCTTTTATTTATGCACAAAAACATGCTAATTATTGTAATTTACAAGGTGCATGCAATTTGATAAACTATTCTTTTTACACATATATACATGATGGTTTGCATAGGTTTTGTAGCTAAAATAAAAGAATAAAGAGTGATGAATGGGTATTCATCACCCCCTATACTTAACTTTGCTAGCCCCTTAGCAAACACTTATTTGAAAAAGAAGTGAAAAAGAAAACGAAAAAGAGGAGAAATGCATGGATCGATGCTGATTATTAAGCTTGCCTTCATTAAATTGAAATATGGAGCTCGGTCAGATCTTTGGATTATTAATGTGTCGGAACCTTATTTGGACTTAGGTTTAAAACTTAACAGCCTCTAAGATCCACTAATCTATAGTCAAGACTCCTCAATAATCCAGATCAGAACAAGTCTACATACACAAACCCTGAAGACCATGAATCTTTCCTTGTACAGTGTAGGTGAGGTATAGCTCTCCACCTCAGAAGTAGCAAAATGACAACCCTCCCCAACAAGGTAACTCTATGACCTTAGTTTGGCCACTCTTTCCTCGAGGAGCGGGGTATTCCCTTCTAAGTTCAAGTTCAACCGACTCAAGAAGAGGGGGAAGAAGAGAATGGACCATGGTCAGTGTAGCCGTGTATCCTTGGGAGCTCAACTGGTGTAGCTAAGTCTCCCTGCTGCAAGCTACATAAGATGGAACATGAGTCTCAAGCTTTGCTTATTGCACTATATACATACTCCGGTGGGATTATCATTTTCTCTCAGACCCACCACTTTTTTGGAGTTATTTTCTTTTTGCATTTTTTTCAATGTGCATCTGTACAACATATTTACAAGGTGTAGCATATATACATAAGGAGTTTTTCCTCTTGAGACAGTAGACTATCACTCTTTTGAAGCATTATTGCAACCCAAACTCCCGTCGTTAGACCTCATGGCAACCAGACCAAGTTGAGACGCACTTCCTTTACTATAAGAAGAAGAGAGGTTCAGCCTAGAAGTACTACCCTCATATGCTACCCCAAGTCAAGGAAGACTGCCTCCTCACCACCTCATCCGTAGAGAGTTTGGTCTAAAGTGCGGGTCCAAGTCAAGCCATTGTCTATATGAGTCATGTGTGTGTTGTTAAGTGCTCTACTTAGGCTCATTGAGATGGCATATGATCATGGCCTAGTGGACTCAAAGAATTAAGTCACCATGGACCTGAAAAGTCTCAACCCTAAGCCCTATAAGGTTCCTTTTATAATTAGGTGGATTAAGATCTTAACCAAGCTCTATTTTCCAATTTAATTCCAGGCTAGTTTAAATGTCAACTATAATCCAGGAAAAACTATACAAGTATTTACAAAGATGCAATTTTACAAATATTTACACATGTGCAAAATTTTTGAAAAATGTTTTGAAACCATGGATGTATGCATGAATGCAAGTTTTGCAAAATATTTACACAAATTTACACGAGGTTTTTGCAAACTT
Organism: Ottelia alismoides; assembly: GCA_037367405.1. Taxonomy (NCBI): domain Eukaryota; kingdom Viridiplantae; phylum Streptophyta; class Magnoliopsida; order Alismatales; family Hydrocharitaceae; genus Ottelia; species Ottelia alismoides. The sequence continues at coordinate 1,559,837 of JAZKJV010007734.1, forward strand.
TTGATTTTCAAAACATTTTGGAAAAATTTTGTACCATATACATAATTTTGCTAAGAAAATATTTACACACTATTTACACAAACAGTTTTTACAAACATTTTTACAAAAAAAAATTTTGTACACTAGCTATGTATGTGCAATAAAAGAATTTTATTTACAAGGAAAAAAATTAATTTTTACGGGTTTTTGGGTTTTTAGCCATTTTTTATTTATTAACACACTCACACAAAGTACGAGGTACGAGTTATGGCTAAAGTATATATGGAATATATGCACACCCCCTATACTTAGCTCGAACGATGTCCTCAGAGTCAAGAGCGATGAATAAGACATAACTCATGCTTAGTATAGGGAAGTGAAAAGGAAGGCTATATACAAATACGAATGAAGGAATAGAAATGCAAGAGGATCTCGGCATTTCCCCCTAAAGTTAGAATCAAACAATCCTAAGTATAGCAGGCTGTACACGAAGGGAAAGCTGAGTGAGAATGTACAGGGTCTACCCCCCCTATACTTAGGGTAAAATATCCCTAAGTATAGGCAGTAAAACAGAGGTAGAAATGAATCAAAAGATACCCGAAAGTCCTACATCCCCCCTATACTTAGGATAAAGTACACCCTAAGTATAGCATAATCATAAGATGAGAAACGGGATGTGGGACTAAAGAATAGAGTGATATGGACATCTGGATCTATACACGTCGGAAGAACAGTGATAATCAGGCGTGAGATGCAATAGATGTGAGTCAAGAGACCACATCTCACGCAAAGTGAATCGGGGAAACATCAACGACCCGCGGCTCATGATCTAGATATGGCTTGAGCCGGTGGCCGTTCACTCGAAGGGTACTCTCAGAAGACAACTCAGATATGTCAATACTCCCATTGTCATGTACCTTTATCACCAAATAAGGTCCCTTCCACTTTCTCTGTAGCTTCCCTGGAAATAGACGAAGCCTAGCATCAAACAACCATACTCTCTGTCCGGGCTCAAAATGCTTGTGGCTGATATGAGAATCATGCCACTCCTTCACTCTCTCTTTATAATATAGGCTGTTTGAGAAGGCGGTATCACGAAGCTCCTTCAAGGCTGCTAAGTCTGCCCTCCTCTGATCTCCTACACTCTCTGGATCCAAAAGTATATTAGTGACAGCCCAAAGTGACCTATGTCTCAGCTCAACAGGTAAATGGCACGGCTTGCCATAAACGAGATGAAAGGGAGAAGTACCCAAAGGCGTCTTGAAAGACGTCCTATATGCCCACAAGACCGAGTCCAAAAGCTGTGACCAATCCTTTCGGTCAGGGCGAACGACTTTCTGCAATATAGTCTTGATCTCCCTGTTCGACACTTCAGCAAGACCATTCGTCTGAGGGTGGTATGGAGTGGCAAGTCGATGGTCTATGATGAACTCGCTAGCAAGGGCCTTTACCTTGTCGTTGACGAAATGAGATCCCCCATCAGATATCAATACTTGAGGTACCCCGAACCATGAAATGATATGCTTCCTCAAAAATCAGCAAACAGTCCTAGCATCTGCGGTTGGGACGGGGATGGCCTCAACCCAACGACTAACATAATCAACGGCCAACAGAATGTAATCGAATCCCTAACTCCTAGGGAATGGACCCATGAAATCGATGCCCCATGCGTCAAAAACCTCACAAAAGTGAATGGGCTGCATCGGCATCATATCACGTTGTCCACAAGTGCCCATCCTCTGACAGTCAGTACACCTCTTCACGAACTCATCAGAGTCCTTGAAGAGGGTAGGCCACCATAGGCCGGATTGGAGCACTTTTTGTGCCGTTCTCCTCCCAGAGTGACGTCCCCCTACCTCAAGCTTGTGGCAGTAAGTGAGGATGCTATGGTGCTCCTCCTGAGGAATGCACCTACGCCAGACACTATCCCCTCCTTCGTGATAAAGGATGGGATCCTCCCAGTGGTAGAACTTGGCCTTCGCGAGGAAGGTCTCAAGTCTCTGCCTGGGCCAATCTTATGGGACTTTCTTAGCAACAAGAAAGTTCACAATATCGGCGTACCACGGGAGAGAGGCGATAGCAAGGATCGCCTCATCTGGGAAGGCCTCTCAAATAGGCTCAGTCTGCTCAGAATCCTCAAGATGCTCTAATCGGGAGAGATGATCCGCCACCACATTCTTGACTCCAGGCTTATCCTTAATCTCTATGTCGAACTCCTGGAGAAGAAGGATCCATCTGGTCAATCTGGCTTGGGCATCCTTCTTTGCCATGAGGTACCTGATGGTGGTATGATCAGTGTATATGGTCACTCTAGATCCAATGATGTAAGATCTGAACTTATCTAGGGCAAAAACTACAGCTAGCATCTCCTTCTCAGTGATAGTATAGTTCCGCTGTGCGGCATCCAATGTACGGCTAGCGTAGTGAATAGAAAATGGGACTCCATCCCTCCTCTGTCCCAGCACGACCCCTACGGCAAAATCGGAGGCATCCGTCATGATCTCGAATGGGAGAGACCAATCGGGCGGCTGGAGAACATGAGCCTCTACAACACATCTCTTGAGAGTCTCAAACGACGATAGACACTCGTCATCGACAAGGAACTCGGTGTATTTCGTCAGCAGATCAGTCAACGGTCGGGCAATCCTACTGAAATCATGAATGAAGGGTCGGTAGAAACCAACGTGCCCCAGAAAAGGCCGTAACTGTCGCAAGTTGGACGGTGGTGCGAGTTTTCTAATGACATCTACCTTGGCCGAATCAACCTCCATGCCCCTGTTGGAGATGATGTGGCCAAGCACCATCCCTTGAGTCACCATGAAGTGACTCTTCTCCCAAGACAACACAAGGTGAACCTCAATGCATCGTTGAAGGACTCGATCTAGGCAGTCAAGACAGGAGTCGAATCCGTCACCGTAGACCGAGAAGTCATCCATGAAGACCTCCAAGCACTCCCCCACTATGTCCGAAAAGATAGACAGCATGCATCTCTGAAATGTCGCAGGGGCGTTGCATAGCCCAAATGGCATGCGTCTGAAGGCATATGTGCCGAAGGGACAGGTGAAGGTGGTCTTATCCTGGTCCTGGGGCGCGATGGCCACCTGATTGTAGCCGGAGTACCCATCCAAGAAGCAGTAATGGCTCTTCCCTACCAGTCTCTCAATGATCTGATCAATAAAAGGCAGGGGGAAATGATCCTTCTTGGTAGCCTGGTTGAGTCGTCTGTAATCTACGCAGACCCGCCAAGAAGTGGATACCCGGGTAGCAATCTCCTCTCTAGACTCGCTGACAACTGTAGTGATGCCCGTCTTCTTAGGCACCACATGCAACGGACTGACCCACTTGGAGTCGGAGATGGGGTAGATAAAATCGGCGCTCCACCATTTCCAGATCTCCTTCATGACAACATCTAGAAGGTTCGGGTTCAACTACCGCTGGAACTCACGCGACGACTTTGCCTCCTCCTCAAGATAGATATGGTGGGAGCACAGGGCCAGACTTATCCCCTGGAGATCAGCTACGCTCCATCCTATCACCTTGCGGTTCTTTTCAAGAACCCCCATCAGACGGGATTCCCGCTCTTTAGTCAAATCGACGGAGATAATGACTAGGTACGTCTCGTGCTCGCCCGCAAGGAACCTATACTTCAGCGATGCAGGAAGCGGCTTCAGCTCTGGACAAGTAGGTGCTGGCGGATCTGGCCTCTGAAAGGTCTGAGTGAACGCTGCCAAATCTGCATGGGAGAACGGAAACTCTTGCTCAAAATCAGTATCTAGAGAAGGCTGCTCTGCTGGACTGTCTCTGCTCTGCATGGCATCAACCTCCTCCCTGGTTGTAGGCTCAGTGGAAGTCAAACATGGTAGAAAATCGTCAAACTCTGCCCAATCAACATCTGACTCAGAGGGATCTGTATCATACTAACAGAAATCTGTCTCGCGATCGGGAACCGGCTCTGTTGCCTGAAAGGTATCTTGGACCAGGAATGTTCTCTCCAAGCTCTCCTCTGTTGGCGTCTCTGCATCAGCGAACTCTGAAGGTGAGAGGATGGCATGTGCAAATGGATCTGCCCAAACTGTCTCATCATATGTAATCACGGAATCGCAATCTTGGTGGATGTCTTGCCCTGCCTCTGTCATCTGCTCTGAATCGGAAGTAGGATCTGAGAAAGCTGAATCTCTAGCTCTAATGTCCTCGACCGTCTCTATTTGTACACTCTCGCCCTCGACGTGAAAGTATACCTTCCCACTATCATGGTCGGTCACCGCCTTGGTTGTGGCCAAGAACGGGCATCCGAGAATGATGGGGGTATCGGTCACAGACTCAGGGATCTCCATGTCCAACACAACGAAGTCTACGGGGAATTTCAGGCCCTGAATCATGACGACAACGTCCCTCAGCAACCCCTTCGGCCTCTTGACAGATCGATCAACAAACTGAAGGACCGTCCTGCTCTGTCGTAGAGTGCCCAACTCAAAGCGGTCGAGAAGGGCTGTCGGAAGTAGGTTGATCGAAGAACCGCTGTGCGGTCGAACCTCTACTCATGGATGTGGCATATGACATACGGGGCTCCTGAATCTGGCCTCTTGGCCGGCAGACGGTTCTTAATCACGAAACACGTGGCTCGAGTAAGCACATGGATCTCAGACTGATGGTTCCTCCTCTTCCTCCTAACTGTGGTCTTGTCTCTGAGTGATCTCTGGAGTAGAGGGATGTGCTCCAAGGCCTCCTAGAGAGTCAGCTAAATATGGAATCTGTTGATCATCTGCTGCCTGAACACTACCTGCTGATTCTTTTTGGCATTTTCTTTTTTCTGCCCCTTACCCAAATACAGTGCTCTAGGAAAGGGGACTACGGGGTCCTTCTCAGATGAAGGACTAGGAGAGGGTCTAGGATGCTTAAGTACGTTAGAATCCACACATACATCATCAATCACCACAGGTAGATCAGAATAAAATAAACCCTTTCCTTTATTTCCAGAAGTGTCTTGAGGTATATGTATAGACTGAAAGACAACAGGACTAGCAGAAGTAGAAACGGTGGCGTCAGTACCACCCTCGGCATGTCGACTTGCGGCATCAGCACCGCGCTTTGGCTCGGCAACTATGGTGGCATCAGTACCACCTCCTCCAATTGGTGAAGCGACGGCCTCAGTGCCGTCTGCGGGATCAACATCCATGGTGGCATCAGCACCACCGTCATCATCTCTCGCGGCGTCAGTACCGCTCTCCTCATCGCCTGGCGCTCTGGAAGTGACATGGGATCGTCGCTCAGACGAGGCGCCGCCTGCTGGCATCCTACTGCTCCTAAGTGTGACAAAATAAATATCAAACAGATATGCAGACAAATCACCAAATGAATCACTAGGAGTGGCATGCTCTGTGAAATCTACCTGCTCAGACTTCCTCTTCAGTTTGTTCGGGTTCGGCTCAATCTGGGTAGGGATGGCGGCCTTCCCTCTCACGATCTCCCGCATCTCCTGACGGAACTCATCCATCTCCCATCTGAAAGTGGCATGCTACTCAGTCATGAGGCGGGCTAGATCGGTCTAAGGCGGGGTTCTCATAGGCTGGCCCATGAGAACCTGACGAGTGGCCTCTCTAGTAGTGAGGCTGTTGCTGTGGCTGGTGCGGGTGAGAGGGGTACCGCTGATGATACCGCTGAAGCTGCTCTCGCCTCCAAGACTGTCCCTGCTGATAGGGACGAGGACCATACTGCTGGTGCTGCTGGGATGACTGCTGCTGCTGCTGGTGTACTGGGGGCTGGGCCTGCTGGTTCTCTCGCTGATGGCCGTACTGGCCACCCTGAACTGGAGGCTGCTGCTGGGAACTGGCACCTCCGGCTGACCAACAGAATCTGGGATGGTCTCGTCGGATATCAGGCTGGGGTCGGTTGTACCAAATCCCATTGACATCCATCAACGGCTCCTGCTTGTAGGTGGGTGGAGGGAGTACTGCCAGGGGCTGATCCGGTTGGTAAACCACCATCTGAGTGTCTGGCGATGGTGGTGATTGGTAGTATGGCTGCGGCTGCTGGTACGGCTCCGTCTGTACAAGGTGAATCTATCTAGGCTGACTGGAGCGCTGGGACGAGCTGCGACTGCTACTCGGATCTCCTCGTGCATGAAGACAGGGCTGAGAAGCTGTCTGTGCCTCCTGGAGACACATGATCTGTGTCTTCAGGTCACTCAGCGTCTGTGCCATCTGATCCATCTGTGTGATACCCTGGCACTGCTTCTTCTCGATCAACTCGATCCGGTCCAGCTTCTCGCTGATGATCCCCATGTCTGCGGCTGTAGACTCAGACTGTGCGGCTGCCGCAGACGAAGTAGAAGGATCAACATCGACCCATGCTATCCTCTGGTAATGCACGGACTAGGGCTAGGGGCATCCCTGAGTGTAAAGTCAGGTCTGGGACATCACTGTGTACTTCTCGGCCATCTCCTCGTAGATGGCCCAGACATGATCCTCATCCTTGGCGAAGTAGGAACCACTACACAAAGCATTCACCAGGCCCTGCAGCTCTGGTGTCAACCCGCAGAAGAAGCTCTGAACTAGGTTCGGCTTCATGATATCGTGGTGCGGGCATCTGTCAGTCAGCTCTCTGAACCTCTCCCATGCCTCATGGAGCTGCTCGTTGGGGAGCATGGAGAAGTTGCTAATCAAGGCCCTCGCTGCATTCGTCCGCCTGAGTGGATAGTACTTGTTCAAGTACTCGGTGCGGAGCTGCTCCCATGTGTACACAAACTTCCTCAGATGCTTCAACCAGGTGATTGCTCTATCTGCCAGTGAAAAGGTGAAGGCAATCATCCGAATGGTGTCCTCGTCCATGGGGCGATTGTGGATGGTGCTGCAGATCATCAGAAACTCCTAGAGATGGAGATGGGACTCCTCAGTGGCGAGCCCATGGAAATGGGGTAGGAGCTGAAGTGTGTTCGGGGGGAACTTGAAGTCCCCCATGATCGCTGGTAGAACTACCCAACGGTGCGTCAGTGTCGATCCGGGGTTGTGCAACTCCCGCATCGGTCTCGGCTGATCTGGTGCTGCTGCTGCTGCGGCTGCGGCTGCTGCGGCTGCTGCTGCTGCCTCCTCGTCGGGTCTCCGTGGTCCGTCTCCGGGCCCGCGCTGGTCGCGGTCAGCTCTCATCTGTTCCATCTCTCTCCTCATCTCAATCATAAATGCATCCTAATCCCTCAGCTGTTGTTGCATCGTCTTGAGGGAGGCGATCATGGTGGTGTTGATCGCACCCTGGTCTATGACATAAGTCTGCTCTGGTCGGGGACCTCCGGTGGGTCGTCGCTGCTGCCGACCATGGTCTCTGCAAAGGCAAAAGACCCAAACTCAGGTGCTGAAATATCTAACTGTTGTCTCTCATCTGGCACTGGTAACTCAGGAATGGTAGAATGGTGGTCAAGGGGGAACATGGCGGAATCGAACTCGGGTTCGGAGAGCGGGTCTCGGCTCTCGCGAACCAACCTAGATGAACGGGCTGGAGTGCTGAAAAGCAGTACAGCCAGAGGCTGCCTAAAGGACCTCCTGCCCATCATCTTGATCTGGCGAGTCGGGCGGATGGGATCTGGAAACAACTATGGTGAGCAAACAAACCCCGGGTTCACCTACTCCACACTGAGCTGAAGACCGTAAGAGCTCGGTCAATTATCTTGTCAATTTTATTAGGTGATAATGTCAGGATAGCAGAGCGGTTACGTGACCTGGTAGGAATCCAATCCGCCAAACAGACTGTCCCGTATAAAAGGCCGGTAGTCTGATCAGGGCTCGGATATGGCTCTATCCTAGTGTATGGGTCACTCTCTCGCGCATACAAACCAGACAATGAGGGGGTTGCTCTCCCCAAGACAGATTTTTATGGTGAAGTGTCTTTTAGGGTCAAGTTTGTTCAGCAGTCCCAAATTTTATGGTTTTTTATTTTTAGATATTTTTCAAAGCAAACAACGCCTAACGAATTTTTCGGTTCTCCTGATTATTTTAAGTCCAAAATGGGGGGGAGAAGACGAAAAAGTCGATGTGCGAGAATCAATGATGCATGCAGAGTAAGAGATGCGTACCTGACTCCAGCAGTCTACATGCAAAGTGATCTGCGCATAAATAAAAAACAGAATATAAACTACCTATATGATGCACGGGAATCAGCCTTAAGCAGAGCAATTCTACACGAAAGAACCAATGACTAAGTGGTCAACAGGAGGGGTCAATGTCCGGTCTTGGATGCCGCTCAGTGCCCGCCACAACGGATCATGTCAGCGCTGTATACGACCTTTAGCGGCTCGAGACCCCTCAAGTGACCAAGTAGCCTTTTTTATTAATTTTTATTTTTGGTCCAATTACGTCTAATAGGTACAGGCAAGTAATTAGGTGTGTGGACCCTACTTATTACGGTACAATCAGATAAAATCCTAAGCTAAGGCCAAAACCGTGAAAACCAAATAAGCAGTAAATAAATGATAGAAAAACCGCGAAAAGCCATGAAAAATCCGGTGGGATCCCCCGAGCACATCAATGCTCGGCGAAACAGACCCCGAAAATCTACCAAGTCTTTGAGTCTGGTCATGTATTATTACAAATTAATAAATGTGCTGAAAATAAATCTAAACTAAGCTACGCTACTCCGCGACTATTCCGCGGCTCCCGCACTCCTGCTCGGCTCCTCGTGCTCTCCTACGGCTTCGTAAAGAAGGAAGCCGCCTCCGACTCCCGCGGTTGCTTCGACTCTTTGAGAAGAGCCGCCTCGGTCCTCAGGCCCTCGCAAAAAGTCAAACAGAGGTGTCAAGCACAAATTATTATATAAAATAAGGGTAAAGCAAATATATGCAAAAATAAAAATAAAATAAACACACAAAATAAAAACAAACACAAACAAAACAAAATAGAAGAAAACAGAAAGCCGCGAAAAGCCGCAGACGAAACAAAAGCCGCGGAAAACCACGAAAAATAAAAGAAAACAAAAATCAAAGAGAAAGGAAAAAGGACTACTAAGCCGTGCTCCCCGGCAACGACGCCATTCTGATGACCTGAAAATCCTAAAGACTCGGGTGAAGGTAATAAGACAAGGGTCGTTGCGACCCGGATCTCGGAGAATCGGTCAATCAAGAAAAATGAAAAGAACCACCAAATAAAGATATAAAATCAATGAAAACCAAAATAGCAGTCCTGGCTAAAGGATTAACCTGGTATAGCACCCAGGGTAGGTCTCAGGGAGCACGGATTGGCCTCGTGGCCTACAAAGTAGTCACAAAAATAAAAAGAAAGAGAAACTATTTTTTGTGGATTTTAATTATTTTTAATTTTTTTAGATTTTTAATAATAAGGGAAAATAAGAAAAAGGCAAAATCAAGCAAACACAACAAATAATATAAACACTCAAAAATGCATAAAAATTCTAATAAAAATGTTTTTACGTTTTTTTTATATTTTTTAGTGTTTTTAGCGAATTTTTCAGATTTTTCTAATTTTTATACGATTTTCTAAAAATCAAAAAGAGAGAAAACATGGATTCACTGTCCAGCCAGACTTGAAAGGTCCATTAAAAATATAAAATGGACCTATAAAAGTCTGGAGGTTATTTTTTATGAAAAGTATAAACAAACACTAAGTACTGGAAAAGAGTTTGTATTTTTAGATTTTTTATAGAATTTTTTAGAATTTTTATAATATTTTTAGAGTTTTTTTTTAATTTTTAAGGTTTATATATATATATATATCTAAAAATCACGAAAATTGGATAAAAAATAAAACACACTAAAAATAACAAATCCTAATTTTTTTAGAATTTTTAAAAGGGTTTTAATATTTTTATTTGATTTTCTAATTTAGATAGTCACAAAAACCACTGTTTTTGAATTATTAAAAATATCAAAAAGCCTCAAAAATGTCCCAAATTTTTAGGGAAATTTTTACACAGTGGCAGGAGCCACGTCTCCAAATTTCACCTAAATTGGAGTTAATTTGCTATTTTATTTAATAAAAACAAAGTCTCACAGCTGTTAGGGACCTAGATGCAAAGAAAACTATTTCCAGGGGCTAAACAATAACACGCAAATAAAATGCAGGGCCCCTTATGCAAAAATCCCCTGAAAGCACGCGCAAGGCACGTGGTCTAGACATAGAGGGGTATGGTTGTAATTCCGATTTATAAAAGATCAAACAATAACATACGGAACCACAGGACCAAATATACAAATTGTCCAAAACGTCACGTGTCGAAGCACGTGTCTCACACAGGCAGGGACTAAAGTGCAATTAAAAGAAATATCCAGGTCCTATGTGTAAAATGTCCAAGACAGAAAGTTTATTTATTAAACTAAACTATAACTACTGAAAGCTGCAGGAGTATGGGTGCAATTACCCAGCCGAGGCGCGTGATGGCGCACGTGAGGCGCCAGGTGTCGAGGCATGGTTGGCTGCTGATGTGCGGTCCTGGTGCAGCCGCCTGGATGATCCAACGGTGGAGGCGCGTGACGAACGTGGGTGGCGTGTGCCCGTCAGACCATGATCTGTCGGTCTGACATCGCAGAGATCGGACGGTGGGGATGCGAACTGGAGCGGCGGGGAGATCAGACGGCTGACGATGGATGAGGAAGAACACCTCCCAAGTGAGGTTCCCCGGCACACCGGAGATGATCCAGCAGACCGATGAACGATCGGGGAGGAGGGTCTTGCTCGCGATGACTCTCCGCGTCGGGTGGCGGCCTCCGATGAAGCTTCTAACGGTTGGATCGTCCTGCGAGGGACGAGCGACCTAGAGGAGCTCCGGCGAAGGGGTGAAAGCACGGTCAAGGGGGGTACATGCTCTTTATTCACCTGCAAAACAATGGGCTCGCTCGGAGGAGTGCTCCGACGGGGGTTATTCGCAAAAAGGAGAAAAGAAGCAACGTGGGTGAGTGGATGAAGGCTCCGGCGAAGGCGGCGGAGGGATCCCAGCGCGATTCTGGCTCCGGTGGCCAAAGTCAAGATGATCAGATTGTGAAAGAAGGGTGACAATGAGTCGGCGAGGGTATCGGTACGGGTAGGATGGGCTGGCGGAGCTCCGAACACTAGGGCGGAGCTGAGAAGCGAAAATCAAAAATGGACATTGAAGGAGAGCTAACGGGTCTACCTGATGAAGGGAGTCGACTGGGGATTAGCTAAGGAAGCTCTGGGGGGTCTTGTCCTCAAGGAACGTCGAGGTTTGAGGCTAGGCGCACCTCGCAATGGCGTACGACGACGAAGGTCGCCGGATCGATGGTTGGAGGCTCCTCCTCCTCTCTTCGACACCCTCCTCTCGCAGCTGTCACTTTGGGGAAGAAGATGGAGGTCCTGGGATGAAGGGGCATAGCCAAAGATGAGTGAAAAGGTGCGGCGGAGGTTTAGCTAAATATGGTGAAGGGTCCGGCTAGATGGCGATCGGGTGAGATGGTCGCAGCTCGGATCCCTAGAAAAACCACCGGGCCAGGGTCTCGGATGATGCATCTCTAATCAGGATCCAAGGTTTAGGCAAAAGGAGATCAGATCAAGCCACGATAATTTTGAGAAATCGGGTCGGTCACTAGATCCGCAGGGAAAGAGGTCCGCGGGGGAGAGTTGACCGGGGGTCAACAATCCCCCGTGGACCAATCACAGGCCTCCATTCAATAATTATTTAGAAATTCAATTAAAAATAATAATAGATTTAATTTCAAAAAAGTTAAAACATAAAAAATGTTTATTTATTTTCAAATTAATTTTTAGTGATTTTTATTTATTTTTTTGAAAAATAATTTATGTATTTACATTATATTATTATATATAGGTGTATATAAGTATTTATTTTTAATTTTTATTTTTAATTATTTATTTTTTTATAATTATTCCAATTTTATATTTTCTTTATTTATAACATAAAATTTTGCATAAAAGGGTACTTTTATTATATTTTTATGATTTATTTACATAGGTTAAATAAATACTTTTATATACATATTTACATGGTATATATACAAGGTGGAAATTGATTTTTATTCTTTTTCTTTTTATTTTATTTCTATTTCTCTGATTTTTATTTTATTTATTTACACCATGAAATAAGGATTATAGAAATATTTTTATTGGATTTTAATTATTTATGTACAAGGAGAATATAAATAGCTATGTTATTCTATGTACATGGTTTATATACACTGCTGAGAGAAATTTTATTTATTTTTTTATTTTTATCTTCTTTTTCCCATTTTTATTTTAGTTTTATTTTTATAAATATGTAAAAATTAATAAACACATATTTTTATTTTTATTTATAGGAAAATAAATTTATTTATATACATAGGTGTATGTACACATGATTGACCCTATCTCCCTGTACTTTGATTCTTTGCGGTCAGGCCCATGCTGAGCCCTCCCTTGGGATTAGGTCAGTCAATATTTATTCTAAATATTTTCCTTTTTTTTCTTTTATTTCTTTATTCTTTTTTTATGCACAAAAACATGCTAATTATTGTAATTTACAAGATGCATGCAATTTGATAAACTATTTTTTTACACATATATACATGATGGTTTGCATAGGTTTTGTAGCTAAAATAAAAGAATAAAGAGTGATGAATGGGTATTCATCAATATGTATGTATGTATGTATTTTGGTTTGACACTGGTTCACACCAACTCAAAAATAAATGTGCGAGCTAGGTCTAATCTAAGATAAGGATGACATGGCTTCAATGAAATAAGTTAAAGCCACTATAGGGATCCTATAGTTCCCATTCTCGAGGGTAACTTTTAGAAATCTAGACCAAGCTTGTGAGCTTATTATCCTAAGTCGGAACAAGTTGATAGGCTTCCTTTTTTATTTCCCCATGTCCTCTCATGTGGCAACATGGGGATGCAAACGCGAAAGAGAAGGGATGGTGTCTCTCGCTTTTGGCAATGTTGTCTCCCACTGGGACGTACGATGGATTATTAGCTCTGTGGTATAGTGCACCCCTTAATTGCATCGTTGTGCTTGGGTTGTGAGGTCTCTCAGCCACCCCTTGTGTATGAAGTTCAATGTGATCATCAACACAAGACCCACAGGGTTGTCTAATAATAATGGGATTGATGATACTATGCATATATACTATACTGCATGATATAATAATTTGTTAATGGTGTGGCAATCCAATGAAAGATTTCATATGTGAGATTGGGGCCTACTACATCAAGTTTGGGACTTCATTTATTATCATTATCTTCATTGTACATAGTTGTTAAGCATGCCAAATATCACATATCTCTCGTTAAAAAATGTAAGATGGTAGTATCCAAGAATTTGTACTTATTTGTTAACATGGTTTTTCGTATTTATCATATTTAGTATGTTTGATGATTTATTTGGATTGTTGTTTTGTGTGAAAATCGATTGATATTTTTGAGTTTGTAACTAAATTTTCATAATAGGTTTTTTATGAGGGGTAAAAATCCCAAGATACGTGCTAGTGATAAAAGTGCCCTAAAGCAACATATCAACCAAGACAAAGTCCGACAAAAGGCCATAGGTCAACCCATATAGATCGAATGAAAAATGATTAAATGGCTAACTAGTAAATCAAGTAACCTTAGGACCATCAGATGTATCCAGTTAGGTGTAACCAAATGATTATCCGAATTCTCAAAAGAAACAAAGGTGATACCCAATAATTTGGGCACCATCTAAGAACCGCATGATTTATAGGAGAAGTCAGAGGAACAGTTAGAGGATCCTCAAAGGATAACAATTCGATCATGACGAGGTTTGTGTAACACCCAAAAATCTCAACCCCACCAAAGGATAGCTTGATCAATAAAAGAGATGATAAAACTTCGTATACAAGGAGAATATTCCTTTCCATAAATAAAGAACATCAACTAGGCCTTAATGCACCAAGAAATTGAGTTCTTGACTATCTTAAGAGAGGCTATGAGACAAGTAATCAAGCATCAAATCTTCGTGTGATGTAGGGTCTTGAATTATTGTGGGACACTTTAAGAGTAAAGAGTTGTAGTATAGGAGGTGGAAATCAGATCAACAAAAACTACCCTTTTGAATAGGTGGAAAAGTTTTACTTGGTAAGTGTATCAAGGTCGAACTCAGAAAACAATGCATTTCTAGTTGCTTGGTTTTAGATTAATCTACGTAATTAATTAATTATAACAATGATCAATATGTCAGAAATAAATACAAGTATATAAGGATAAATAAGCAGATAAAAAGAGATACAGAGAAAAAGGTGATACGAAGTGTAGCTACCTATCCTAGGATGCATGACTAGTGTGGTTATACACTGGCTACCGCCCATTCTTCTCTTCACCCCCTTCTTTTACGTTGGTTGCCACTTGAACTTAGAAGGGAATACCCCGCTCCTCGAGAAAAGAGTTGCTGTATTAGGGAATCACCGGGTTGTCATGCTGGAGAAGTCAATCTCTTTGTCTGTTGAGGGGAGCCACTATCACATACACAATACAAGTCAGATTCATAGTTGATGAATCCACGATTCATCACATTTATTATTTTTTTTTAACATCATTTCCTTTATCAAACACCTGTAAATACCAATTAATTGCATAAAATTACCATTTTGCATGCATTTGTTAAAATTGCATTTTTAACACTTTTTGTACATAAATAAAACAATAAAGAAGAAAAGAAAAAGAAAAGAAAAATAAAGGATGTATTTATGCAATAAATGCAGACTGACCCAAACCCTGAGAGAAGGTCAAGACTTGACCTGATCGACCAGGAATAAGGTAGGGGGAGATAGGGTCTGTCAAAAATCCGAAAAAAATATTCTGTAAATATTTTTCCTTTATATTTGTATAAGACGTGCACTATTTTATTTGTACATAATTTGACCCCAAATTAATTATTTTTTGTAAATAAAAGGTGTTAATAAAAATGTGTTGTAAATAATAAAAATAATTGTAAAATAAAATAATGTATATATTACCAATAATTACACTCAGAAAAAGCCGCAAAGTGATAATTAAAATACCAATTTCGGCTCCATACGAACTCAAATTGAAATAAACTCACTTCCATTATACTCTAAATCAAATTATCTTTCAAATGGATGTAATTTCGTATTTTTTGGAGTTACGGTTAAAAAGATAGTTTTCTGAGGTGTTTTGTGCACTTTTCCCATATACTTGTTGTATATATTTTATTCTTATTTATTTTTATACATAATGTAAATATTTGTAAATATTATTTTCATTAAAAATAAAATAAAAAATATAAAAATTAATTAAAAAATTATTTAATAAAAAATATATAAAAATTATTTCCTTATTTGTACATGTGTATATTGTATTATATGTACATAATATTTGTATACAACTAACTTCCTTATAAAAATCATCAAAAAATAAAATATATCACATTAATTAATTAAGTTAATTTAATTATGAAAACTGTATTTAGATTTAATTATTTAATTCTTTATTTGATTTGAAAAGTTACCTTTTATGTAAAGATTTTATGCCTTAAATAGCCACCATTAAGGTGGCTAATTAATTTTTATAAATTAATTAATTATTTTATATTAATTAAATTCAAATTTCATTTTTAATTAATTAATTTTATTTTTTAACTATTTTATTTATTTAAATAACCACTAATGACTTTCCTTATTTGTATATACATTCTTTTTTTATTTTTCTTCTCTTTTTAATGGGCTCCTCCTCCCTCATTTTCTTTGGATCGATCTTTGGTAGAGAGGAGCCCGATCTCCGAGAGCCGTCTTGTTGAAGAAGGGTGCCTAGCCTCTGAGTCATCCGGTGATAGTGCGTCGGCTCTCGTTGAGGCCATAATGGCATTTCCGACCGCAAGGTGAGATCTAATTTTATTTCTTGTTTTTTTCCTAGGTAAATCGTAGGTCTAGTTTTTATTCCCATTTGATTAGTCTTTAGATCTTAAGAAAACACATAAATCTCCACCAAACATTTTCTGATCCAACACCGATTTTCCACGCCACATCTCGATCTCTCCACGTTCTTTTCTACCATGCATAACCTCTCACTTCCGAACACGCATGGTGGTCGGAGACACGGATCTTTCTTCCTATCGTAAGATCCGCTCGTTCACACATCCTATTTTTGTATATAAATAAAAAAGCATAAAATATTTTTTCCTGTTTATCTCACATCTATTTTTGCAGGAAAAAGTTTAAAAAATAATAAAATTTTTGTTTATCTTTTCTCTGTAATCTTTGTTTTGCAGGAATAAATAACAAAAATAAAAAAATTTATTTGGTTGTTTTTCTCTAACCTTTATTTTGCAGGAAAAACTAAAAAAAACTTCATCTTTGCTTTTGTTTACAATTTTCTGTTAAAAAACAAAAAAAATATACAATTTTTTTCTCTAACATTTTCCAGGATAAAAATAAAAAAATAAAACAAAAAAAATAAAAAAATTTGCAGTGGCGGGCCGCCACCCCCACGCCCGCACCTCCTTCCCAGCGGCGCAACCACCACCGCGTCTGGGCTCCCCAGCCTCCTCTGCGTGTGGAAGCACTGCAACCGCCACCTCCACCCGCGTGCGACCGCTCCCAGCATGACCCTCCACCAGACCGACGACGCCACCCGCTGTCCAGCACTTCCTCTGCCAGCCCGCGTACGCCGGCCCCACCTCAGTCTGCACCGTGTGTCGCCCCACGCCTCACCAGCGCGCCGCTTGGTCGGCCATCGCCATCGAGGCGGTGCCGCAGCAGCGCTGACTTTGCTCCGTGCTGGGCCACCATCCACCGCTTGCATCATCTCCCTTCAGCCGATGCCGCCCGTCAGTCTGACCTCGCAACCCACTACGGTGTTGCCGTCCTCCAGCCACTCTGCGTGTCCACCACCGTGCCACCATTGGAGAAGAAGGGGTGGGCGACGACCGACCCCTCCTATGCCCCCCTTTCCCTGATTTGCTTGAAGAAACGAAGAAGAAGCCCTAGAACAGATTTTAAAATAAAAAATTTGGCAAATTGCATTCAAGCCTTCAGGAATTCTTAAAATTATAAAGAAGCACCCACCTGCCTCAAGTCACGTGTTTTGCACATGATCACTAGGTAAATTGCACATTTTCTCCTTAGTTTATATCTTGTTCCATTTGATACAGAAACTTCAACTATTTGCAATTTAGTCCATGTGTTTCAAACATTTATCTTGCATGTCATTTTTGATGAAATAAATAGTTTTATAGAAATTCTCAAAAAAATTGTGCATGCTCCTAATGTAGTTTTTGCCATTGTATAAATTTTTCATGAATTTTTGTAGACGTTTGATTTTTAAAAAAATCAAAAATAGTGTCTTTTTCCTTATCAGATCTTCGAAAATTTATAAAAATTCAAAAAAATTCCAAAAAATCCCCTAAAAATATTATAGGTGTGTTTTATTGCCTTTTAATTTCTATCCAATTTTTATGAATTAACTCTTTATAAAACTCCAAAAATTTACGAAAAATGAAAAATCATAAATAAATTGTAGAAAATTCTAGAAAAATCCAAAAAATCTGATCTTGGTCTATGTTTGTCGATATTTACTTGTAGTTTATCTTGAAAATAAATTTCAGGAATTTTGGACACTTAGAGTATTTTCAAGTTGCAAAATATTCTTGGCTCTTCATTATTCTCCTTATTTTTCACTGTTTCATTTTTATAAAATCACAAAAACATCAGAAAAATTGAAAAAAAATTACCAAAAGCATCTTAAAATATGTAAAACACAAAAATATTTTCTTTTTAATTTTCTAAGTATTTTTGACCTTTTTGAAAAATACAAAAAGAGTCGTGTTGTGTGTTTTTATACTTTGTGCCTTATCAAAAAAATAAAAAAATTCAAAATTAAAAAAAAACACTAAAAATTCATTTCCGAAAATTGACTGCATAGTTTTTAAATCGTGCTCCTTTTGTTCGACCCTGGTCGTTATACCAGGTAAAAAGAATAGCGAAAACCGCTTACATTTGTTTTCATTGATTTATCATCTTTTATTAAGTGGTTGAAATTTTTTTTCTCGTTGACCGATTCGAGTGATTGAGAACAATGACACATTTGTATTAATTTATCCCATCTTAACCTATCGATTTTTGGCTCATCAGAATGGATAAAGGGTTTGCGTATGAGTTGAAATATCCTAACCGGACTATTGAGGAGACTTGAGCAGAGTTTTAGGATTCTCGAGGGTTGTTGTATTTCAAATCTGTTTCACAATAAGGTTACAACGCATTAAATCTCCAAAGGTCTGATTTAAGCTCCAAACTTTGACTTTGTGAAGACAAGTTTGATAATTAAATTTAATCCAATTTCTTTCCTTTTCTTTTCTTTGTTTTTATTTTTCTACACTTACTGCATAAGTATTTGCTAGGGACTAGCAAAGGCAAGTATAGGGAGGGAGATGGATCTCCATTTCATCACCTTCATTATATCATTTTGGCTTTAAATATCCTAGCTAAAGCATGTAAATAGCCTAATTTGCACAAATTAACTTCCATTCCTTATTGTATAAATACTATATAAAATACTGTTTTTTATTGGCAAAATTATAGAATAAAGAAAAGAAAGGAAAAAGAATAAAATGCCAAAGATTTTATGTAAGCAAAGGATTGGAAGCATATATCGTCTTCTCTAGTAGTTTTGTCTCATTTTTGTAATACTTAAGGAAGAAATGTGGAGCTTTATATTTTAATCATAAATTGATCTTTTTTTGTTCCTAATATGTTGTTTAATGTTTAAAAATATGACTCTTGACAAAGAAGTTTGTGGGTTGATATAAAGTAGGATAAAAAATGAGTTGCCATTTCATTATTTTTTTGTTTTTTCATTTTTTTGATGTTGATATATAATGATATATACAAATAAGTAAATGGCATATCATGTTTAAGATAAAATCATAGCTTTAAGCATATATACATATGTATGTGTGTGTTTATGTATGTGCCCATACGCTACATACGTATATATAAATATGTATCTACATGT
The DNA here is from genome assembly GCA_037367405.1 of Ottelia alismoides. Classification (NCBI taxonomy): domain Eukaryota; kingdom Viridiplantae; phylum Streptophyta; class Magnoliopsida; order Alismatales; family Hydrocharitaceae; genus Ottelia; species Ottelia alismoides. The sequence goes on from JAZKJV010007734.1 coordinate 1,578,754, forward strand.
ATGTACGTACGTATGCATGTATGTATATTTTGGTTTGACACTGCTTCACACCAACTCAAAAATAAATGTGCGAGCTAGGTCTAATCTAAGATAAGGATGACATGGCTTCGAAGAAATAAGTTAAAACCACTATAGGGATCCTATAGTTCACTTTTTCGAGGGTAACTTTTAGAAATCTAGACCAAGCCCATGAGCTTATTATCCTAAGTCGGAACAAGTTGATAGGTTTCCCTTTTTTATTTCCCCATGTCCTCTCACGTGGCAACATGAGGAAGCAAACACGAAAGGAAAGAGACAGTGTCTCTCTCTTTTGGCAATGCTGGTCTCCCACCGGGATGTACGACAGATCATTAGCTTTGTGGTATAGTGCATCCCTTATAATTGCATCGTTGTGCTTGGGTTGTGAGGTCTCTCAGCCACCCCTTATATATGAAGTTCAATGTGATCATCAACGCAAGACCCACATGAGGCTTCGAATTGACTCCTCAATATCTCAATTTTGATTCAAGTGGATTGCCTAATAATAATGGGATTGATGATAATGCATATAAACTATATTGCATGCTATAATAATTTGTTGTTGGTGTGCCAATTCAATGAAAGATTTCATATATGAGATCGGGGCCTACTACATCATGTTTGGGACTTCGTTTATTATCATTATCTTCATTGTACATAGTTATTAAGCATGCCAAATATCACATCTCTCTCATAAAAAATGTGAAAGAATTTGTACTAATTTGTTAACATGGTTTTTCATATTTATTGTATTTATTATGTTCGATGATTTATTTGGATTGTTGTTTTGTGTGAAAATCGGTTGATATTTTCATTACCAATATTGAGTTTGTAACTAAATTTTTCATAATAGGTTTTTATGAGGAGTAAAAATTCCAAGATACGTGCTTGTGATAAAAGTGCCCAAAAGCAACATATCATCCAAGACAAAGTCCGGCAAAAGGCCATAGGTCAACCCATATAGTTCGAATGAAAAATGATTAAATGAGTAACTAGTAAATCAAGCAACCTTAGGACCATCAGATGAATCCAATTAGGTGCAACCAAATGATTACCTGAATTCTCAAAAAACAAAGGTGATACCCAATAATTTTGGCACCATCCAAGAAGCGCATGCTTTATAGGTGAAGTCAGAGGAACGGTTAGAGCATCCATCAAATGATAGTAATTCCATCATGATGAGGTTTGAGTAACACCCAAAATTTCAACCCCACCAAAGGATGGCTTGATCAATAAAAGAGATGATAAAACTTTGTATACAAGGAGAATATTCCTTTCCATAAATAAAGAACATCAACTAGACCTTAGTGCACCAAGAAATTGAGTTCTCAACTCTCTTAAAAGAGGCTATGAGACAACTAATCAAGCATCAAATCTTTGTGACCTAGAAAGAGTCGCTAAATACGATAAATAATTTGGGTACATTGTAGTATGTGTAATTAGCGATTCGGTCAGAACTGAGAGAAGATCCCCGTGAAGAGTGTCTCGGCTTAATTTATATCCTGGGCAAGTTCGGGGTGGAACACAGGGAGACAAAGGAACGACTTTGGGGTTAATTTGAAAACTTAGATCTTGATTTCCAAGCAGTATTTTTTTTAGATTTTTTAATGCAAAAACAAATGCCAATGCAAAATGCGGGTGAATTAAGACTCTAAGAAAACACACAACAAGGCCAAATTAATTTTAATGTCAAATCAGTTCAATTCAGCCAAATTATATTTTTTCTATAATCCTAATCCAGTAAGGAACACAAAACATATTTTTTTTATATTTTTAGGAATTAAAATGCAATAAATAAAAATGCACACTTTTATGGATTTTTTCGTATTCTCATACAAACAGGAAGCAAAAATAGTGCAAAATTAACTAGAACATAAACATGATGCAAGGAAGGTACAATAATATTTTTGGAATTTTTTGACAAAATATGAATTTTTATGTATTTTTTAGTGAAAACAGAGCGACAGTGAGTAATTAATTCTTAATTAATCCACAATGTCAAATTAATTAGAGTGCAAATTATCTCAAGTAGATATTTTCATGTGGCATACAGGAGACTTGAAATTTCGCGAAAAGAATATATGTGGATTTAATTAAAAATCAAATACTAAACTCACTCTACAATTTATTTCAGGCACAATATAATTTCACTTTGGATGAAATTTGGATAGTAACTCAATCACATATCAAGGCATCATTCCTAATTTTTGTGGAATTTTTAAAATAATCATGTGTGAGATATAAATTTAATAGCACAGAAAGGGTAAAATATGCAGAATTTCAGTAAGACAATTTTAATTAATTACCCAAATATCACAAAAATATCAATAAATATTCAAATGATAGAGATAAAGTTGCTCAACACAATAATATTTTTCATTTAAATAAATGATGCAAAATTGAGGTCCAAATTAACAGACAACGACAAACATAGGGGTATCCGTGCAAAACGAAAATTGGAAATGAACAAGACAAATATGTACAAGGATGTTTTTGTAATTATAGAAACATGAGAAATAAATATACAAATTTCACAATAAAAAATTAAAAAGAATGGGACCTTCTTCCTTCTTGCTGGGCACGAATGGGGAAAACCCAAATGGGTGGTGGGCGGCGGCGGCGGTTCGTGCGGAGGAGCACCGGGAGGCATGGGTAGCTGGTCGGCCGCGGTGGCGGGGCGGAGAGGGCGGCTGGTCGGCCGCGGTGGCGCGACGGAGGCGCCGCACGAGGGCTGGATGAAGTCGGAGCTCCGGCTGGCAGTTGCTTTGCATGGAGGGCGAGCTGGCAGCTCTCGCGCCACCGCACAGCCGTGGACACGGGTGTCGCGCGGCGGTGAGCGGCCGCGGTGGAAGGGGGCCGCCGTGCAGTGGTGGAGGAGAAGGGGGCGGCAGGCGGCGCCGCCTACCCGTGGATGGAGGGGGGCGACGCTAGCCGATGCCTCAGTTTTTTTATTTTTCTTTTTTTTCTGATGTAATAATAATAAAGAGAACTTTTTTTTGTTTTAATTTTTTTCAATTTTCTTTAAATAGGAAATATGATAAAAAATTATAAGGTGGGTTGGTGGTGGTGGTGATGATGAACTAAACAAATGAAGGATTTTGGGGGGTGAATTTGATGTGATATATAAAAAAATTTACAAAACTAACAAGACGATAAAATGAGACGAAAAATTACCTACGATGAACACGGGTGCCTATGAAGTGCTCACGAGAGCACGGTCTTCGCTCGAATCGCCGGCGAGCGATGAGCTCGAGCAGCGCGCAGGTGCGGTTGCGATGTTGGCCAAGAAAACCAACGGATCTCACCGGAGAGAGGACCGTCGTCGCTCGACCGCGGTTGCGTCGCTGTCACCGATTCAACTCTGGGAACTAGGCTCTCTTCACATAAAGATGGATCAAATGTAAAAAATGAGGAGAATGAGATGTATATAAAGAGGAAAAAATAGAAGTTAGAATTAAGATGGAGTGGGATGGAGGTTAATAAAATGGTGGAGTTGAATTAGAAGTTAGAAAAAATGGTGGAGTGATGGAGTTAAATTGGTGGTTATTGTAGAGAATGTAAAATAAATAAATAAATAATATAAAATAAAGTAAGCTACTTTAATTACAATAGAATAAAAGAGAATAAAATAAATAGTGGAGAATTTACAAAAGAAGACAAACAACATGTACATTTTTTTACTTTTCTATATGTAATTTTTTGTCTTTTTAATAAGAGATATTTATAACGGAAAAATATATTAAAATACAATACAAGTATGATTTTTTTTGTATTTTTAGTAATTAAGAAAGGTAAAATAAAAAATAAAGAAAGAATGAATATATACATAATATACAATGTACATCTAGGTCCCAAAACTCAACTTTTGCAAATGAGCTCCGATTTTAATTAAACCACTTTCGTTGGATAGATAATTTTCTAACTTGAACTTTAAAAGTGAGTTTGGTAAATTCGGAGTTCATACGGAGCGGGAATTTAGCTTGGAAGTTGGACTTTACAGCTTTTTCTCTTTGGGATCTAGGAGCATTTATTTGAGTTAAAATTTGTTTTATATTTTTGTATTTTTATATACATTTTTATATACAAGTTAGAGAAAGAATTAGCCAAAAAGGAGTTGAAATGAAATTATTAAAAATACATGAAGTTTTGGGCTATTTATAGGTGAAAAACTCCTTTAATTTTGCGGCTTTTTATTGTTAATTTATTTTGTACAATATAATATACAATAATTAATGTATTTTATTTACAAGAGTTATTTTGTTAATTTATGGATTTTATATACATTTATTAGGGAATTTACTCGTGGATTTTGCTAAGATCAAGATATTGAGATGATGAATCATGGATTCATCATCCCTATACTTAAATTTTGCTAGTCCTCGAGCAAATAAAGAATGAATAAGTTGGGTTAACCCCTGACTGTGCATGTGAATACAAGACTTGATCCATTCAAGAACTCTCGGTTTTAGAGATCCTAAAATTCTAAGCTGAACCAAGCTCTAGTCAAAAGGTATCCAATTTCCCTAATCATCAGACTCCCTTTGCATACATATATACTAGGGATATGACTTTAAGTGTTGACCGCAAATACAAGGGTAGAGTCGCAACGTCACCCAAGGTTCCAGTCCAAGAGACTCTCCTAAGAACCCAATCCTCAACACTAGGGAATAAACCATTTCTTGCATCCAATCCACCGTCTCTTTAGTTGTCAGGCTTGAAAGTGTAGATGGAAGGCCAGATGATGGAGGGCATAGGATTGTGTCATTTCTTCTCTCCCTCTCATTGGAACAAGGATTCTCTCGAGTGCCTTATTACGCAACGCATATTTTTGGTGTTGATCAGTGTGTTCGTCAAGAGAAGTTGGAGCCGTCTGCACTTGTTTTCCTGGGAGTACACTGGGGTGTGCCTTTTTTGAGTACCTATCATACCTTCTACACCCAGACTTGTAGAACTTACGATGCAGAGCCCTTTTTTGGTGCAAGCCCGACTCATGGTCCTAATAGCGGTGGTCCAAGTGGACACTTTGAAATGGTTGGGAGCGCTCGCCTTTGGTGGAAGCTCTTTTGATAATTGACTTTATGGAATGAGAGCTTTTCTTTGACATTTCATTGCTTTGTAGTATTTTGGCGAGCTCCACTGCTTTTACCAAGAGTTGGTGCACACTGATCAACATTTTTTTATTTTATCACACCCTGGCACATAGGTAAATGTCAAGAGATAGTACAAGAACCATGTTCTCATACTGGCTAAAGATGTTGACACTCAGGCTTCGTGAAGCCTTCGTTGATTTTATCCCATCCTCGAGCATCATCAAATCAAGTCCAAACTCAAATCCCTCATCCCAGTTCCTCAAGTGAAATTTCAACTCATCTCATCATAACTGCAGTCGTGTATGTGAGGTGCTGATCATATTCTTAAGGTAGAGACTAAGCATGCAATATCGCACACAAATCTTTCAAACTAGGGAAATGTGAATATTAAGTCAAGGACCCTAATGACTAAGGCTGGTTAACTCAAAATCTCAAGACCTCATAAATCAAGTGTTCTTGAACATCACTAGTCTTGTGTGAAAGTGAATTGTGTCAGGGATTAACCCAACTTATTAGTTGTGTTGTTTTTTTTCTTTTGTGATTTTTTAGAGAGTTTTTTTTAACCAAAGGAAAAGAAGAAAGTTTTTTTAATATTTGCTCTTTTTTTCAAAAGTGTTTTCTTTTTTTTTTGTTTTTTTGAAAAAAGATAAGTAAATAAGAAAGGATTTTTTTTGAAAAAGATTTTTTAAAGAGGATTTTTTTGAAAAGTTTTTTTAGCAAATAAGGAAAAAGAGTTTTTTTTAGAATTTTTTTGAAATAGTTTTTTAAGAGATTTTTTATCTTTTGAATTTTTTTGAACTTTTTTTACCCACTCCATAATTATTGTATAATATATATACAAAAATACGTGAAAGTACGAGCTATGGGTAAAGTATATATGTAATATATACACACCCCCTATACTTAGCATGTGCTATGTCCTCATGGCACAAGAAGCGAGAATAAAGACATAGCTCGTGCTAAGCATAGGATGGAAAGTATAGAAGTCGGTCCGCCCCCCTATACTTAGGCTCTAGCCAGCCTAAGTATAGAAGAAGAGCGAAAAAATGGGGCGGACGAGGTCAAGAAAAGACATGGGTGAGTATATACACATGGCGGGCATCGGTTCCCCCTATGCTTAGGCTCTTGGTACGCCTAAGTATAGGACAAGAGTAAGTGTGAGAACCGATGTGATCTTGAGAATATACAAAGAAGGGAGAATATGTACGAGAGTGATTGAATCTTCTAAGATGTTGAATCTTGATGCTGCATCTTCATGAAGAGTAATAAGATGTATCTGCTCTGTGCTCACTCTGTATGAACTTGATGAGCTCGACTTGGACTAACTGCTCTTTCGAATCAACAAAATGCTTCAACAGTTGTCCATTCACCACATGAGATTGTGCACCATCTGTAAGATCAACTATCTCTACACTTCCATTCTTGTGCACTTTCTTAACCACAAAGGGACCCGCCCATTTAGATTTGAGCTTCCCATGGAACATCTTCAACTTGGCATTGAACAACCGAACATTTTGCCCAGGGACAAAGTCTTTGCACCTATGTGCTGATCATGCCATCTCTTTACTTTGTCCTTATAAATCAAACTGTTGTTATATGCCCTGTTTCGGATTTCCACGAGCTCGTTCAAGTTCAAGTCTCGGCAAAGCTTCCCTAAGTGACAACTCCAGTTAATCTTCTTAAATGCCCATTCGGATTTATGAATCAGCTCTACGGGCAAATGGCATGGCTTGCCATAGATCATTCTAAATGGTGAAGTACCCAATGGTGTCTTATAGGCTGTCCTGTAGGCCCACAGAACTTGGTCCAAGAGCTGAGACCGGTTCTTCCTATCCGGACGAACTAATTTCTGCAAAATACTCTTCATCTCTCTGTTCGAAACCTCTGCCATGCCCTTAGACTGTGGGTGGTAAGGACCAGTAACTCTATGCTCAAATCCATGGTCCTTAGCTAAAGATCTCATATCTCGGTTCACAAAGTGGCTACCCCCATCAGATATCAAACCTTTTGGCACCCCGAACCTAGCAATAATATTATCTCTAATAAACTTACAAACAATCTTCCTGTCTGCAGTTCGGGTTGGGATAGCCTCCACCCACCTAGATAGATAGTCAACCGCCAACAATATGTACTCATGTCCATGGCTGTTGGGAAAGGGACCCATAAAATATATGCCCCATGCATCAAAAACATCACAAATAATCATTGGTTGCATGGGCATTTCATCTCTCTGTCCAACTGTCCCTCCCATCCTTTGACAAATCGGGCACGACCGTACAAAATCAATAGCATCTTTAAACAAGGTCGGCCAATACAATCCACATTGAAGTACTTTGTGAGCAGTTCTCTTTCCTGAATGGTGTCCTCCGGCCTCGAGTGAATGACAATATGTGAGGACACTCTGGTACTCCTCCTGAGGAATACACCTTCTCCAAACACAATCCGGTCCTTCGAAGAAAAGAAAAGGATCGTCCCAGTGGTATCTCCTCGAATCCGACTTAAGCCGATCAATGTTGCTCCTAGTCCAACCATGGGGAACCTGCTTGGAGACAAGATAGTTCACCATGTTGGCATACCACGTGAGTGAGTCAATAACACAAATTGACTCATCTGGGAAGGTCTCTCTAATCCGCTCATAATCAGGAGAATCATTAAGTTCAATCTGAGAAAGGTGACCAACCACAACATTCTTCACTCCAGGTTTATCTTTTATCTCCAAATCAAATTCCTGGAGGAGTAAAATCCACCTAAGAAGACGCGCCTTCGCGTCCTTCTTTTCCATTAAATATCGAATGGTTGTGTGATCAGTATAAATTGTCACCTTAGAGCCCAAAATATATGATCTGAACTTCTCGAGGGCCCATACTACAGCGATCATTTCCTTTTTAGTCACTGTATAATTCTTCTGTGCAGGATATAATACTTTGCTCGCGTAATGGATCGCAAATGGAATCCCCTCTTGCTGTTGTCCTAACACAACTCCTATAGCAAAATCTGAAGCGTCAGTCATGATCTCAAAGGGGAGAGACCAGTCGGGAGCTTGTAGGATAGGCGAGGCACAAATCTTCCTCTTCAAGAGCTCAAAGGCCTCCAGACACCAGTGATCTACAACGAACTCTGTGTCTTTTCCTAAGAGCTCAGTCAGTGGGCGGGTGATCTTTGAAAAATCTTGAATGAATCTCCTATAGAATCCAACATGCCCTAAGAATGACCGCACTGACTTCACGTTGGTAGGTGGATCGAGTTTCTTGATCACCTCCACCTTGGCAGGGTCAACCTCCATTCCCCTTTTGGAGATGACATGCCCCAACACGATACCCTCCGTCACCATAAAGTGACTCTTCTCCTTGGAGAGTACCAGATTCACCTCTCTACACCTCGTGAGGACTCGGTCCAAGTGCGCTAAACATGTATCAAGAGAATTACCATGGACCGAGAAGTCATCCATGAACACTTCCAGGAAATCTCCCACCATCTCGGCAAATATGGCTATCATGCACCGTTGAAATGTGCCTGGGGCATTGCAGATCCTGAATGGCATGCGCCTGAAAGCATAAGTGTCGAATGGACATGTGAATGTGGTCTTTTCCTGGTCCTCAGGGGCTATGGCAACCTGGTTGTAGCCTGAGTACCCGTCAAGAAAACAAAAGAACTCTTTCCCTGCTAGTCTCTCCAAGATCTGATCAATAAACGGTAAGGGAAAGTGATCTTTCTTGGTTGCAGAATCCAGGCGCCTGTAGTCAACACAGACACGCCACTACGTAGGTACTCGTGTCATGATCTCTACCCCCTCCTCGTTGGTGACCATTTGAATTCCCGACTTCTTCGGGACAACATGAAGCGGGGCCACCCACTTGGAGCCAGAAATAGGGTATATAAACCCTTCTTTGCACCATTTCTCAATTTCTTTCTTCACCACTTCCCATAGATTGGAGTTAAGTCTCCTCTGAAACTCACGGGAAGGTCTCACGTTATCCTCAGTAAAAATGTGGTGCGAGCAGAGAGCGGGGTTGATGCCCACGAGATCTGACACTATCCAGCCTATTGCTTTGCGGTTCCTCTCTAAGACCTCTAACAACCTAGACTCATGTTCTAAAGTCAAGTCTGAGCTAATGATGACATGATATCTCTCTTTGGGTCCCGCAAGAAAGGCATACTTGAGTGTAGGAGGTAGTGATTTCACTTCTGGCAATGTGGTATCATCAAGCAGATCTGGTTGAACTGAATCTGAATCTGGTTCTGTGCTGCATGAAGGTGGGCTAAGCTGAGTAGTACTCGCCACCAAATCAGAAGTATCGGGAGTCGGATCGTCAAAAATATCCAAACAATCAGCAAAAACCTCGTCCGACTCGTCATCTATGTCCCATGATTGTTCCGAAGAGGATGGAACTGACAGATCCGGATGGATCTCTATGTCATCATGAGAATAGGTTGATGCATCGCTAGCAAGATCAGACAACACATGGTAAACTGAATCATGCACTATATCCTCTCCAGATGAAAGGGTCTCGCTCTGTCCTGAAGGAATCTGTCCCCAAATCCCAACTGTGCTAATCATACTGCAATATGCCTCTGAAGATGAGTACTCTGTGCTACTCTCTGAATCGGGTCGCTGACACTTGGTTTGCTTCATCTCAAGGTTCACTTCTCCGCCTGGAGAACGGAACTTCATCATTCCTGTACCATAATCAAAAGTTGCGCATGCGGTCCTAAGGAAGGGCCACCCAAGAATGATATGAGATTCTCTCCAATGATTGGGGGTTGCCATATCCAAGACTATGAAGTCCACCTGATAGTTCTGCCCCTCAATCGAGATAACGACGTTCTTCACTTCTCCCTTAGGTTTCTTCACTGAACGATCTACAAATTGGAGTAAAGCTCTAGATTTGCGAAGTGGTCCCAACTCCAATTTCTGATATAAGGCTAAGGGAAGTAAGTTGATCGAAGAACCGTTATCTAAGTGTGCGTACAAACGCAATATCATCAATATGACTCTCCACATAGTGAGCACACATGTCTCTCTTTTTCTTTGGCAAAGTCTGATTCTTGAGACAATAGGTTGTGGCTACTGATAAGACATGTGTCTTTATATTTCGGTTATCTTTCTTCCTGCTAACCCTTGTAGGTGTGCATCTCACCTTAAGGTATTTTTGGAATGCAGGATGGTTAGCCACATATTCATCAAATGGCACCTTTACAGTGATGTTCTCTTTACAAAACCGTGCCATATCGGGGTCATATTTCTGAATCTTTTTGATGTGCTTTCCTGCCGTAAGAGCACGGGGGAAAGGGATTGATGCTAGGGAAACAGAAGATGAAGAGTCTGAATCATGAACTGAAATATCATTCTTGGCCTTAACTGAAACAGAGTTCTTCATACATGAATCTTTTTGATGCAACATGTAATCAAAATCAAATCTATCTACTACATGTTGTGGAATAGAAGCTGGAGTGGTATCCGCCTCAACCGGAGATGCAAGGTCCTCCGTAGAATCAGAAGTGTATCCATGCTGCCGATACTGCATACGTGCTCTCCTCCTCCTCTCGACTCCCTGAGTAGGTATCCTCGAATGATGCTGATGGGGCTCCGAAATATGATGCCTCGCCTCCTCGTCCTCTGAAGACTCCTCAGGTAGAGCTTCAGAGATGCCCCTCCTCGTGTCCCTCGCCCGGTCAGGTATGGTCACGGTCCTTCCGCTCCTGAGTGACATGTGTACAGCCTCGTCACACAAAAGAATCTCATGTTCAGATATAGGAGATGTTGAATAATATACATGACCAAAGTGTTGTTGTAACGCCCCGAAAATTTCGACTTTTTCCAAAATATTAAAACATATACAATATCATACTCAAAAGAAGCGTCTCGTCGCAAGCTTTCCAACGAGACCAAGAATGTGCAAATCCGAGATCGTATAAGGAAGTTATGCCCTTTTTAGTGAGCCATAGTCAGGGACTTTTATGGAAATATTACCCACGGATTTTGGTTTTATTATACACGTTGGGGAGATATTTTGGAGGATATTTCACCTCAAAATTGACAATCCTATTTCCTATTCTTTACCTCTTTAAAATCACATTGATCTCCTTCCATTCTTACCCTTCTCCAAATTGATTTCTTCGTTCTTCTTCCCTAGAGAGACGAGAGGAAGAGCTTCTTCCCTTTGATGAGCCACGAGGCTCCAGAGCTTCGTTACGATGAGAGGAAGAAGAGCGTCGTCGTAAGGGGAAGACGTCGCTGCACTCAGATCGTTGATCGTGTGCTCGGATCAAAGGTTCACGTGAAGGTAACGGATCTTGATATTCTCCTTTATATTCGCGTACCTTGCGATGATGGAGTTTGTTGTTTTGGGAGTTAGACGTTTTGATTTCGACCTTCCCTGGATCCCCTCTTGCTGTTGGTGCATCATGATTTCCGTTCTTCTCGTTTTTATACTTCTAATGCAAATATTTTCGGGTTTCATCTTTGATAGCATCATATCATCTTCTGATTGTTATATTGTCAAATGCTATGGCATGCTTTAATCTTTCATACAGAAGTAACGACGTTGTTATAAAATATCGTCTTGCATATGGAATTAATGACGTTGTTATAAAATATCGGTATGTGGGTACTAAGTTGAGGTTAAACATCTTGGAGTATTAAAAATGGAATGCCGACTTTTAATGTGATGATTTCGGGAATATTGGGATTTCGAGAAGATGAAACTTTTTACTGGTTGTGTGGACATATGCGGTGCTATACAAATGCGTGAATTTTTTTTTGAAAATATTTTGTTGGCAGATTATTAAAATTTTTTGATATAGAATCTCCACCAATCATGCCTTTTCTTTTTGAACCAATGGATAACGTATGATGTCAGTTGGTCTGGATTGTATACGCGGATCTAAGGGCTGAGCATAAGGATGTGTATGCACCATGCATTGCCAACTAGGGTCTTCCTAGAGTATGCGAATGACACTGTTACAGTATGTAATATTTTGTTAGGATATTAAGAAGAGATTGCATCAATTCTCTAGAGATAGACTAAGGTATGGCCTATATGCATGCACAGATCCGGATTGGTTAGAATATGTTATATGAGATAACATCGCTGGTGCGAAATTTGTGTTACTACTTGTTTGTATTTGGATCATTTAATTAATTACCACGGCATGAGACATTGGTATAACATTTCCTGGAGGTATAGCTAAATGCATGAAGAAAGATGTGAATGCCAATAAACATGGATTATATAAATGATATGATTTATTGATCATAAGAAAAATTTTCATCTCTTATGAAACCTATGATTTAAGGATCTGATCAACAAGTGAAACAAGGCCTTGTGGGATCTTCTTGGAAGGGATTGATCCTTATGTGTATACCTTCATTTTGATCTTCATATTATGACGTGATAATATGATAGACATTAGAGTTTCTGGGTATAGGTTGATTAGAGACATATGTTCAGACCCTTGAAAATCAAGCAAAATTAGACAGCGTATCTAGAATCAACCTTCTAGCAGTCACGGCTTGGTGAGAAAACTAATGCACTGGATCTTGTATCGGTCGGTTATGTATATATAGAACGATGTACCAGTTGTATAACTCACGATTTGAGGGCATGATAGAGTAAATGAATTTTTGTTTTGATGAATAGTGGAATCCACTATAATGTCCTAAGTTTCGAAAGCTTTAATAAGGTATAATACGTGTGCGACGGATAATAAAGTAAATACTACAAGGTGGGTGCACACCGTTGTAGTCCGGCTGAGCGAACAGTGAGTCAATCCCACTCAAGGGGCATTACAGAGTGGGGTGGTGGTAGGTACTCTGGAAAGTTGGGTGGATGCACGCGTGCATCGCACCATGCGGATCTGTTTGTGACTATTAGTTTTGGGGCGAGCAAGACTCCCCTGACAGACTCGATTTACGGAATCACGATTCCTTGGGGCTATACACCTCGTGTCTCGAGTGTCAGAGTACTACCAACCAGACTAGCTAAAGGATCACGCTTGCGCACAGGTCTTAGTTTGCACCCTGAATGAAGCGATGCAGGTTTCATTCATAGCGTAGACTTTTTCCTTTGACGGGTGAGTCCGGATATAATAAATGAGTAAATAAATAAATAAGCTATGGATCAAAGGACTTAGAAGTGGATTAATTATGTAAATCGTCAAAAATCTAATCCTTGCTTGTAAATTATTTAGAGGTTTTCTACTTGAGTTTCTTAGAATATATGTGTTTGTATAATGCTAGATGTTTTTAGAATGTTCTCTTCTAAACTTGTTGAGTTACTGCATTTGCATTGCCTACCTATACTCTCTCTTCATTTATAAGTTATTTTATCCTTACTGAGTCAGTTGACTCATGAGTTACATTCTTTGGAAATCCAACAGGAATTGTGGAGCAGGAGACAGAGGCTCACATCCTTGGTGGTGCATCTGCAGGACGTTGTTAAGGTGGAGGACTAGTTTCTTAGTAGTTTCTGTTATCCTTCCTTTCTGATTATTTATGATGTAATAAAGAGACTCTGAGGACTTATTGTTATCCGTATGCGGACTTTTGTTATTAGTAGAAACTTAGATTTTTCTTCTCTATTTCCTTATTTTGTATAAATGGTATATCATGCAGGTTGTTTATGATTGTTGTTGGGTAATATTGAGAATGGATGTTGAGATGCACTCCCGTCGAGGCGGGGCGTTACATTTGGTATCAGAGCGTAATTACCCCATCAATCATAGACAAATGTATGATAGGAGAAATACCATTGTACATTAGACAAGTAGTCTTCTGTCTACTGTCAAAAAAAATATATTGATCAAGGTTGACTAGTGACCTCTACTCTAGGATCTAATTGCATTTCCCTTTTTATTTCTGCACTTGCAGATCATGCCACCTCGTAGGGATCAGACTGCGCAGCAGTTGGCTGCGATGATGGCGATGCTGCAGGATGTGCAGCAGAGACAGCTTATGCTCGAGGAGCGATTATCGAGATCTGCGTCCGAAGGCGGGTCTGGAATGGGTGGGGGAGATGGTGATCCACCACCTCCTCCTCCTCCCCCCTCGTCTCCACCACTGCGACAAGAGGACATATTTTCAAAATATCGCAAGGAGAAATTTCCAGAGTTTCTAGGCAATACAAGCCCAGATGTGGCAGAGAGATGGCTGAAGCGTGTGGAAAAGGTATTCCGCACCATACATGTACCAGATCAGGAGAAGGTTACTCTTGCCACTTACTCCTTAGCGGGCTATGCTGAGGAATGGTGGAGTTCTATGGAGCTGCAGATTGCAACGCCAGTTACTTGGGAGAAATTTACTGAGGTGTTCCGGGAGCATTTTTATCCGAAATACTGGCTAGAGCAGCGCCGCGTCGAATTCACGCTACTGGAGCAGGGGAACAGAACCGTGACTTCTTATCTGAATAGATTTACAGAATTGCTGAAGTATGTTGCTAGCACTGTGCCAACTGAGTCTGACAAGGCATTCAAGTTCTTCCGTGGACTTCGCAAGGAGATTCGTGAGAGATTGGTGCCCCTTCGTTTGGTCACAATGAAGGAAGTGGTTGATGCTGCTGCTCGGGTGGAGCAAGACTTATGCGAGAGTAAACCAATGCAGATGAGATCGAACTTTTCTGACAGGATAGCTCGCAATGACAGAGCAGGAGCACGTGCAAGACAACGCTTCCACCCTCACCGTTCTAGAGTGTCGAATAGGTTTACTCACAGAGGGGCTCCTACCTTGGGGCAAGCACTTTCTGAGCCAGCCGGGACATCTCATCCGATTTTGAGTACTGTTACAGATGCTCGTGTGGAGGATCGGGTCTGCTATCGATGCAACCAGAAAGGTCACATCCGGTCCAATTGTCCCTTGGGATCTTCACAGTCTGGAGTTGTAGTACGAGGAGGACATCCCCAGCAACGAGGGCGCGTCTTTACATCTAGGAGAGGTAGGGGACAACCTTACCAGACTCAGAGCACGGCAGGCTCAAGTGGACCGCAAAGAGAGGGACAGTTGAATGCTATTACTGACGGACAAGCGCACCTTCAAGATCGGTAGTGCGAGGTATGATTTCTGTAGGCGACTTTACTGCTCATGCTCTCTTTGACTCTGGTGCATCACATTCTTTTGTATCGTTGAGCTTTGCGAGTATCTTTGACCGAGAGCCTACCACAGTTACAGACCCATATCTTATTAAGGGACCTGGAGGTCAGTTGTTTGTGGTCCACCGGGTGTTTCCTGACTGTCCAGCATATATCGGAGGTTATATGCTAGAAGCATACCTATTACTCTTACAGATGGAAGATTTTGATGTTATTCTTGGTATGGATTGGCTCGAGAATCACCATGCATGCCTTGATTGCTTCCAGAAACAAATCATTTTTAAGATTCCTGATTTACAGGAATTCGTATTTGATGGGAGTACCTCCTCTAGGGGAGTAGTATGCATATCAGCATTGCAAGCACATCGCTTGCTTGATCAGGGGTGTGAGGGATACATTGCCCATGTCATTGGGGATCAAGTGCAGCACAAGGAGATTTCTAATGTAGAAATTGTTAAGAACTTTCCAGATGTTTTTCCAGATGAATTGCTTGGACTTCCTCCACAAAGGGAAGTAGAGTTTGAAATAACTCTTATGCAGAGAACTCAACCAATTTCTATTGCACCATACCGGATGGCGCCAACTGAACTAAAAGAACTTAAGGTACAACTGCAGGAATTATTGAAGAAGGGCTTCATACTCCCCAGTACATCTCCATGGGGGGCACCGGTCCTATTTGTTAAAAAGAAGAATGGATCTATGCGCATGTGTATAGATTACCGACAATTAAATAAGGTGACTATTAAGAATCGTTATCCATTGCCGCGGATTGATGACCTTTTTGACCAACTACAGGGGTCATCTGTCTTCTCTAAGATTGATCTTCGGTCTGGTTATCATTAACTGCGAATTAAAGATGTTGATATACCTAAGTCTGCATTTCGGACCAGGTACGGACATTATAAGTTCATGGTAATGCCCTTTGGCTTGACAAATGCCCAGCTGCATTCACATATATGATGAATCGTGTGTTCAGGCCATTTCTTGATAACTTTGTGGTGGTCTTCATTGACGATGTCCTTGTTTACTCGAGCGATGAGGAGCAACACCGAATACATTTACAAATAGTGCTAGAGACACTGAGGAAACACAAGCTATATGCGAAATATAGTAAGTGTGAGTTCTGGCTTCGACAAGTGGCATTCTTGGGCCACGTCATCTCATGTGCAGGAGTTGCTGTGGATCCTGCAAAGATTGAAGCAGTTCTTAACTGGGTACAACCAAAGAACGTGTCAGAGGTCCGTAGTTTTCTTGGCTTAGCTGGATATTAAAGAAGATTCGTGAAGGGGTTTTCTCAGATTGCCCTTCCCCTTACTCAGATAACCAAGAAGGAGGCGATGTACACTTGGACAGACAAGTGTGAGGAAAGCTTCCAGACGTTGAAGGATAAACTTACTACAACTCCCATCTTAGTAATTCCATCAGGAACTAACGAATTCACAGTATACACTGATGCGTCAAAAGATGGATTGGGTGCCGTTCTGATGAAATATGGCAAAGTTGTTGCGTATGCATCTCGTCAGTTGAAGCCTCATGAGAAGAATTATCCAACCCATGATATGGAGCTTGCAGCAGTTGTTTTTGCTCTCAAGATGTGGAGGCACTATCTATATGGGGTGGCTTTCGAGATCTTCACAGATCATAAGAGTCTTAAGCATTTGTTTGATCAGAACGAGCTAAATATGAGGCAACGATGGTGGATGGAGCTCTTGAAGGATTACGAATGCACTATATCATATCACCCTGGCAAGGCAAATGTGGTAGCAGATGCACTTAGTCGTAGGCCACGCTCGAGTGAATCCCATCCCCAGCTCAAGACATGGGATCTCCTCGCATCTTTTAGTGAGTGGCTCCCCTTCCAGAGTAGTCTAGAGACGGTTATAATTCCCTCCCCTTCCCGTCCTGAACTAGTAGAGAGGATCATTCGAGGATAGCTTGCAGATGAGAGTCTACATAGGCTCAAGGACAAGGCCCTTGCAGGGATTTTGGTTGGCTTTTCATATGAAGATGGTGTGCTACGAAATGGCAACCGTTTGTGTGTTCCGGCAGATATGGAACTAAGAAATGAGATCATGCGCGAGGCACATAGCTCTCGATTATCGATACATCCTGGTGGCACCTAGATGTATAAGGATTTAAAGAAAAATTTCTGGTGGAAGCAAATGAGAAGAGATGTGGCTGATTTCGTGGCAAGGTGTATGACATGCCAACAGATTAAGGCTGAGCATAAGCGGCCACCTGGACTTCTGCAGTCCCTTCCAATTCCCGAGTGGAAGTGGGAAGGTATATCCATGGACTTCGTTACAGGGCTTCCTAGAGCTTCTAGCGATCATGATGCAATATGGGTAGTAGTTGATAGGCTTACGAAGTCCGCACACTTCATACCTTTGAGCGTGGCTTGCACTCTAGTACAACTTGCAGTGGTTTTTATCAAGGAGATTGTCAGGCTTCATGGTCTACCAAAGCAGATTATATCTGATCGTGATCCGAGTTTTACTTCAAATTATTGGCAGGAGTTTATGAACTCTTTAGAAGTGCAGTTGTGCCTCAGTTCAGCTTACCATCCTCAGACCGATGGGCAATCCGAGAGGACGATACAGAGTTTAGAGGATCTTCTTCGAGCATGTGCACTGGAGTGGAAAGGATCTTGGAAGGACCATTTATCGTTAGCTGAATTTTCATATAACAATAGCTACCATGCCAGCATAGGCATGGCCCCCTTCGAGGCATTATATGGGAGACGATGTACTACACCTTTGAGTTGGCGGGAGGTCAGGCATAACCAGCTGCATAAGGTCGAATACTTGGAGGAAACTACTAAGGCCATTAAAACAGCACGTGAAAAGCTGTTTACTGCACAAAGTAGACAGAAGAGCTACAGTGATAAACGACGCACAGATCTTAGCTTTGAAGTTGGAGATTTCGTCTTCCTAAGAGTATCTCCAACCAACGGAGTGCAACGGTTTGGAGTAAAGGGGAAGTTAGCCCCACGGTTTGTTGGACCTTTTGAGATTCTTGACAGAATTGGCAGTGTTGCTTATAGGTTGGCACTTCCCCCTCACCTGTCAGGAGTACATGATGTATTTCACATTTCCAACCTAAAGAAATATGTGCATGACCCATCGCACGTGATCAGCTACGATGATCTTCAGGTGGACACAGACCTAAGCTACCCTGATGAGCCGGTTCGGATCATCGATCGCTCAGTGAAGAGGTTGAGGCATAAGGAGATACCATTGGTAAAGGTCCTCTGGCAACGACATAACTCCGAGGAGGCCACTTGGGAGCCTGAGGCAGATATGCGACGAGACTACCCACATCTTTTTGAAGGTAATCTCTAAATATTACTTATATCTTTAGCAGCCAATCGATTGGGCTCAACCTTTTAAGGTTGTTATGTTATATCCTATCCATCTTAAGTCTCGAGGACGAGCCTGTTTTTAAGGTTGTTATGATGTAATGCCCTGAGAATTTCGGCTTTTAAAACATATACAATATCATACTCAAAAGAAGCATCTCGTTGAAAGCTTTCCAACGAGACCAAGAATGCGTGAATCCGAGATCGTATGAGGAAGTTATGCCCTTTTTAGTGAACCATAGTCAGGGACTTTTATGGAAATATTACCCACGGATTTTGGTTTTATTATACACGTTGGGGAGATATTTTGGAGGATATTTCACCTCAAAATTGACAACCTTATTTCCTATTCTTTACCTTTAAATAGCCTTGAAACCACATTGATCTCCTTCCATTCTCACCCTTCTCCAAAATGATTTCTTCGTTCTTCTTCCGTAGAGAGACGAGAGGAAGAGCTTCTTCCCTTTGACGAGCCACGAGGCTCCAGAGCTTCGTTACGAGGAGAGGAAGAAGAGCGTCGTCGCAAGGGGAAGACGTCGCCGTACTCAGATCGTTGATCGTGTGCTCGGATCAAAGGTTCACGTGAAGGTAACAGATCTTGATATTCTCCTTTATATTCGCGTACCTTGCGATGATGGAGTTTGTTGTTTTGGGGGTTAGACGTTTGATTTCGATCTTCCCTGGATCCCCTCTTTGTTGTTGGTGCATCATGATTTCCGTTCTTCTCGTTTTTATACTTTTAATGCAAATATTTTCGGGTTTCATCTTTGATAGCATCATACCATCTTCTGATTGTGATATTGTCAAATGCTATGGCCTGCTTTAGTCTTTCGTACAGAAGTAACGACGTTGTTATAAAATATCGTCTTGCATATGGAATTAATGACGCTGTTATAAAATATCGGTATGTGGGTACTAATTTGAGGTTAAACATCTTGGAGTATTAAAAATGGAATGCCGACTTTTAATGTGATGATTTCGGGAATATTGGGATTTCGAGAAGATGAAACTTTTTACTAGTTGTGTGGACATATGCGGTGCTATACAAATGCGTGATTTTTTTTTGAAAATATTTTGTTGGCAGATTATTAAATTTTTTTGATATAGAATCTCCACCAATCGAGAAGATGTCAGTTGGTCTGGATTGTATACTCGGATCTACGGGCTGAGCATAAGGATGTGTATGCACCACGCATTGCCAACTAGGGTCTTCCTAGAGTATGCGAATGACACTGTTACAATATGTAATATTTTGTTAGGATATTAAGAAGAGGTTGCATCAATTCTCTAGAAATAGACTAAGGTATGTCCTATATGCATGCACAGATCTGGATTGGTTAGAATATGTTATATGAGATAACATCGCTGATGTGAAATTTGTGTTACTACTTGTTCGTATTTGGATCATTTAATTAATTACCACAGCATGAGACATTGGTATAACATTTCCTGGAGGTATAGCTAAATGCATGAAGAAAGATGTGAATGCCAATAAACATGGATTATATAAATGATATGATTTATTGACCATAAGAAAAATTTTCATCTCTTATGAAACCTATGATTTAAGGATCTGATCAACAAGTGAAGCAAGGCCTTGTGGGATCTTCTTGGAAGGGATTGATCCTTATGTGTATACCTTCATTTTGATCTTCATATTATGATGTGATAATATGATAGACATTAGAGTTTCTGGGAATAGGTTGATTAGAGACATATGTCCAGACCCTTGCAAATCAAGCAAAATTAGACAACGTATCTAGAATCAACCTTCTAGCAGTCACGACTTGGTGAGAAATCTAATGCACTGGATCTTGTATCGGTCGGTTATGTATATATAGAACGATGTACCAGTTGTATAACTCATGATTTGAGGCATGATAGAGTAAATGAATTTTTGTTTCGACGAATAGTGGAATCCGCTAAAATGTCCCAAGTTTCGAAAGCTTTAATAAGGTATAATACGTGTGCAACGGATAATAAAGCTACAAGGTGGGTGCACACCCTTGTAGTCCGACTGAGCCAACAATGAGTCAATCCCACTCGAGGGGCATTACAGAGTGGGGTGGTGGTAGGTACTCTGGAAAGTTGGGTGGATGCACACGTGCATCGCACCATGCGGATCTGTTTGTGACTACTGGTTTTGGGGCGAGCAAGACTCCCCTGGCAGACTCGATTTACGGAATCACGATTCCTTGGGGCTATATGCCTCGTGTCTCAAGTGTCAGAGTACTACCAACCAGACTAGCTAAAGGATCGCGCTTGCACACAGGTCTTAGTTTGCACCCTGAATGAAGCGATGCATGTTTCATTCATAGCGTAGACTTTTTCCTTTGATGGGTGAGTCCGGAATTAATAAATGAGTAAATAAATAAATAAGCTATGGACCAAAGGACTTAGAAGTGGATTAATTATGTAAATCGTCAAAAATCTAATCCTTGCTTGTAAATTATTTAGAGGTTTTCTACTTGAGTTTCTTAGAATATAAGTGTTTGTATAATGCTAGATGCTTTTAGAATGTTCTCTTCTAAACTTGTTGAGTTACTGCATTTGTATTGCCTACCTATACTCTCTCTTGATTTATAAGTTATTTTATCCTTACCGAGTCAGTTGACTCATGAGTTACATTCTTTGGAAATCCAACAGGAAGTGTGGAGCAGGAGACAGAGGCTCACATCCTTGGTGGTGCATCTGTAGGACATTGTTAAGGTTGAGGACTAGTTTATTAGTAGTTTCTGTTATCCTTCCTTTTCGATTATTTATGATGTAATAAAGAGACTCTGAGGACTTATTGTTATCCGTATGCGGACTTTTGTTATCAGTAGAA
The DNA here is from genome assembly GCA_037367405.1 of Ottelia alismoides. Lineage (NCBI taxonomy): Eukaryota > Viridiplantae > Streptophyta > Magnoliopsida > Alismatales > Hydrocharitaceae > Ottelia > Ottelia alismoides. The sequence goes on from JAZKJV010007734.1 coordinate 1,600,130, forward strand.
ACTTAGATTTTCCTTCCCTATTTCCTTATTTTGTATAAATGGTATATCATGCAGTTTGTTTATGATTTTTGTTGGGTAATATTGAGAATGGATGTTGAGATGCTCTCCCGTCGAGGCGGGGCATTACAACTGCTGAGAACTAGAACGGTTCAGGCTATTGGGGTTAGCCTGAACTTGGGCTGGGATAGAGGTAGAGGGTGCAGTCTGCTCATCTCGCCATCTGGACAGGCGGTTGACATCCACCCGTAAGTCATGAATCTCATTCCTGTAGAAACGTAGCTCGTCGAGTATTTGTTGTTGTATATCCACGAGACTAGACAAAGAAGGAAGTGGATAAGACTGGGAAGAAGAACGGGAAGATTGGCCCTGCTGGCTAGAGTACTGCCTCTGCTGCTGCTGCTGCTGGGGTTGCGGACCTTGCTGGCCCATCTGGTAATGGCCATGTCGGCCATACTGCTGGTACTGCTGCTGCTGCTGGGGTGGCTGGAATACAGGGCTCTGCTGTAAAGGAGGTGGTACGGATGTGAATGCGGTGTTGTGAAAGGTCGGGGGACACTGATAGGTCTGTCGGTCTCCCGGATTTCCCTGCCTGGTAGGGTCCTGAGTATACCATATCCCATTCACCTCCCAAACTGGTGGAGGCTCCTCCTGGACTGTCTCTACTACTGAAGGTGGCTGCTGGAAAGAGTGGGTGTAGGATTGGTCCTGCTCCCACGCTGGGGTTGCCCTGACACCAACTGCTCCTGAACATGGTGAACTCGGTATACAGGAGCAGAGGGTGCAGTCACAGCAGGTATTTTTATCTTAGATACCCTCTCAGTCAACTCCTCCATCTGTTTTGGAAGTTTGGAGACGCTCTGGTCTAACTCATCAATCCTCCTGTCGCTCCTCTCGACTACAGTAAGCTTGTCAGCAAGAAGTTCCATGTAAGGGATCACATCCTGAGAGAGATCGACTACAGCTGACTTTCCCCCTCCAGATGAGAGTGAACTGGGAGAAGGTGTATAGACCCTGATGGCCATCTGTGAGCGGTTAGTTTCAGCCATCTGCTCGAATACCATCCAGACGGTATCCGCTCCTCGTGATGTATAGCTGCCTCCACATGCAGCGCTCACTAAACCCTGCATCTTAGGGTTGAGACCAGTGAAGAAGGATTGGACCAAGATGTTGTCATCTAGTCCATGACATGGACACTTCTGCAGGATATCCTTGAATCTTTCCCAAGCATCACAAAAGGCTTCATGGGGTAATTGGGAAAAAACTCGTAATGCGCGTCCTCATCATGTTAGTTCTACTCAGCGGGTAAAACTTCTTCAGAAACATGTCCTTGAAATGGGCATAAGTTGTGACGGTGATTCCAAGATTCTTCACCCAGTAATCGGCTTTTCCACCCAAGGCAAATGGAAGGGCTTTGAGCCTAATATAATCCTGGCTAACAATATTATGTTTGACGTTAGCACAGATAAGCTCAAAGTCCCTTAGGAATGCATATGGCTCCTCAGACGCATTCCCATCAAAGTGTGGCAGCAGGTTCAGAAAATGCGGCTTCAACTCAAAATCAACAGTGGGTTCGGCCGGACTCAAGTAGTTCCGAATTTGATATTGTCCGGGGTTATATGTCGCATCCATTGGTGGTTTGACCCCAACATTTAGTTGTCCTAGCTGAGCTCGGAGTAATGCGTGTTGCTGCTCAGATGCAACTAATCTGGCTAGTACCATTCTCAATGTGTCTTCATGGTTCTCTTCTTCCTCTTCTTTCTTCTTTGAAGACATTTTCCTTGAATCTTCTTTATGGCCTGAATCAGCAATGCGTTCTTGATTAGAAGAGGATTTATGAATCATGATATTCTCACCAAGGCGATGGTCTTCCTCGGTGAGGTGGGAAGAGAGAAATGGAATGGTTTGAGAGTAACCATCCCGAGAGTGAGTGATCCTGGGCTTACGAGGGTCATGAGTCCAGGTTGGTCCAAGTTGCGCATGGACATTGATGAATCCACGATTCATCGCCTTTATTCTTTTATTTTAGCCTCTTTTCCTTAGTCAAATACCTGTAAATAACCACTAATTTCATAAAATTACCATTTCGCATGCATTTGTTAATTATGCATTTTTAACACTTTTTGTAAATAAATAAAAGAATAAAGAAGAAAAGAAAAAGAAAAGGAGGTATTTATGAAATAAATACAGACTGACCCAAACTCCGAGAGAAGGTCAAGACTTGACCTGATTGACCAGGAATAAAGTAGGGGGAGATAAGGTTGTCTGTCAGAAAATCCAAAAATATCTTGTACATATTTTTCATGTATATTTGTATAAAACTTACATTATTTTATTTGTATATAATTTGACCTCAAATCACTTATTTTTGTAAATAAAAGTTGTAAATAAAACTGTATTGTAAATAATAAAAATATTTATAAAATAAAAAAAATGTATATATTATAAATAATTACACCTAGAGAAAGCCGTAATGCGATAATTGAAACATCAATTCCGGCTCCATACAAGCTCAAATCGAACCAAACTTACTTCCATAATACTATAAATTAAATTATCTTTCAAATGGCCGTGGTTTCGTATTTTTTGGAGTTACGGTTAAAAAGTCGGTTTTCTGGGGTGTATTGTGCAGTTTACCCATATATCTGTGTATATAATTTTTAATATTTATTTTTACTTAATGTATATATTATAAATATTGTTTTCAATAAAAATAAAAATTAAAAAAATTAAATTAAAAAAAATCTTGTATAAAATTTATTTCCTTATTTGCACCTATGTACATTATATTATATGTATATAATATATGTATGCCACTAACTTCCATTTATAAAATCCACCAAAAAATTAATTACTTAACATTAATTAATTAATTTTATTTAATTTCGAAATTTGTATTTAAATAATTGATTTGGTGGATTTATGTGACTTAATAAGCTACCTTATATGTAGATTTGATTACACACCTTATATGGCCACCATTATGGTGGAGAATTGATTTTCAATTAATTCAATTATTTATTTGATTTATTTATTCCGAATTTTGTAAATAATTATTTAATTAATTTATTTTATTTAATTAATTATTTTAATTCACCCAATAATAACCTTCCTTTTTTGTAGATACTTTCCTTTTTTCTCTTTTTAATGGGCTCCTCCTCCCTCATTCAAACTTGATCGATCTTTGGCAGAGAGGAGCCCGGTTTCCGAGAGTTATCTTGTTGAAGAGGGTCCTAGCCTCCGATCCAGTCGGTGACAGAGATTTGTACTTCGTCGAGGCCATCATGGCTTGTCCGATCCCCGAGGTGAGATCCACTTTTACTTGTCGTTTTTCGTAGGTAGATCGTAGATTTAAATTTTGCGTAGGTGTAGAGAGTAGTTTTTAGATTAAAAATCCCAAAATTTCATCACTCTTTAATCCACATCCGACACCGATTTTTCGCCTCATTTTCGTGTCACGCCATTTCTTTTTCTACCTCACGCAACCACACACCTCCGACCACGCACGGTGGTCGGAGACTCGGATCCTTCTTCCGCATCGTCGAGATCCGACCATTCAAACATCTTTTTTTTGTATATAAATAAAACAAAACATAAAATAATTTTCCTTGTTTATCTCACATCTCTTTTTGCAAGGAAAATAAAAAAAGGTTTTTTTTATTTGTCTTTTCTCTCTAACCTTTATTTTGCAGGAATAAAAAAACAATAAAATCTTTATGATTCTTTTTATCTCTAATATTTGTTTTGCAGGTAAAAATAAATAAATAAAAATTTTCTTTCTATCTCTAACTATTGTTTTGCAGGTTCACCATAAATAAAAAAACAGATATTTGTCTTGTTTCTAACCGTGGTTTTGCAGGAAAACCAAAACAATAAAAAAATAATAAACAAAAAATTAAAAAATATAATATTTTCTTCTCCTGATTACAATATCTGTTTCAAAAAGAAAAATTAAAGAAATAATTTTTTATCCTAACTCTTTCCCTGCAATTAAAAAAAATAAAAAAATTAAAACACAAACAAAAATCCAGCAGCGAGTCGCCACCCCCGCTGCCATCGCACGCAGCCATCAGAACGCCGCGCCCCCACGGCCGTCACTGCCCCCTCAACGGGCGGCCCTCCGTCCATCCGCATCTCCAGACTGTCGGCGCCCCAGCCCCGCTTTGTCTGTGCGGGGCTCCTCCGTCCTCGCCGCTCCAGTTGTGCGCGCGGGCCGCGGCACCCACCTGATGCGACTCACCAGCCCGAGGCCGCCCACCGATCCTCCCTCGCGCGCCTCCCGTGCGCCGCCACGCCGCCTGTGCCGGCGCCGCCCCGCGCGGATCTCCACCCCTAGGCTCCCCTCGCGCGGCTCGCGCGCGAACCCCCGCTCCTCCAGTACTTGGCCGCCCCAGTGGCTTCCTCTCCACGCAGCGCGCCGCCCAGCCTCCTTCGCGCCCCCGCACGCGCCTCCGCCCGAGCCCGTCGACCTCCCTCTGGCTGCGCGGGGCTCCACTTGTAGCCGCCTCCTCCAGCGCGCGGCCGCGGTCCCGCCTTCCAACCGCCAGCGCGGCTCCTCCGCGCCTTCAGGCCGCCGTCCGCGCCTCCCTCTGGCATCCTTGTGGGCGGCAGCGGCTCCATCTCCTTTGGGGCCCTGTTGAGAAAGAACGAAGGAAGGAAGCCCTAAGGCTTCCTTTTGTTTTATTATAAAAAGGGGATAATTGCAATAAAGGCCTGAAAGTTGTCAAAAGTACAAAGAAGTCCCCTCCAAAGTAAGTCACATGCTAGGCATCATCCCTACTGGGTAATTTACACATCTGCCTGTATACTTATTTTATTATTTTTAGAGGCAGAAACTTTTTCACATAATTACATTTTAGTCCCTGTACAGCAAACTTTAACTTTGCATGCCCTTTGTCATTAAATAAAAGTTTTTATTGATCTGAAAATTTTGTAAAAATTTGTGATTATTCTTGTTATGTGCCTCGTCATTGTATAAATTTTTTTATAGCTTTTCGTTGACTTTTAATATATTTAAAAAATCAAAAATAGTGATTTTTTGTCTTTTTCCTTACCTACATTTTGATAATTGATAAAAATTTAAAAAAATGCCTAAAAATTCCACAAAAATTACTGTAGGGGCATTTTGACTTCTTTTAGTTTCTATCCAATTTTTGTGCATTTTTCTTTTATAAAAATTCAAAAAATTGCAAAATACGAAAAAGCTTACAAAAATTGTAAAAAATTGTAGAAAAATCTGAAAATTCTGATCCTGGTCTCTGATTGTAGATATTGTTCTCTAGTTTTTGCTAAAAATAATCCTCAGGAGTTTTGAACCTTAAAAGCTTTTTAACTTGCAAAATACTCCTGTCAGTGCACTGTTTGCTTTATTTTGCATTGTTTCATTTTTAAGAAAATCACAAAAACATCAGAAAATTGCGAAAAATTTACCAAAAACATTTTAAAATATATAGAACACAAAAAAAACATTTTCTTTTTAATTTTCTGTACATTTTTGACCATTTTGAAAAAAAACAAAGAGTGTGTTTGTGTTTCTTTTATTCATTTTGTGCTTATTTTAAAAATTAAAAAAAAATAAAAAATTCAAAAATCACTAAAAACTAACCTTTGAAATTTGAGTATAGAGTTTTTAAATCGTGCTCCTTGTGTTCGACCCTGGTCGCTATACCAGGTAAAAAGAATAGCGAAAAAAACCGCTTACATCATTTTCTTATTGATTTATCTTCTCTTAAGTGGTTTCATTTATTTTTTCTGTTGACCGAATCGTGCGGTTGAGAACAACGATATTTCTGATATTATTTTACACATCTCGACCGCGCGGATTTTGGCTCATCAGAATGGCGCCGTTGCCGGGGAGCACGGCTTTGTAGTCATTTTTCATTTTTCTATTTTTGTCTCTCTATATTATAATTGTTTTCTGACATTCTCTCTTGGATTTTTGTGTGAGGTACTGCTTGGACGACTTGGAGTTTCTTTTTGAGGACCCGCACGGGAAGAAGAGCAGAGAGAGAGGAGAAGGAATTTTTATTTTTGAGAGAGAGAGAGAACAATATTTTTGTAATAACTTAGACTTTGGACTTGTGGACTTGGACATTTTTCGGGGTCTGTTTCGCCAAGTGCCGGTGCACTTGGGGGACCTCACCGTTGTTTTTCGCTGGTTTTGTTTTCTCGCATTTTTTTATTTGATTCACGTGATTTTCGAGCCCCTAGCCTTAGGATTTTCTCTTGCTTGTACCGTAATTAGTAGGGTCCCCACACTTAATTATCTGCCTGTTCCTATAGTGCGCTTAATTGGACCTACTAATAATCAATTAATAAAAATAATCGACTCATCTCCTTCGTAGCCTACGTGCCGCAGTCCACCTTGTAAAGCGCTTTCTCCTACCCCCGATTTGTCGGGCAGAGGAGGGGTGGGCCAAGACTGGACCCTTTGGCTTGGAGGTCGGTGACCGATTAGACGGTTCTGCGAGTAGAACTTGCTCATCTAGGACTCGGTTTTCACCGCTTTCATCATTTAGGTAGTTTTATTTCTGTATTTAAATTTCTGCGCGGATCATATTGCATGTAGAGTGCTGGAGTAAGGTACGCATTTTCTATCTCTGCATGCATCATTGTTTTTGACCGTGCATTGGCTTTCTCGATCCCTCCCTCTGTTTCTTGGACTCAAATCATTCAAAGAGGAAATCGGAAAGCTCGTTAGGCGTTGTTATTGAAAATATCCAAAAAAATATAAAATCAAAAATTAAAAAAATTGGGACTGCTAATTGAACTTGATTCTAAAATCAAACGTAATTAATTCACACCATTGTTTTGGGAGAGCAATCCCCTCATTGTTTGCGCTTTTACTCGCTCGCGTACACACTAAGGAGTAGTGCCCAAATCCTATTCAAGCCTCCTAAGTGTTTGTACAACTTTCGTTGATCACCTAACTCTAAAATTGAAAAGATAAAGGACCGAATCTCACGGTCTTCACTTTGTGTTGAGTTGGTGAACTGGAGGTTTGCTTTGTGTTTTGTATGTCTTTGGTGTGAGTCGGTTACAATCATCTTCCTTTATCATTAGCAGTCACCTTCTGTCTCTAACCCACCCTCCCTCCCTTCTATCTCTCTCGTCGTTCCTGCCTTTTCTTTCTTTCAGACCCTTCTATCCCTCCCTTCAGTTTCCACTCATCACAATGGGCCACTTTCCATTCCAGCTGAATTTTGCAGCTTCTTCATTTCACGCCCATCACTCACGTTCACTCTCTCGAGAGGTCGGAACCCCATCCGACTTCTCATCTTCTCCCTACCCACCCTCCCATTTGGGGCGTGCTGTGAGTGACACCCACAGAGACCAGATTGACCAAATACGAGACATGGGTGTTCACATTACTGAGATGAGAGTGCATCCCATAGGCAATCAAATGGGGGCAGTTGCGAGCGTTAGATGACTTGTATCCTAGGACATTGGATGAGTACATAGATCATGAAGCCCAGTCCGCTTCTACCTTGAGACCCTTTGTTCTGGATTTAGAGTTAATTGATCTACTGCCTAAGTTTTTTGGGGAAATGCACGAGGAACCTTATTTGCATATCGATGAATTTGAGGATATTTGTAGATCACGATCATATTCAGATATCACTTCTGAGGAAATGATGCTGATTACCTTCCCATTTACACTTCAGAGTAGAGCCAAGAGTTGGCACAGACGATTGGGAAGGAAGATTACTACATGGGGAGATTTACGGTCATTATTTTTGAAGAAATTTTACCCCCAGTATAGAGCAGAGATGATGCGGTCATGTATTCGTGATTTTTCTGTTAACCCCCAAAAGCCGTTGAGAGAATCATGGTTGAGGTTAAGAGAACTTGTGAGGCGATTTCCTGATCATGGATTTTCGATGACTGACCTTATCCATATCACCATGAGGGGGAGGACCGCAGAGCAGATTGCATATGTCACTACCTCGTGTAGTGGTTCACACCACAGTCCTGACCTGGATTTAGTTGAGACTATCTTGGATTCACTTTCTGATCTTTCATATTCACCAGATGATTTATCCGGGACAACACATGAGGGAGAGATGACAACAGTTGAGTGTGTGATACACCATGTCGATCTTGATAGCACACACAAATCCGAGGATATGGATGCTTCTACTTCTCATTTGATGGATGTGTTGAGTACTACTTTGAGTTCCGACAGCCGGACATTGGTTGAGGACTAAATAGATTTACAATCAGATTTTGAGCCAGTCCCGCACCTCCACATTGATGATTGTTCGATTCTAGATCTGCTAGGATCCCAAGAAATAGAGGAGGAACCCACATCTCAGCCATCCTCTGATTCTTTCCAGTTTTTATACGTAGTTGATACAGCGTCTTGTCTTCAGGAGATCTTCTCAGATTCGGAGATACATTTGGATTCATCTCAGCATAGAGAGTTTGATGAGGGACCGATTTTGGATTTTACAGAACTTGATAGTCCCGTACTTGAGCCATGTGTCCTCCCATTAGATGAGGTCGATACATTTTTGGAGGACCTGATACTTGACAGCATTGATCCCCAATTTCCTGATGATTTGGCATTACTCCCCGAGGGTTATCTGCGGGAGGATGCCATGGACCATGTGTACTCGGTTTCACTTTCTAGGAGTGCATCCGATCTGTCGGATCACGAGACCGAGTATTTTGATATTTCTGATAATGAGTTTGATGATTCTCTCCTCGACGACCCTCGCGAGGATGACCCGATCTTTGAGGTATTCGATGATTTCACTGATTTGTCTACATTCCATACATCGGATATCAACCTTTATAGCGAGTCTCCTGATCATGATCTTCCATATCTATTGGAGACGGTGATTGGCGTGGAGGATTCTTTGACAGATCCATCCTTCTCCACATTCGACTTCTTCGGCTCTGCCCTTTCACTTCATATAGACCTTGAGCCGACGATTTCTTTTGTGCTACCGGAGCCCGACTTCATCTGCCCAGATCTTGACCCGTTAGAAAACACCCACCTGACTGTTTATCTGGGTGTTATCTTTTACTCTCTTGACTCTGTTGACCCCGTTGTTGTTCTCCCACCGAGACGACAATGACAGTACGGTATTCGCCTGACAGATGCCGTCCTGAACCTCGATACTGCGTTGTCCTAACATTTGCGCCCAGCTAGGGGCGTAAACTCTAGCGCTTGTTGAGAGGCACCTCAACACTGATCGACTCACATCTGTATAGACTATCTGTCCATATCATACATTCTTTCTGTCTCACACCCCATCTCCATTGCATGATCATTCCATACTTAGGGTGTACTCTACCCTAAGCATAGGGGGGTGTCAGACGTTTGATTATTCTTTTGATTCTTTTTACCTCTGTTGTGCTGCCTATACTTAGGGATATTTTACCCTAAATATAGGGGAGGTAAACTCTGTATATTCATCTCTTCGGTTTTCCCTTTGTGTACAGTCTGCTATACTTAGGATTACTTGATCCTAAGTATAGGGGGATCACCGACTTCTATTGATTTTATTCTTTCATTCGTCGTTGTAGTATACTATTCTTTTCACTTTTCTATACGTGGCACGAGTTATGTCTTTCTTTCCAGCTCTTTGATCACTATGAGGACATAGTTCGAGCTAAGTATAGGGGGTGTCGTATATATGGTATATATACTTTAGCCATAACTCGTACTTTCATATTATTTTTAATATGGCTAAAACACTGTGTGAATACTAAAAAAAAGATTTCTTTAAAAAAAACTCTCTTGTATATATTTGTATATATTACTAACTATTTGCAAAAAAAAACTTTTTGCATGTGCATCATTTTTCAAAAATCCATAAAAATTTCAAAATTTTGAAAATTGTTTCACAAAAAGATTTTTATTTCTCCTTGCATGTACATATTTTCTTGCATTTGCATGAGCATTTTTCAGGATGATTTTGACATTTAGACTAAGTCTGGAATAAATTTGAAGAATGGAGCTTAGTTGGACCTTAATGCACTTAATTTCAGAGGAACCTTATAAGATTTGGAGTTAAGACTTTTCAGGTCCTATGACTTAATTCTTTGAGTCCATAAGACTATGTTCACATGTCATCTTGATGAGTCTAAGTAGAACATTTAACAACACACACATGATTCTTTCAGACCGTGGCTTACTTTGGACACTGCACTTTACACGTAGCTCTTCATGGATGAGGTAGTGAGGGAGCAGAATCTTTTGGCTTGGGGTAGCATACGAGGGTAGTACATCTAGGCGGAACTTCTCATCCTCCTCTAGGGAGGGAAGTGCGTCTCAACCTAGTCTGGTGATGTTGAGGTCTAAAGACAGGAGCTGTGGGGTTGCAATAATGCTTCAAAAGAGGGATAGTCTACTGGCTCAAGAGGAAAAACTCCTTATGTACATGTTGCACCTTGTATATAGTAAAAAAAAGAACAAGAAAAAAAATGCAAAAATGGACAGGCTTGATAGAAAAATAAAATGCCTGTAAAAAAAAGAAGAATAAGAGCTTCAAAGTTATATATTTGTGAGCTTGCAGCGGGTGACATGGCTACACTGGTCATACATCTAAGGATAGGTAACTACACTGGTTACCGTCCATTCTCTTCTCCATCTCCTCTTCTTGAGCTGGTTGTACTTGAACTTAGAAGGGAATATCCCCGCTCCTCGAGGAAAGAGTTGCCAGACCGGGTTATTTGAGTTACCTTGCTGAGAGAGGCTGAATCTTTGTTACTTCTGAGATGAGGAGCTATATTTCACTTACACGTACAAGAAAAGATTCATAGTCATAAGAATTTGTGTCTGTAGACTTGTTCTGATCTGACTGTTGAGGAGACCTGAATAGGAGTCTTATGGAACTTAGAGGCTGTTAGGTTTTAATTCCATGTCCCATTAAGGTTCCGACACATTAATAATCCAAAGGTCCGACAGAGCTCCAGACTACATTTTTATGAAGATAAGTTTGAAAGTCAACATTGTTCTAACTTCTTTCCTTTTTCTTTTCTTTATTTTTATTTTCACTTATTTTCCAAATAAGTGTTTGCTAAGGGACTAGCAAAGGTAAAGTATAGGGGAATGATGAATCCACGATTCATCGCCTTTATTCTTTTATTTTAGCCTCTTTTCCTTAGTCAAATACCTGTAAATAACCACTAATTTCATAAAATTACCATTTCGCATGCATTTGTTAATTATGCATTTTTAACACTTTTTGTAAATAAATAAAAGAATAAAGAAGAAAAGAAAAAGAAAAGGAGGTATTTATGAAATAAATACAGACTGACCCAAACCCCGAGAGAAGGTCAAGACTTGACCTGATCGACCAGGAATAAAGTAGGGGGAGATAAGGCTGTCTGTCAGAAAATCCAAAAATATCTTGTACATATTTTTCATGTATATTTGTATAAAACTTACATTATTTTATTTGTACATAATTTGACCTCAAATCACTTATTTTTGTAAATAAAAGTTGTAAATAAAACTGTATTGTAAATAATAAAAATATTTATAAAATAAAAAAAATGTATATATTGTAAATAATTACACCTAGAGAAAGCCGTAATGCGATAATTGAAACATCAATTCCGGCTCCATACAAGCTCAAATCGAACCAAACTCACTTCCATAATGCTATAAATTAAATTATCTTTCAAATGGCTGTGGTTTCGTATTTTTTGGAGTTACGGTTAAAAAGTCGGTTTTCTGGGGTGTATTGTGCAGTTTACCCATATATCTGTGTATATAATTTTTAATATTTATTTTTACTTAATGTATATATTATAAATATTGTTTTCAATAAAAATAAAAATTAAAAAAAATTAAATTAAAAAAATCTTGTATAAAAATTATTTCCTTATTTGCACCTATGTACATTATATTATATGTATATAATATATGTATGCCACTAACTTCCATTTATAAAATCCACCGAAAAAATTAATTACTTAACATTAATTAATTTAATTTATTTAATTTCGAAATTTGTATTTAAATAATTGATTTGGTGGATTTATGTGACTTAATAAGCTACCATATATGTAGATTTGATTACACACCTTATATGGCCACCATTATGGTGGAGAATTGATTTTCAATTAATTCAATTATTTATTTGATTTATTTATTCTGAATTTTGTAAATAATTATTTAATTAATTTATTTTAATTAATTAATTATTTTAATTCACCCAATAATAACCTTCCTTTTTTGTAGATACTTTCCTTTTTTCTCTTTTTAATGGGCTCCTCCTCCCTCATTCAAACTTGATCGATCTTTGGCGGAGAGGAGCCCGGTTTCCGAGAGTTATCTTGTTGAAGAGGGTCCTAGCCTCCGATCCAGTCGGTGACAGAGATTTGTGCTTCGTCGAGGCCATCATGGCTTGTCCGATCCCCGAGGTGAGATCCACTTTTACTTGTCGTTTTTCGTAGGTAGATCGTAGATTTAAATTTTGTGTAGGTGTAGTGAGTAGTTTTTAGATTAAAAATCCCAAAATTTCATCACTCTTTAATCCACATCCGACACCGATTTTTCGCCTCATTTTCGTGTCACGCCATTTCTTTTTCTACCTCACGCAACCACACACCTCCGACCACGCACGGTGGTCGGAGACTCGGATCCTTCTTCCGCATCGTCGAGATCCGCCCATTCAAACATCTTTTTTTTGTATATAAATAAAACAAAACATAAAATAATTTTCCTTGTTTATCTCACATCTCTTTTTGCAAGGAAAATAAAAAAAAGGTTTTTTTATTTGTCTTTTCTCTCTAACCTTTATTTTGCAGGAATAAAAAAAACAATAAAATCTTTATGATTCTTTTTATCTCTAATATTTGTTTTGCAGGTAAAAATAAATAAATAAAAATTTTCTTTCTATCTCTAACTATTGTTTTGCAGGTTCACCATAAATAAAAAAAACAGATATTTGTCTTGTTTCTAACCGTGGTTTTGCAGGAAAACCAAAACAATAAAAAAATAATAAACAAAAAATTAAAAAATATAATATTTTCTTCTCCTGATTACAATATCTGTTTCAAAAAGAAAAATTAAAGAAATATTTTTTTATCCTAACTCTTTCCCTGCAATTAAAAAAAATAAAAAAAATTAAAACACAAACAAAAATCCAGCAGCGGGTCGCCACCCCCGCTGCCATCGCACGCAGCCATCAGAACGCCGCGCCCCCACGGCCGTCACTGCCCCCCTCAACGGGCGGCCCTCCGTCCATCCGCATCTCCAGACCGTCGGCGCCCCAACCCCGCTCTATCTGTGCGGGGCTCCTCTGCCCTCGCCGCTCCAGTTGTGCGCGCGGGCCGCGGCACCCACCTGCTGCGATTCACCAGCCCGAGGCCGCCCACCGATCCTCCCTCGCGCTCCTCCCGCGCGCTGCCACGCCGCCTGTGCCGGCGCCACCCCGCACGGATCTCCACCCCTAGGCTCCCCTCGCGCGGCTCGCGCGCGAACCCCCGCTCCTCCAGTACTTGGCCGCCCCAGCGGCTTCCTCTCCACGCGGCGCGCCGCCCAGCCTCCTTCGCACCCCCGCGCGTGCCTCCGCCCGAGCCCGTCGACCTCCCTCTGGCCGCGCGGGGCTCCACTTGTAGCCGCCTCCTCCAGCGCGCGGCCGCGGTCCCGCCTTCCAACCGCCAGCGCGGCTCCTCCGCGCCTTCAGGCCGCCGTCCGCGCCTCCCTCTTGCATCCTTGTGGGCGGCGGCAGCTCCAGCTCCCTTGGGGCCCCGTTGAGAAAGAACGAAGGAAGGAAGCCCTAGGGCTTCCTTTTGTTTTATTATAAAAAGGGGATAATTGCAATAAAGGCCTGAAAGTTGTCAAAAGTACAAAGAAGTCTCCTCCAAAGTAAGTCACATGCTAGGCATCATCCCTACTGGGTAATTTACACATCTACCCGTATACTTATTTTATTATTTTTAGAGGCAGAAACTTTTCACATAATTACATTTTAGTCCCTGTACAGCAAACTTTAACTTTGCATGCCCTTTGTCATTAAATAAAAGCTTTTATTGATCTGAAAATTTTGTAAAAATTTGTGATTATTCTTGTTATGTGCCTCGTCATTGTATAAATTTTTTTATAGCTTTTCGTTGACTTTTAATATATTTAAAAAATCAAAAATAGTGATTTTATGTCTTTTTCCTTACCTACATTTTGATAATTGATAAAAATTTGAAAAAATGTCTAAAAATTCCACAAAAATTACTGTAGGTGCATTTTGACTTCTTTTAGTTTCTATCCAATTTTTAACCATTTTTCTTTTATAAAAATTCAAAAAATTGCAAAATACGAAAAAGCTTACAAAAATTGTAAAAAATTGTAGAAAAATCCGAAAATTCTGATCCTGGTCTCTGATTGTAGATATTGTTCTCTAGTTTTTGCTAAAAATAATCCTCAGGAGTTTTGAACCTTAAAAGCTTTTTAACTTGCAAAATACTCCTGTCAGTGCACTGTTTGCTTTACTTTGCATTGTTTCATTTTTAAGAAAATCACAAAAACATCAGAAAATTGCGAAAAATTTACCAAAAACATTTTAAAATATATAAAACACAAAAAAAACATTTTCTTTTTAATTTTCTGTACATTTTTGACCATTTTATAAAAAACAAAGAGTGTGTTTGTGTTTCTTTTATTCATTTTGTGCTTATTTTAAAAATTAAAAAAAATAAAAAATTCAAAAACCACTAAAAAATAACCTTTGAAATTTGACTATAGAGTTTTTAAATCGTGCTCCTTGTGTTCGACCCTGGTCGCTATACCAGGTAAAAAGAATAGCGAAAAAACCGCTTACATCATTTTCTTATTGATTTATCTTCTCTTAAGTGGTTTCATTTATTTTTCCGTTGACCGAATCGTGCGGTTGAGAACAACGACATTTCTGATATTATTTTACACATCTCGACCGCGCGGATTTCGGCTCATCAGAATGGCGGTCGACCGAATCGTGCGGTTGAGAACAACGACATTTCTTCAGGAGGCTAGGACCCTCTTCAACAAGAAACCTCTCGAAAACTGGGCTCCTCTCCGCCAAAGATCGATCCAGTCGGTGACAGAGATTTGTGCTTCGTCGAGGCCATCATGGCTTGTCCGATCCCCGAGGTGAGATCCACTTTTACTTGTCATTTTTCGTAGGTAGATCGTAGATTTAAATTTTGCGTAGGTGTAGTGAGTAGTTTTTAGATTAAAAATCCCAAAATTTCATCACTCTTTAATCCACATCCGACACCGATTTTTCGCCTCATTTTTCGTGTCACGCCATTTCTTTTTCTACCTCACGCAACCACACACCTCCGACCACGCACGGTGGTCGGAGACTCGGATCCTTCTTCCGCATCGTCGAGATCCGCCCATTCAAACATCTTTTTTTTTGTATATAAATAAAACAAAACATAAAATAATTTTCCTTGTTTACCTCACATCTCTTTTTGCAAGGAAAATAAAAAAAAGGTTTTTTTATTTGTCTTTTCTCTCTAACCTTTATTTTGCAGGAATAAAAAAAACAATAAAATCTTTATGATTCTTTTTATCTCTAATATTTGTTTTGCAGGTAAAAATAAATAAATAAAAATTTTCTTTCTATCTCTAACTATTGTTTTGCAGGTTCACCATAAATAAAAAAACAGATATTTGTCTTGTTTCTAACCGTGGTTTTGCAGGAAAACCAAAACAATAAAAAAATAATAAACAAAAAAAATTAAAAAATATAATATTTTCTTCTCCTGATTACAATATCTGTTTCAAAAAGAAAAATTAAAGAAATATTTTTTTATCCTAACTCTTTCCCTGCAATTAAAAAAATAAAAAAAAATAAAACATAAACAAAAATCCAGCAGCGGGTCGCCACCCCCGCTGCCATCGCACGCAGCCATCAGAACGCCGCGCCCCCACGGCCGTCACTGCCCCCCTCAACGGGCGGCCCTCCGTCCATCCGCATCTCCAGACCGTCGGCACCCCATCCCCGCTCTATCTGTGCGGGGGCTCCTCCGCCCTCGCCGCTCCAGTTGTGCGCGCAGGCCGCGGCACCCACCTGTTGCGACTCACCAGCCCGAGGCCGCCCACCGATCCTCCCTCGCGCGCCTCCCGCGCGCCGCCACGTCGCCTGTGCCGGCGCCGCGCCGTGCGGATCTCCACCCCTAGGCTCCCCTCGCGCGGCTCGCGCGAACCCCCGCTCCTCCAGTACTTGGCCGCCCCAGCGGCTTCCTCTCCACGCGGTGCGCCGCCCAGCCTCCTTCGCACCCCCGCGCGCGCCTCCGCCCGAGCCCGTCGACCTCCCTCTGGCCGCGTGGGGCTCCACTTGTAGCCGCCTCCTCCAGCGCGCGGCCGCGGTCCCGCCTTCCAACCGCCAGCGCGGCTCCTCTGCGCCTTCAGGCTGCCGTCCGCGCCTCCCTCTCGCATCCTTGTGGGCGGCGGCGGCTCCATCTCCCTTGGGACCCTGTTGAGAAAGAACGAAGGAAGGAAGCCCTAGGGCTTCCTTTTGTTTTATTATAAAAAGGGGATAATTGCAATAAAGGCCTGAAAGTTGTCAAAAGTACAAAGAAGTCCCCTCCAAAGTAAGTCACATGCTAGGCATCATCCCTACTGGGTAATTTACACATCTGCCCGTATACTTATTTTATTATTTTTAGAGGCAGAAACTTTTTCACATAATTACATTTTAGTCCCTGTACAGCAAACTTTAACTTTGCATGCCCTTTGTCATTAAATAAAAGTTTTTATTGATCTGAAAATTTTGTAAAAATTTGTGATTATTCTTGTTATGTGCCTCGTCATTGTATAATTTTTTTATAGCTTTTCATTGACTTTTAATATATTTAAAAAATAAAAAATAGTGATTTTATGTCTTTTTCCTTACCTACATTTTGATAATTGATAAAAATTTGAAAAAATGACTAAAAATTCCACAAAAATTACTGTAGGTGCATTTTGACTTCTTTTAGTTTCTATCCAATTTTTGTGCATTTTTCTTTTATAAATTTTCAAAAAATTGCAAAATACGAAAAAGCTTACAAAAATTGTAAAAAATTGTAGAAAAATCCGAAAATTCTGATCCTGGTCTCTAATTGTAGATATTGTTCTCTAGTTTTTGTTAAAAATAATCCTCAAGAGTTTTGAACGTTAAAAGCTTTTTAACTTGCAAAATACTCCTGTCAGTGCACTGTTTGCTTTATTTTGCATTGTTTCATTTTTAAGAAAATCACAAAAACATCAGAAAATTGCGAAAAATTTACCAAAAACATTTTAAAATATATAAAACACAAAAAAAACATTTTCTTTTTAATTTTCTGTACATTTTTGACCATTTTGAAAAAAACAAAGAGTGTGTTTGTGTTTCTTTTATTCATTTTGTGCTTATTTTAAAAATTAAAAAAAAAATAAAAAATTCAAAAACCACTAAAAACTAACCTTTGAAATTTGACTATAGAGTTTTTAAATCGTGCTCCTTGTGTTCGACCCTGGTCGCTATACCAGGTAAAAAGAATAGCGAAAAAACCGCTTACATCATTTTCTTATTGATTTATCTTCTCTTAAGTGGTTTCATTTATTTTTCCGTTGACCGAATCGTGCGGTTGAGAACAACGACATTTCTGATATTATTTTACACATCTCGACCGCGCGGATTTCGGCTCATCAGAATGGCGGTCGACCGAATTGTGCGGTTGAGAACAACGACATTTCTTCAGGAGGCTAGGACCCTCTTCAACAAGAAACCTCTCGGAAACTGGGCTCCTCTCCGCCAAAGATCGATCCAGTCGGTGACAGAGATTTGTGCTTCGTCGAGGCCATCATGGCTTGTCCGATCCCTGAGGTGAGATCCACTTTTACTTGTCGTTTTTCGTAGGTAGATTGTAGATTTAAATTTTGCGTAGGTGTAGTGAGTAGTTTTTAGATTAAAAATCCCAAAATTTCATCACTCTTTAATCCACATTCGACACTGATTTTTCGCCTCATTTTCGTGTCACGCCATTTCTTTTTCTACCTCACGCAACCACACACCTCCGACCACGCACGGTGGTCGGAGATACGGATCCTTCTTCCGCATCGTCGAGATCCGCCCATTCAAACATCTTTTTTTGTATATAAATAAAACAAAACATAAAATAATTTTCCTTGTTTATCTCACATCTCTTTTTGCAAGGAAAATAAAAAAAGGTTTTTTTATTTGTCTTTTCTCTCTAACCTTTATTTTGCAGGAATAAAAAAAACAATAAAATCTTTATCATTCTTTTTATCTCTAATATTTGTTTTGCAGGTAAAAATAAATAAATAAAAATTTTCTTTCTATCTCTAACTATTGTTTTGCAGGTTTACCATAAATTAAAAAAAACAGATATTTGTCTTGTTTCTAACCGTGGTTTTGCAGGAAAACCAAAACAATATAAAAATAATAAACAAAAAAATTAAAAAATATAATATTTTCTTCTCCTGATTACATTATCTGTTTCAAAAAGAAAAATTAAAGAAATAATTTTTTATCCTAACTCTTTCCCTGCAATTAAAAAAATTAAAAAAAAATTAAAACACAAACAAAAATCCAGCAGCGAGTCGCCACCCCCGCTGCCATCGCACGCAACCATCAGAACGCCGCGTCCCCACGGCCGTCACTGCCCCCCTCAACGGGCGGCCCTCCGTCCATCCGCATCTCCAGACCGTCGGCGCCCCAGCCCCGCTCTATCTGTGCGGGGCTCCTCCGCCCTCGCCGCTCCAGTTGTGCGCGCGGGCCGCGGCACCCACCTGCTGCGACTCACCAGCCCGAGGCCGCCCACCGATCCTCCCTCGCGCACCTCCCACGCGCCGCCACGCCGCCTGTGCCGGCGCCGCCCCGCGCGGATCTCCACCCCTAGGCTCCCCTCGCGCGGCTCGTGCGCGAACCCCCGCTCCTCCATTACTTGGCCGCCCCAGCGGCTTCCTCTCCACGCGGCGCGCCGCCCAGCCTACTTCGCGCCCCCGCGCGCGCCTCCGCCCGAGCCCGTCGACCTCCCTCTGGCCGCGCGGGGCTCCACTTGTAGCCGCCTCCTCCAGCGCGCGGCCGCGGTCCCGCCTTCCAACCGCCAGCGCGGCTCCTCCGCGCCTTCAGGCCGCCGTCCGCGCCTCCCTCTCGCATCCTTGTGGGCGGCGGCGGCTCCATCTCCCTTGGGGCCCTGTTGAGAAAGAACGAAGGAAGGAAGCCCTAGGGCTTCCTTTTGTTTTATTATAAAAAGGGGATAATTGCAATAAAGGCCTGAAAGTTGTCAAAAGTACAAAGAAGTCCCCTCCAAAGTAAGTCACATGCTAGGCATCATCCCTACTGGGTAATTTACACATCTGCCTGTATACTTATTTTATTATTTTTAGAGGCAGAAACTTTTTCACATAATTACATTTTAGTCCCTGTACAACAAACTTTAACTTTGCATGCCCTTTGTCATTAAATAAAAGTTTTTATTGATCTGAAAATTTTGTAAAAATTTGTGATTATTCTTGTTATGTGCCTCGTCATTGTATAAATTTTTTTATAGCTTTTCGTTGACTTTTAATATATTTAAAAAATCAAAAATAGTGATTTTATGTCTTTTTCCTTACCTACATTTTGATAATTGATAAAAATTTGAAAAAATGCCTAAAAATTCCACAAAAATTACTGTACGTGCATTTTGACTTCTTTTAGTTTCTATCCAATTTTTGTGCATTTTTCTTTTATAAAAATTCAAAAAATTGCAAAATACGAAAAAGCTTACAAAAATTGTAAAAAATTGTAGAAAAATCCGAAAATTCTGATCCTGGTCTCTGATTGTAGATATTGTTCTCTAGTTTTTGCTAAAAATAATCCTCAGGAGTTTTGAACTTTAAAAGCTTTTTAACTTGCAAAATACTCCTGTCAGTGCACTGTTTGCTTTATTTTGCATTGTTTCATTTTTAAGAAAATCACAAAAACATCAGAAAATTACGAAAAATTTACCAAAAACATTTTAAAATATATAGAACACAAAAAAAACATTTTCTTTTTAATTTTCTGTACATTTTTTACCATTTTGAAAAAAACAAAGAGTGTGTTTGTGTTTCTTTTATTCATCTTTTAAAAAATTAAAAAAAATAAAAAAAATTGAAAAACCACTAAAAACTAACCTTTGAAATTTGACTATAGAGTTTTTAAATCGTGCTCCTTGTGTTCGACCCTGGTCGCTATACCAAGTAAAAAGAATAGCGAAAAAACCGCTTACATCATTTTCTTATTGATTTATCTTCTCTTAAGTGGTTTCATTTATTTTTCCGTTGACCGAATCGTGCGGTTGAGAACAACGACATTTCTGATATTATTTTACACATCTCGACCGCGCGGATTTCGGCTCATCAGACATGTGAAGACGTACTTCTTGAAGGGTTCAACGAGAGATTCGCAAAGTCCGAATAAATATCCCCCAATCAGTCATCCTCGATGTCAAAAGAACTGATTAGAACCCGATATTCAATAAGGTGCTAGTTCTACGGTGCACGTAAATGTGCGGAGTGAACTCACACATTACAAACGCAATTCAAACCCTCAATTTCACCAACTCAACACGTGATGGCCGTAAGGGTTCGGTCGAATTATCTGATCAATTTTAGTTGGTGAGAATACAATCTTGGAAAGATTAACGAGCTGTTAGGTGCCCGTATTTTCCTACAGACTGGCCTGGTTCTTACGACTAGTTTGACCTACTTTCAACCAGTATAGGAGTAAGTACGGACCGTATAAATACGGATACCCGTTCTTTGAGGACTAAGGCATCCTCTAAACCTCCCACTCTGCTAAGGAAGTCCGGACCGTTTACCGGCTACCCGTATTCCTCACTGAAGAGTAGTTAATCGCCTAAAAATAAAGAACCAGTAGTAAGTAAGAAATCCAGGCTTGGCTCTATCCTAAGGTCGTCTCTCTCTCACTTGCAAGTAAATCAAACAATGAGGGATTTATGCACCCGAGAACATGGGTTCTTTTTATTCCAATTTTTTTAAATCGACCTGCTCAATTCAGTCCCAATTTTAAGTCCCAATTTCCTTTTGACCTTAAGTTGTAAAACAAGAGGGAAATCAGAAATCAGAATGCAAACGAGAAACTTTGATGCATGCTCAGAAGAAGGTATACTTACAGTGACTCCCAGCACTCTCCATGCATTATGCAAAACTGAATTTGTAAATACTACACTAAATGCATGCAGATCGAGAAAACCGCACCTAAACAGTATACAATTAGCGGGGAAGAATTGATTTGATTTGAGCTAAGTAGTACGTGTCTATGTGCCTCTCATTATGAATCTTATAAGATATGTGAATCTTCTAAAATAAGTCTGGCCTAAATTATGATGGACACAAACAAATTTGATGTTATACTACCGTGTGCCTAATCCTTAAATTCGCCACTCAAGTCGAGCCCCACCCTCATCGGAGAGTGAAACAGGTCTCGACACACCACAAATAATGTCCAACTCTCTTTTACATGCGTGAGCTCTCAAACAAGAGCTGCTGTAAATAAGAAAGCTAAATAATTACAAAAATTTGCAAAAGCTCTCTCGAAAAAAATAAATTCTCCAAGCTCTTCAGCAGACGGCACGCGTCGCGTTCGTCGACCTCCGATGCACTCCAAGTCCACCGGGCCCTCGCAAGGAAAATAAGATTTATGTTAGAGAGATAAAAACAAAATATATACAAAAATATGAAGATAAATAATTGCAAGAAAAATGGAATAAATACAAGTGGCTCGGGGGTCAGACTACCCGAGAAAGCGAAAATCTAAATCCAAAATTTTAAATTAATCCATAAGCCATTTGCCTCCCCGGCAACGGCGTCATCTGACGAGTCGCTAAATACGATAATTAATTCCGGCACGTTGTAGCACGCGTACTTAGCGATTCGGTCAGAACCAAGAGAAGATCTCTGTGAAGAGTGTCTCGGCTTAATTTATATCCCGGGCAAGTCCGGGGTCGAACACAGGGAGGCAAAGGAACAACTTTGGGGTTAATTTGAAAACTTAGATCTTGATTTCTAAGCGGTATTTTTTTTAGATTTTTTAATGCAAAAACAAATGCCAATGCAAAATGCGAGTGAATTAAGACTCTAAGAAAACACACAACAAGGCCAAATTAATTTTAATGTCAAATCAGTTCAATTCAGCAAAATTATATTTTTTTATAATCCTAATCTAGTTAGGAACACAAAACACATTTTTTTGTATTTTTAGGAATTAAAATGCAATAAATAAAAATGCACACTTTTTATGGATTTTTTCGTAAGTTCTCACACAAACAATAAGCAAAAATAGTGCAAAATTAACTGGAATATAAACAAGATGCAAGGAAGGTACAGTTATATTTTTGGAATTTTTTGACAAAATATGAATTTTCTATGTATTTTTTAGTGAAAACAGAGTGACAGTAAGTAATTAATTCTTAATTAATCCACAATATCAAATTAATCAGAGTGCAAATTATCTCAAGTAGATATTTTCATGTGGCATACAGGAGACTTGAAATTTCGTGAAAAGAATGTATGTAGATTTAATTAAAAATCAAATACTAAATTCACTCTACAATTTATTTCAGACACAAGATAACTCCACTTTGGATGAAATTTGGAAAGTAACTCAATCACATATCAAGGCATCATTCCTAATTTTTGTGGAATTTTTAAAACAATCGTGTATGAGATATAAATTTAATAGCACAGAATGGGTAAAATATGCAGAATTTCAATTAGACAATTTTAATTAATTACCCAAATATCACAGAAATATCAATAAATATTCAAATGATAGAGACAAAGTTGTTCAACACAATAATATTTTTCATTTAAATAAATGATGCAAAATTAAGGACCAAATTAACAGACAAACACAGGGGTATCCGTGCAAAATGAAAATTGGAAATGAACAAGACAAATATGTACAAGGATATTTTTGTAATTATAGAAACCTGAGAAATAAAATCTACAAATTTCACAATAAAAAATTAAAAAGAAATGAGACCTTCTTCCTTCTTGCTGGGCACGAATGGGGAAAACCCAAATGGGTGGTGGGCGGCGGCGACGGTTCGCGCGGAGGAGCACTGGGAGGCGCAGGTAGCTGGTCGGCCGCGGTGGCAGGGTAGAGAGGGCGGCTGGTCGGCCGCGGTGGCGCGGCGGAGGCACCGCATGGGGGCCGGATGAAGTCGGAGCTGCGGCTGGCGGTTGCTTTACGTGGAGGGCGAGCTGGCGGCTCTCGCACCGCCGCACAGCCGTGGACGCGGGCGTCGCGCGGCGGTGAGCGACCGCGGTGGAAGGGGGCCACCGTGCGGCGGTGGAGGAGAAGGGGGCAGCGGGTGGCGCCGACTACCCGTGGATGGAGGGGGGCGGCGCTAGCCGCTGCCTCGGGTTTTTTTTATTTTTTTCTGATGTAATAATAATAAAGAGAACTTTTTTTTATTTTTTTTCAATTTTCTTTAAACAAGAAATATGATAAAAATTATAAGGTGGGTTGGTGGTGGTGATGATGATAAACTAAACAAATGAAGGATTTTGGGGGGTGAATTTTATGTGATATATAAAAAAATGCAAAACTAACAAGATGATAAAATGAGATGAAAAATTACCTACGATGAATGCGGGCGCCTATGAAGTGCTCACGAGAGCACGGTCTTCGCTCGAATCGCCGGCGAGCGATGAGCTTGAGCAGCGTGTGGGTGCGGCTGCGATGTTGGCCAAGAAAACCAACGGATCTCACCGGAGAGAGGATCGTCGTCGCTCGACCGCGGTTGCGTCGCTGTAACCGATTCAACTCTGGGAACTTGGCTCTCCTCATATAAAGATGGATCAAAGGTAAAATGAGGAGAATGAGATGTATATAAAGAGGAAAAAATGGAAGTTAGAATTAAGATGGAGTGGGATGGAGGTTAATAAAATGGTGGAGTTGAATTAGAAGTTAGAAAAAATGGTGGAGTGATGGAGTTAAATTGGTGGTTATTGTAGAGAATGTAAAATAAATAAATAAATAATATAAAATAAAGTAGGCTACTTTAATTATAATAGAATAAAAGAGAATAAAATAAATAGTGGAGAATTTACAAAAGAAGATAAACAACATGTACATTTTTTTTACTTTTCTATATGTAATTTTTTTATCTTTTTAATAAGAGATATTTACAATAGAAAAATATAATAAAATACAACAATTAAAATACAACATAAGTATGATTTTTTTGTATTTTTAGTAATTAAGAAACGTAAAATAAAAAATAAAGAAAGAATGAATATATACATAATATACAATGTACATCTAGGTCCCAAAATCCAACTTTTGTAAATGAGCTCCGATTTTAATGAAACCACTTCCGTTGGATAGATAATTTTCTAACTTGAATTTTGAAAGTGAGTTTGGTGAATTCGGAGTTCATACGGAGCGGGAATTTAGCTTGGAAGTTGGACTTTACGGCTTTTTCTCTTTGGGATCTAGGAGCATTTATTTGAGCTAAAATTTGTTTTATATTTTTGTATTTTTATATACATTTTTATAAACAAGTTAGAGAAAGAATTAGCCAAAAATGAGTTCAAATGAAATTATTAAAAATACATGAAGTTTTGGGCTATTTACATGTGAAAAACTCCTTTAATTTTGCGGCTTTTTATTTTTAATTTATTTTGTACAATATAATATACAATAATTAATGTATTTTATTTACAAGAGTCATTTTGTTAATTTATGGATTTTATATACATTTATTAGGGAATTTACTCGTGAATTTTGCTAAGATCAAGATATTGAAATGATGAATCGTTGATTCATCACTAGAGGGTCTTGAATTATTATGGGACACTTTAAGAATAAATAGTTGTAGTGTAGGAGGTGGAAATCAGATAAACAAAAACTAACCTTTTGAATAGATGGAAAATTTTTACTTGGTAAGTGTATCAAGGTTGAACTCAGGGAACAATGTATTTATAGTTGCTTGATTTTAAATTATTTTACGTAATTAATTAATTGTAACAGCGATCGCTATGTTAGAAAATAAATACAAGTATATAAGGACAAATAAGTAGATAAAAAGATACACGGATAAAAAGGTGTATGAGTACATTGGTCATGCATCCTAGGATAGGTAGTTGCACTAGCTACCGTCCATTCTTCTCTTCAACCCCTCCTCTTGAGTTGGTTGCCACTTGAACTTAGAAGGGAATACCCGCTCCTCGAGGAAAGAGTTGCTGGATTGGGGAATCACTGAGATGTCATGCTGGATAAGTCAGTCTCTTTGTCATTTCAGTTGAGGGGAGCCACTATCACATACACAATATAAGTTAGATTCAAAGTCATAAGGGCTTGCGTGTGAGTTGAAATATCCTGACATGGCTATTGAGGAGACTTGAGCAGAATTTTGGGATTCTCGAAGGTTGTTGTGTTTCAAATCCGTTTTCCAACAAGGTTTCGACCGCACTAAAATTCCAAAAGTCCGACTTAAGCTCCAAACTTTGATTTTGTGAAGACAAGTTTGATAATTAAATTTAATCCACTTTCTTGCTTTTTCTTTCTTTGTTTTTATTTTTCTACACTTATTGCATAAGTGTTTGCTAGGGACTAGCAAAGGCAAGTAAAGGGGTGATGGATCTCCATTTCATCACCTTTATTATATCATTTTGGCATTAAAAACCCTAGCTAATGCATGTAAATAGATTAATTTGCATAAATTAACTTCCATTCTTTATTGTATAAATACTATATAAAATACTATTTTTTAGTGCCAAAATTATAGAATAGAGAAAATAAAATAAAATAAAAAGAATAAAATACCAAAGATATTTTATGATCTTAAACCTCGAGACCTAGGCATCTTGATGACTGGGTCGACAAGAAATAAAGTAGGGGGAGATAAGGGCCAAAATCACCAATAATTGCTATTCTTTAATTCATCATTTATTCATTTTTGGAATCTATTTTATTTTTCACTTTTTATACCTCAAATAAAGAAACTTTGCCATGAAATCTGTAGATAATATTATATAGAAAAATACGAAATTGATTTCATACAGAAATAATATACAATTTACTTTTTATAATCTAAATAAGATTCCAAAATCCCAACTTTCCAGACCCATATCTCCCAAATAAAGACTTAAAATTTATCAAAATCACTTTAATTGTAGATAACTTTTAGTGAGCTATTTAATGAAGGTGGTTTCATATTTTTTGGAGTTAAGGTGAAAGATAGGTTTTGGACCCCTATTGTACAATGTACCCAAAAAATAATTATTTTATTTATTCTTTAGTATTTTTATAATTTTATAATTTTATAATTTTATAAATATTATTTATAATATATATACATATTAAAACTAAAATAAAACCATAAATGAAATAATACAATAATTAAGTGATAAAAATATATAGGTAAAATACTTATGCTTATACAGGTAAATAAATAAAGGTGAAAACTATTCTTTTATTCTTTTATATTTTTATATTCCTGTAAATATTATTCATATTCTATTAAAGATACAATGATAAAATAAAATCAAATAAAATAATCTAAAATAAATAATTTAGTTAAACACATAGATAAATTTACAATCCATATACAAATATAATTAATACCCTTATTTATTTAATTGTATATATTCTATCATAAAAATATAATAAAAATATATTTACGTATCTTAAAATAAGTTATAAATAAGAAAATAAAATAATAAAATCAAAAGGATAAAATAAAAATAAAATGTAGAAAACATAGGTAAATATACCTATAAAAAACCCTAAAAACTAAGTTATGATAAATAAGTTCAAAACTTAAATAAAAAATATATTAAAATACTACAGAAAATAGGAAATACTTTTCATTTTATAACTTTATTTTAATAAAATGATATACCATTTATTAACAAATTTTCAAATAATTTAGGGGTGGTTTTTCCTTGTTGGTCTACGTTGACCAACCAGGTGGCTCTGCCCGTTGACCTTGATCAACTTGACCTGCGCCCTAGCCTCTGACAGTCCTATCTTTTTCCCCTCTTTTCTCAATTTTTTACGCACTGATGCATTGCTTGAGGAGGATGGGACCCTTCATGGATTTCGTCCTCTGTACATCCATGATCCACGCCAAGCACCCCTCTTCCCCCAGATCCCCTTCTTGCGCATGAAATCTTTCCTCGAACCTCATTCCTTCACCATCTGTATAAAACCAAGCCCTTCTTCTTCCTTCATTTTTTGGTTACCCTCTACCTTGTTTTGACCCCTCGGACCATAATAGAGGTGTTGAGGTTTGTGACAGAGGCCTATGTCGTGGTTCGTAACGAGGAAGAAGCATTGTAGGTGGTGAATCCACCATCTTCGGCCATCCCACCATGAGGCCTCATCTCGTTGGCTCCGACCAACTCGAAGTCAGCTCTTTGTTCTTTAGGTAGATGTAGTTTTTAGGTTTCATTTTTCGAAATTTATTTCACTGTATTAACGTAAATCCAATCAGATCGAGTACATGGAGCTCTGCTCCGCCACCCTATCCCACTTATGTCCGACTGCGATCCGACCCCCTAGACCACCTCACACCTTCCCCTACGCTTCTTGCATGCCCCATGCACCTTCACGCACCTAGATCCTCCGTGGATCTGGAGAACAGGTCTCTACTTCTCTACCCACGCCTGAGACCTCCACTCGACCCGCTTCCTCTCCATCTCCACCAAATAAATCCCCCAACCCTGTCATTTTCGTGCGCCCATTCTTTGTGCAGGTTCTAGAGGGTCAGAGGACCATCTTGGGGTTCGATTTTGCAGAGGTTCAAAGAACCTAGAGCCTTCATTCTTCCTTGACACATCTGACCTCATTGGAGATCCAGGTGCTCATCAGAGAACATCTACCGATGCGGAGGATCCCAAGCTCCATTTTGCACCAGATTAGAGCCTTCCAGGAGGTAAGACAAAGGAGAAGAAGTCGATCGAAGCCTGGGCAAAGCGTGATCTTAGCATGTTCTTCCATCGAACCTCTCTGTTGTTCGATCAGACATCCACGCCAGAGCAGCAGAAACCATCGGATGAAGTTGCGCCTCACCGTCAGATCCTCGAGAAAGATCTAATCCATACCATTCGTGTCGAAGCGTCATCAGTAGTTGCGGAGGCGACGCGTGTCAAGCGGGCGTATCACGCCTGTTGGATTGCCTCCTTAGTGGGGTAAATTGCATATCATTCCACACAATATTTGTATTAGTCTTGTAAATTATTTTAGGCATTTCAAAATAGTTGTAATTATTGCACTGAGGCCCCTACACTTATTTTATTTACACTTGGGTCCCCATCCATGCCAGCCAACATGGCGTGTACTTTTTGCTGGAAGGTCCTCGCTCCTTTTGTAATTTACTTTTAGTACTTTAAATTTGAACTGTAATTATAAAATAGTTGTATATTTGCACCTTAACCCCTAAGTTTATTTTTATTTACATTTGTGCCCCTACTTGTTCATGTATTTTTGTTGGTTTTCTCTATTTATTAAATATTGCTATTGTGCTCCAAAAATCACCCAAAATAGGGTTAATTTCCTTATTGCACACAATTTCATGCCACATTTTCATTTTTTTTCTTTCTGAAACTTCTATCTATTTTATAAATATCATTTAGAGCACATTTATTCCATGTTTGAATTAAAAAAACCCATAAAAATATAAAAAATGTTTAAAAATTCCTAAAAAATATTTTTTTATTTAATTAAGTATTTTTAGCCTTCAGACCAAGAATCTGCAAAATAGAAAAAGAAAACTCTTAAAAATTAAAAATTCCCAAAATCCTTTATAAAATCTAAAAAAACTCCCAAAATTCCAAAAATATATTTTTCTATTCTGTAATTTTATTTTTATTAATTGATTTGAAGAATTCTGGACTCAATCTGCTATTTTTCATCTTCATTTTAATTTTGGTTATTTATTAAACCCTAATTTGGGATATTTGTAACCTTAAAAATACATAAATAAATTAGTAAAATTATCTAAAAAATTATAAATTAGTAAAAAATTATTTAAAATCGCGAAATATTTTATTTCCTATATTTTAAGTATTTTTATTAGTTTTTATAATTATATTAGCTTACACTGTATATACAACCTTATATATTCTATATTTAAAAGAAAAAGAAATATAAAAAACTAGAAATATAAAAAGAAAATTAAAATCAGAAAATTTAAATTATTTGAAAATTTTTAAAAACAAAAATTTTAAAAATAAAATAAAATTAGAAACCCACAAAAACATTAAGAATAGACATACAAGAAGCACAACTCTAGTTTTTGCAGGTCATTGCTCGATCCATCAATTATGCTTCATGTATTCAACACTCTACACATACTTACACCTATACACATTCTTGTTGTAGAGTTATAATAAATTTTAACTCCACACATTATTTTCATCTCTTGATTATTATTGTGGGTTAATTGTTAATTGATTGGGATTTCGCAAGCGGTCGCTTCAGCGACATGTAGTTCTCACCTTGTGTAGACTACTTTAGACCCTCACCATATCCCAATTATCAGTAAGACAGCCTAATTTGGGTCCTTTGGAGAATTATTGATACATATTGTAGTAGTGTAAACAAATCAAACCTAAGTAAATCATATGTTCGTTTTGATTCATTTACTATATACAAGGGTTTGGTTTGACAATATGAAGATGATGTTTGTATTCAATTTGGATCGATATATGTAATCAAAGGATTGATTCAGTTTGCTAAAACTATTGTTTTTAGACTCCTTTTTTTCATATGCTTCATATCAATAAGATCTCATTTTTTTAGAGTGGAGAATATATGGAATATAGTCATTGATTACCTGTATGCAATGACGGTTTTTAGATGATAATAATAGCATGCATATTTAATTGCAAACCATTTAAAAGATGATCTAGGGAACTCATCCATAATCCTCTACTATAATGCTTTAATAGGTTGGAGCCTTCAATGCTACGACAAGTTCCTTCCAAAAGTATTCTTGGATATAAGAATGTGAGTTTTCTATCTTTTTTCTTTCTTTCAATTCTTTAAAATTGGGTCTCCATCATCATTTTATTGATCATAATATATTATTAGTTTCAACAAAAAATTGTTTCATCTTGCCAAAATAGATGAGCTTTTAAATATATAAGTTTCCATCCATCATTTTAGGCAGTAATATTACAGTAAGAATGACATTCTATCCATCATTTAGGATTTGATATAAGCTATGTATTGATGTAAGAACTAAGCCTTATATAAGATATTAATGTTCAAGTGATTTTAAAAGTTTATCTATTGTAAGTGTGATGAAGATGTTTTTCTTGACTTTTTTTTACAATAGGTGGATTATCTTGCTGATAAAAGTTGGATGTATGGACGGAATAGAGTTAATGATGAACAAAATTTTGAGAAGGACTTTCAAAGTGTTAAATATGTAAAGTTGAACTCTACACTTATCTCTTAAGGTCAACTCATTGATCCTCATAAGAAATGTGATAACAGAAACGACATATACATGATATTATATATGAGCATATTATACTTAATGAATTTACATAAAATAATAATTATTGGTAACTTCATATAGAATGCCATAATCAAGTCTCTCCGTCATTGTATTCACAAGGAACAATCAATTATATCCATACAACGTGAAATGATAGATTTGCAACTACAAATTTTCAATCTTCTGATGCTAGTGGAAATGGTATATAAGATCCATGTGTTAGTGAAAATGCTCAAAAGACACTTTATGAGGGGTGTGAAATATTATGCAATCTTATCATTTAGTAATGATTTTTCTTCTTAAGGTGTTGTTTGGATGGAGCAATAAATCATTTGAATTTTTATTGGAAATTTTCCAGGATGATCTTCCAAAAGTACATCAATTCTCACTTCATGTTTTGATGCAAAAAAATATTATCAAAGATCTTGGTCATGATTATACTAAGATATATGCATATGAGAATAATTGTGTATTATATTGGAAAGATTCTATTAATAAGAGTTTTATGATACATGTGGAGCTTCTCGATGGACCACTAGAAGCCAAAATAGAACAAGTGAAAACAAATTTCAAAAAAATCTATGGACTATCCACTCATACGAGATTTCAAAGACTATTTATGACAACTGATATAGCTAAAGGAATGCAATGGCATCATCATGATCATAGAGTCAAAGACAATATTTTATGATATCTAGCAGATTTTGTTGCTTGATAAAATTTGGATACGAAATTTCCTGAGTTTACCTTAGATCCTAGAAATGTTAGGCTTAAATTGGAAAGTGATTGTTTTAATTTATTTGAAAATATGAGCATATCACATGGCCAGTTATTTTGATACCTTACCATTTGTCACTTTGGCTATGCATGAAACAATCAAGTTTCATCATGAAATTATTGATACATGGTCCCTCAGCTCCTGGAATGATATCAATGTATACTTACAACCACTAACTTATGAATTGAAATTAGTATAGGATCGCGTTGTGCAAACATATGATTTGTCAACAAGGACAAACTTCACAATAAGAGCACCGTTTCTTTGGACCATATATGATTTTCCAATATATAGTTATCTATCAGGATGGAGTACAAGTGGAAAGTTTGCATGTCTTAATTGTCAAAAGAATACAATCAATCACCGATTATCTAAAGTAAGGAAACAATATTATGGCGTCTAATCATTGCAGATATGTACAAAAAGAAAAATCAGAAGCAAAGTCCTCCTGATAAAATGGAGGTGGACTAGCTAAAGATTAAGAAAGATCCACCAAGTCTGGATAAAAATAACTCCAGTCAGCCATCTTTGAAACAAAAGACGAGGATCGAGAGATAACGATGGTCAAGTCAAGATATGCAAGAAAAGGCACAAATGCAGAAAGAAGACCGAGTATGCACACAAACAAACACAAATACAAACAAACAAACCCCTTAAATCACCAACTCAAGACAATGATGACCATGAAAGTTCGATCTTTTCATCTTGTCAAATTTTAGAGTTAGGTGAGAACACAAAATATCTACAAAAAATAGAATATTCATCTATGTATTTTAGTATATAATTAATTATATTTTTAATGGTTTTAATTTATTTTAATATTTTTAATGTTATATGAATAATTTTACAAGGATGTAAAAATATAAAATAACTTAAAGAATGAAGAATAATTTCCCTTTTATTTATATACAGGTATGAGTATATAGAATTCATTTAGATATTTTTATTCACATATTTATTTTATCGTATTTTTAATTGTTTTCTTTTATTTTAATTATGTACAAGTGTTAGAAAATATATTTACAAAATTATAAAAATATATAGCATAAGATTTTTTATTTGGATCTGATATACTTGCATAGCTATGTAATCAAGAAAACATAACGTTTGAAAAATTCTAGATGACTACTTGACAAGTAAAAAGAAAGAAGATTTACACATGTATGCATGGAAAAGAAGATCTATATTGAAAGTTTTTGACAATTAGAAACAATATTGAAGTCATACATGTTAAAAAGAATGTACACGAAAGTACCATTGGTACTTTATTGAATATTGAGGGGAAGAGCAAAGATAATATTCAAGCGCGACTTAATCTCAAATAATGGGGTGTGGGACAATTTCTTTGGCCTATAGAAACCAACGATGGCAGAATGTGTATACCACATGCGAGTTATCAAATGATAGTTGCAGAGAATGAGTCTTTTTTGACAACACTAAACTCTTTAAAAGTTCCATATGGATATTCTTCTAACATTTCACGGTGTGTCAACATAAAAGAAAGAAAGATATATGATATGAAGAGTCGTGAATGACATATTTTGATGCATCAGTTACTTGCCATTCCATTGAGAAAATCAATAAGTATGTATGATAGTACTTTATCGGTTCGACTATGTTCATATTTCAATAATTTATGCTCAAAAGTTGTAGATGTACAAGAATTCAAACAATTGGAATGTGATAATGTGATTACTCTTTGTACACTTGAACAAATCTTTCTACTGTTGTTCTTTAGAATTATGATGCATTACCACTCCACTTAGCCATGGAAGCTAATCTAGCAGGACCTATCCATTATCGTTGGATGTATCCTATTGAAAGATATTTGCTTACTCTCAAACGATATTGTGAGGAACAAATACCACCAGAAGAGTCTATTGTAAAAGGTTATTGGGCAAAATAGTGCTTAACTTTTTGTTCAAGATATCAACATTAAAAGGAATCAAGGATAAATGGTGAATTTTGAAATCCAGACGTTTCTCTAATATGAGGTGATGTCTTACGTATGTTAGATAGAAGAAGTTTATAGAGTGCTCATCAATATCTTCTTTTCAATTTAGAATCAACTAGAATATCATAAGTAATTGTATTTTGTTTCTTTAAATCTTTATTTTTTTATATTAAGTGATTAACTCAATTTATTTATCTCCATATTGCATGATAGTGAGCTAGAAGAAAAAATCCTAAATCATTTTTGGAGGAAGAGAGTTGCAATTAATAATGATATTCAAATCAATGAAGAATCATGTGGTCCTCCTATTGATACACCATCTATTGCAAAGTATAGAGGTGGAGGTCCAGCTTCATTTAGAAAACTTTTATCAGCAGATGATCCTTTAGGTTTGTAATGGAATTGCAATGGACAACAGTTGAGCCATATAATCTGTAAACAAATTTCTTGTAATGAAAGGAATTCTTGATCATCGAGACGATATACATGGGAGATGCATTTAGATTAGATAAAACAAAAGCAAATTTCCTACAACAAAATATGAGAGGAAATTAATGTAAGTTAAGCTTTTCTTTTGCTTTTGAATATTATCATTCTTAGCTATTGATTGCTTTTTTTATCAATAGTCTCTTTTAAGTTGTAATTATTTTTTTAACTTACACGGAAATTTTAATTTAAAAGAGAATCCAAATGCTTGGCTTTATGTATTTAGTAAAATACATGATTGTATTCGAGATTGGTAATGGACATTGCGAAAGATAAGGATGCATAATAAGCATGGCCTTGATATGTTGTGAAAATTAATTAAGTGTTATCGATGGTATACATATTGAAAAATATAAATTTGAGGAACACATCAAATAATGGGAAGTATCACAGAATCAGGAATTGAAATTCCTATTATGTATTTTATAAGAGATTGGACATTATATTATTAGTTTTAGCATATTAGTCATAAAATCTTTTATTATCACCTTTATAGGAAATCATGGAGATCAACAAATAAAATAGGAACAAAAAGTTTTGAATCAAACTACTAGAGAGAAATCCTATGCTCAAGTCTTTAATGAGATGGTAAATTCAAGGAAGAAATATATACATTTATATACTCAATTTTCTATTTTTCAATTCATTCATTTGAGATGATTTTGTTTTGATTAGACAAAAAAGAATGAACAACCATTGTTAAAAATGGAGATGGCTAATGAATTTTATGGCATGAAAAATAATGTTGTTGTATGTGTATTGATTTTTAAGCTAATACATTATACTACATTTTATGTTTATGTAATACTGCAGAAGGAAATATATGATTATGTTGATACTCATCGAGATGAAGAGGATATGCATGACATGAATCGATTAAAAAATGAAGCACACAACACGTTTTCACATCCATGAAATCTTGATCAAGTTAGACATGTTGGAAATAGTGCTAATAATCGATATCCACCCAACCTCATAAATGCAACGAAGTTACAAAGACTACAACAAAGAAGATCGAGGTAGCATGTTAAGAGATTTTTATTAATTATCTAAATTCTCAATTCTTGTATATTTAGGATATAGTCAACGCAATTAGATCATAAATGAAAACAAAGATTGCACAGCTTAAAAATATTGTTTGTGCATTTATTAGTAAAATGTGGCATGTATTATATATTTGAGAACTAATTAGGTATTTCATATAAATCATCATATATATATATATATATAGTGTTTTTGATTGTCTTTTTTTACCCCTAATGATAGTTTTTTTAATCATTTTCCTCAACCACCAAGTTCCTATCCATTTCCTCCTTATTTCCATAACTATGTACATCAAATGACAAAGTAAAACTCTTACAATATGTAATGTTGAAAAATTTGTTAAAACTATTGAGTATTTATTGTATGCAGGATATCAATAGAGGAGAAAGTTCGGGACAAAAAGACAAGGTCCATCTACGCAACCACTCATATCATGTGAAACCTCTTCCTAGTAAGTATGTGATTTAGAAACTGGCTTTGTAGATAGTTACTTTAGATGTATGCTAAAGATATGTTTCTTCTACGACTAATGAAAATTTCAATTAATTCTCTCTATAAAATGCATAACTTATGTGACCATTTTTTTGTTAGCAGGGTAATCATCCAACTTTTGATGCCAATAATAGTTGTAACTCAAGTAAAGATGGTGATAGCAATGTTGAAAATACAAAGAAATAGATGGACCTTGAAACTTACATTTCATATATTTATCAATGGTATTTATTGTTGATATATTCTTTCTATTTTGTTATCTTATTTCATGACATTTATTTTCGACATCTCACACGAATGGAAGTTCTTTTCTATTGTATGTTTTGAATATTTGAAGTTCAATTTGATGAGTATGTAAAACGATGTTTTATATTTTGTTATCATATTTCAACATGTTTATGGTGGAGTTTGTACATCTCATATTTCATCACATGTTTTGCATATTCTTTCTTTCTAGTACCTAATGATAAAATTGATGAAAAGAAATTATTTAGAATGAAGAATATCCACTCTTAAAGATTGAATGGAGAGTAAGGATTATGTGCATTCAATACTTTTCATATTGGATTATATGACTCGTAAAAAAGACAATTGATTTCTTGCTATTAAAATCAAGTTACAAATTTCATTGCTAACAAGAAAACTCATTCTACAGTCAGCTCGTCGTCTTTGAAATCAAATTTGCAATAGATAAAAATAATTTCCTATGAGGTATTCATCGCAAATTAAAAGCTTAAATAAAAAGAAACTTATGATAATTATAGTGATGAATTTCATATTAAACCTGAAGAAAAAATTATCTAAAATAGTCTTCCCTACAGAGGTATGCCGTACAAACTATATCGGGCATCTTAACTGTCACAATGATTTCTTCCTAATGGAATAGCTTGTAAATATGATGAAATTAGCCACTGGGAAAACACATTTTTCTTGTAACTTGGTCTCCTCTATCGAGATACTTGAAAACACTTGGTCTGAGTTGTTTCTCCGACACTTAGCCCATTCCAAACAGTTCGCTTGGGTGTATAGGTTCTCAACTTAATATTTCCATAGTTGTGCGAGCCAAAAAAACGAGATCCATTGGCATAGTCGCTTTCTTTCCTTCTTTGATATGTTAGGATTAGGTTCAAACTAGGATTAGGAATTCTAATGGTATTGGACTCCTGATCCTAATAGTTGTTGAGTTGTATTCTATTTATAGTACTATGTGGTTGTAATTAGGCTATATATAGAGGGGGTGGAAGGCATTGCCTTCGTATCACTACAAGAACAATGTAACCCTTAGAGAAAGGGAGGAGAGAGAAGAAAGAAATGAGAGAGCGAGGGAACGGAGAGAGTTGTACTCATTCTAATTTATAGTGGTTTTTCTTCCCCGGTGGTAGTGAGAAGTGACCGACTATTGCTATATCTGGTTGTTCTTTTCTTCATGTGCTTTCGTGGTGTTGGTCGATTGTGCATCTGCTTCCGTATGCGGGGAGGTTTGTATCTCCAACATCCGATATCCGAGAGGAGACGATACCGGTGGATCGTATCCTAATATGATAGACCTTCATCAAGTGGTATGTCAAATTTGCAAGCTCCAAATACCATCATAGTTATCCCTTCTCGTGGTTTGAGGTCATTAGAGCATCTTCTCATGAAGTGGCTTGTAACTTGTGAGAACTACAATGGTGTGAACTTGGTATTGTATGTGCAAAAACAACTTGCAATCTTTTGATAGGTCTTACTCTCAACGTAGACAAGTACATGCTTTTTCATTAGCTTCCTCTGAATGGAACTTGTGATTGATGTTTGGGTAGGTCTTAAATAATTTTCTCACACTTACTTCAACAACAAAGCATCTTCCCACATTAAGCAACATGGATTCTTTGTTTCCCGTTAGATCTATCTTCGGTCATTCTAGGGCTTGAAATTTTGCTCGCCTTGTTTGAGAAACTTGTATTTCTATATCTTAGTTTGCTTCACAAGTTCTGAAGATCCAGGAGCAAGTACATAACGGTAGTACAGTTATAACATATCTTATGATTTCTAGTGTGATTGACTTTCAACGAATATATGAATCTCAAGGGAAATAATTGAGCATCCCCATGCAAATTTAGTTGGAACATTTCCTAGTGACTATACTTGGGAAGGATATATCCACAATTATGGAGCAACATTGTGGCACCCATGCAATATCCCCCATCATATCATATTCAACTTTCCCTCCGTCATGGCATCCATTACAAGTTAAGAACACAGACGACTTCCCATTACAATTCCCTTCCTCGATTCCTTCCTCTTCTCCAAGATCCATCAAACAACCGCTCATCGTCTCCGATGGGCTGCGCGAGCTCCCGAGAGGCCCGTCATGAGCAGCCTGAGCTCCTCCCTCCGCTCCCACGCAGCCAATCCGCCCCCTATCACCGTCACCGCCACCGCTTCTCCTCCAACCCCTCCACACCCTACTCTGTCAAGCTAGGAAGCATCCACGATGATCCCTCCGGCGCCAACTCCGACGAGGACAACGAAGCCACGCGGAAGAGCCTAGACGACAAGCACTTCTCATCCGTGGTCCGCAATGCCAAGAAGTGGTCGGAGATGATTGAAACGGTGATGCCCAAGACGTCGCTTCGAGATCCCGAGGCTGAAGATAACTTGGAAGGGGTCGAGAGCGTGCACAACCCACTCCGTCACTTCCCAGGTGTGGAGAGGTCCTTCTCATTCAACGGTGCAATGCAGGCAGAGGAGGAAAGAAGGGAAGACGGGTGTGGGAGGAGACCACCGGATTCGAGCATGAATTATGCGGGATCGCACCGGAAGAAGGCGTCATTAGCGGGGCTACCACCCTTGTCACCAAGCCCAGCGGCTATGAAAGAGAAGAGCGGTGGTGATGAGAGCAAGGAGGTATCGAGGATAAGGAGGATGAGGACGAGAATGGCGGAGCTCAAGGGTAAGATTGATCCAAGGAGGGCAGCCAAGGTGAGGGCGGAGACACAAGCTTATACCGGCCCCCCTGGAGGCCAGAGGAAGGTACTATGTAAACATCATCCTTGAATTCACATTCTGGTTTAGATGCAATTAGAAAGAAATCAGGTTTCATTGACATAACAGCGAGAATATTCATGGAGAATACAAAAAGTCAATGATTCAATCAAAATTATATTATAAACGCTATGGAAATAAACATAATAGCATCTTCATCATTGGAGAGACTCTCACACCGAATATGTCATCACTTAGATCCACTGCATTAAAGAAAATTAAGCCTGCAGCATTTCACTAGAGCTTCAACCATTCATACATACGTATATGTATTCAGGTCGTCCTCTACTTCACAAGCGTGCGCGCGATCCGCAAGACATACGAGGACTGTTGCGAGACGCAAGCAATCCTCAAAGGATACGGCGTGCGCATCGACGAGCGGGACGTCTCCATGCACTCCGGCTTCAAAGACGAGCTTGTAAAGATCCTTGGTCCTGGTTATGGTGGTGCCCAGCTGCCGAGGGTCTTTGCCAACGGTCAGTACCTCGGCGGGGTTGACGAGATCCGTCTTATACACGAGGCGGGGAAGCTCTCCAAGGCCTTCAAGGGCTGCTGCAAGGCCCTTGGCAGCCCTGAACCATGCGACGCCTGCGGCGATATGCGGTTTGTGCCGTGCATGACGTGCAATGGGAGCTGCAAGGTGTTTGTCGAGTATTCGAATGCGGAGGAAGAGGAGAATCGAGAAGTTGATAAAGAGGAGGAGGAGGAGGACGATGAGCAGGAGAAGGACAGCGAAGACGAGGAGACGGACGAGAGCGGGGAGTTTCGGCGATGCCCGGTCTGCAATGAGAATGGTCTGGTGAGGTGCCCGAACTGCTGCACGGAGTAGCTAAGACTGCTCGAGATGGAGCTAATTAAAGCCCATTTGGATTTGGCTAGTTGTGCTTGTATAGATATCGATGTATAAGAGATACCATATACTGCAGATCAGAATTACAGATACGAGTTCTGAGCGCTGCAGAATTCATGTCATGTTCATTGTTGTTTTAGCATTGTTTCTGTCGATTGACGCATTTAAAAGTGTCATTGAGTTGTAAGAGTTGAAGATTGCCATATAGTTGATTACTTTTATGATCAATATATTCCTTTTTTTCCTCTCTGAATTTGGGCTTTCTCTGCTCTTCTTTTTTTTTTCGCCTGATCAGTATGGATCGTCTGTCATTTAATTTTGGGAGGAAGATTGGGATGATGACGATGATGGTAGTGCACTAACCATATAATCATATTAGAATTCTCAGATTTTGTAAAAAAAACAATCCTGGGAAATTAACTTTCTTGTATTCTTTTAATAGCAGGATTTGAATTACACCTATGTGAATGTTGATTTAGGGTGGTCAGGATTGTCTAAGGGTGCGTTTGGTTGGCGGGTTAAGGCGGGTTAAACTGGTAGAGGGTAACTCGTTTTTGGATTTTGGTGTTTGGATAGAGGGTTAAACTAAAGGTGGTTAGAAGTGGGTTTGGGGTGATATGATTGTATTGAAGTTTGAAAAAGTGAGTAGTTATTCTGATGTGATTGTATTGAAGTTTGGAAAAGTGAGTAGAAGTTGAGTAATTTATAATTTTTATATGATATGATGGTATAATATATTATTTTTTGATAGGATTGATGATGTAAAATAGATTTATTTATTTTTTTAAAAAAGGAATAAAGTGAGGCTCACGGGGAGAGGGGGATGTGGGTTAAGGGGGACCCGGTAGCCGAACGCTACCTAAGTATAAGGAAACAGGGACGAAGCCAGAAATATTAGCTCGGGGGGGGGCGGGGGGAGGGGGTTGTGATATAATATAGAAAGATATCTTCTTAGTATATAGAGATATTTACTTAATATATAGAGAATTTTTACTAATATGCAAAAAAATAATTTTTCTTCGTATTGTATCATCTCTAATAATACTAAAGAACTTTGGTAGAAAACACCACTTTTTAAAAAAAAATCATGAAAAGAAAGCCTTAGTAATAAAATTAACATAAAGCCACCGCGTTGAAATTAAGAGTTGGACACACAAATAAAGCCCATGCGTTGAAATTAAGAGTAGGACACACAAATAGTTCTTCATACAAAAAAATATAAATGTAAGAGATCATTCATCGTCTTGTAATTTAAACATAAACATGTATTAGCCACGTATAAGTCTAATGAAAATTATGAGATATTAGAGTGGAGACAATATAGTTTAAATTTATTTTGAATATTTCAGTTAGAATTTAATTGGAATATTTGACTAATTCATTATAAAGGTCCAAGTTTATTTGACTAATTCATTATAATTTAATTGGAATATTTTGATTAATTGGAAAACCCTCAGCAATAGTAGATCATCGGTACATGGTATACGATTTCATGCTTAGAAAATAATGTTAAATTTTCTGAAGTTATTAAATTCAATGGGCTGAGAATTGTTGAGTAAAAGCCTACTATTTAATTATCTAAGAAATATATTAATCAAGAACAACAACAAAATCGCAAGGTTCTACCAGACAATCAGCAGATATAAATTAATTTATTGAGAATTGGGTGATGTAGAAATGAAATTGGTACATATGCAAGACATAATAATATTACCATCATAACAAGCATAACAGGCAAAAAGCTAATGTGACCAAGTTTTCATATACATGTATTAATAATTTAGTTAATATACCCCACAATTCTATCATTAAAGCAATTGAAAAAGAACAGTAAATTAAAAATATATTCAATTATATTGGTATTCTTTAAATGCGCTTCTAGCTAGCAATGAAACAAAACTTAGATGAAATCAGTGTAAGCAGAGGACATGGTGGAGAGGATGTCAATGAGGTTGGCTGCGGACTTGGAGCTACGACACGGGAAACTGCTAGAGCCCGAACTTAGTCGGAAGGGGAAGATGCCAAAGATATTACTTTAGAATTAAAGAAATGAAATTAGAAAGGGAGGAATAAGAGGGTTGTGAGAGCATTACAAATCTGTATCTATGGAAATAAAATAAAAAAGGATTGGAAAGTTGAATAATCGAGATTTGCGTTATTGTTGCCAGTTACTTAGGGATGAAAATGGATACAGATATATCCAAATATCCACTTATCGTATTCAAAAAAATTACTGGATAGGAATATCCAAATCCGAATATTAATCGAATATGTATATAGGTTGTAAAAATTAACTGAATATGGATACGGATATGGTGATAGCTTGACGATCCGGATTCGGATATCCGAATACAATAATAATATTATTTTATATATTAGTTAATATAATATAAGCCACAATCACTTGTTATTATATTAGTATTATATATTATATAATACAACATATTATATTTTATATATTTTTTATCATGATGCAATTCATTTATGTTTCGTTGTCATTTTTAGATCACTATGAACTACGATAAAAATTCAATTCGTATATGTATGTGGTCTCTTTATTCGATCCTCATTCAGATTCAATGTTTATTTAATCCATATTTGGATTATATCTTTATTCGATCCGTAATTTGATGTGTATTCGGATTCGATAAATATTCATTTCAAATTTGTATCCATACTTTTAAGGATATGGTTTCCTTAATGCATATCCTAATCATATCTGTATTTGTATCCATATTCGATAGAGATGAAACAAATATGGATATGAAAATAGGCATATCCGGTCCGTATTCGATCTGTTTTCATCTCTACCGTTACTCCATACTCACTACTCCCAATTCGTCAGCATTCTTGTTTTAACCTTTCTAGTTTTGGAAAGATCATTAACTTAAGGGGAGGTTTATTATAAAAGAAGGGGATGGCTCATGAGAAGCACCGGAGGCAAATTTTGGAAAACACGGGGGACCAAATTTGGTTTCTCCTAAAACTGTGGAGAGGAGGCGAGGGTAACGGGGGGGCCTGACCCCCTCCCGTCCCCCCTCCCTCCGTCCCTGTAAGGAAATATGTGCAATTGTTTAGGAGCTTTTAGGCGCTGCTAATTTTGGATAAACTACAAAAAAATTTATCAACTATGTATTGATTCTCATTCAGGGATTTCATTTTTCAAATGCAATCATAGCTATTCACACACTACCCTTCGAGCAAAGTATGTTATGCTCAATTTCCTACTTGTACCCATGATAATGTAGATAACGTTGATGCAATACAATTTACTTATTGATGGTGACGGCGACAATGTATCTCATCTAGTACCCATGATAGAACACTAGGAGAAAAAAAGAAGCGCCTTCTCTCCTTTTTCCTCTCGACTTTCTTCCCATTTTATTAGATTTGCTTCGTGTATCTCTATTCTTTTCCCTTTAAAAATGGTCTCCTTTTTTTACTAATTTTCTTTTCTTATAGTTCCTTCTCTTGTTTTTCCTTCGCCAAAAATTGATTCTTTTAGTTTTTAACTTCAAGTGAAAGGATAAACAAAAGAAAACGTTAGCATCGAGACCAGGGTGAAAGAAGCAATAGGCCTTTAGAGCCCTTCATTATCTTTATCTATGGGGGCTCTACTACATTTGCCTCGTATTCTACCTCATGGAGGTATCTCCCTTCTTGTGAAGGACTTCTAAGAAGTTGTGTTACACTGTCTCCTCGCAATGCTTCCTCACATGAGTTATTCTCCTGTCATTATCAAACCACCTTGAGCTTATATTTCTTCCCATGTGCTTCATCGTATATCGTGCCTCTCCATAGCCCCGTAAGGAGCGTGGATCGTCTGCTGGCCAGCAGAGTCTGCTGTGCATTCGGAGCCGCTCGATCGTGATCGAGCGGTTCACATGAATTCATACCTTTTTGTGGGCTCGACC
This sequence comes from Ottelia alismoides, assembly GCA_037367405.1. NCBI lineage: Eukaryota > Viridiplantae > Streptophyta > Magnoliopsida > Alismatales > Hydrocharitaceae > Ottelia > Ottelia alismoides. Next base: position 1,643,104 of record JAZKJV010007734.1, read on the forward strand.
GTGCGAATTCATGCGAACCGCTCGATCACGATCGAGCGGCTCCGGATGCTACAGCAGACTCTGCTGGCCAGCAGACAATCCGCTCACCCCGTAAGACCTCCTTATGCATCTCTTACATGATAGTGTCGCCTCATCCAATCACTTTTCATCACGAAGTGTTGGGCAGTGGATAACCCAAGAAATTCCAACCCATGATGGCCTTAGTTGTAAAAGATCCTTTTGGGCATGGGGGAAAATTTCTATCTTATCCATGGGTTTTGGAGGATAGAACCGAGCTAAAGATCTTCCACGTACATACCCTATTTTGTTGTTTCTGCTAATGTGAGGATTGCACCTCTCCTTCATTCTCCTTTGAATTGGGCTGCGAATTGTTGTCGATGATCGTGTTGTGGAGGCATCGAATAGGAGAAGTTGAAGAGCTTGTTTGGGCATCACATATTGGGCAATATTTCCCTACCTTCTCCCTCTTTTATTTGTATTCGTGTGATATCTTGTTGATACACCTTGCAGAGATGATTTTGGCTTTGTGGCTAAACGAAGTTGCTATTCTAGAATGTGAGGGGTCTGGGCAAACCCAAATAGCACATGGGGTCGCGAATTTGATTTGTGAGGCCAAAGCGAATATCTACTTGTTGCAAGAGACGAAGTTGTCTCGCAGTATGGTGGAGGTTGGTCGTGATTTAGGCTTGGGCAAAGCTTTCAGGCCGCGGAAATGGAGGCACAAAGAGTGGCATGAGGGCTGCTCACAAGATGGAGAAAGGATGCTTTTGAGGCAGGTGCGGTGTGGAGGTCCACCTTTTAGCTTTTGGTTCATCTTTGGTGTCATACATATGACTTCTCCTTTACGGTGATGAATGTTTACGGGCCTACTAGAGAGGGAGGGGTCCTTTAGCAGCAGACTTGGCATCTGAAGAGGTCGTGGTGGTGTGGCTTGTAGGGGGGATCTAAACCATACGCTATTGCCGGATGACTGCTCAAGGGGGGATGACGGCTTGTCGTTGTTTTTGGAGATGGCATATTGTTTGGGATTAGCAATTATTGATGTGACAGGTTGTGCTTATACATGGCGCAATGCAAGGTCAAGGTCGAGATTGGACAGGTTTCTGCTCTCCATTGAGGGGATGGAAAGGTTCCCACTCTCACAGGCATGGGCTCTTCTGCGGTCTCACTCAGATCATACGCCCATTATCAGGTCTTCTGATGAGGAGGGAAGTGGCAGGTTCTTCTTTCGCTTTGAGCGGTCTTGGTTGTTGGAAGAGGGATTCAAGGAGTTGTTGGCAGATCAGTGGAGGGGATGGCGTCCGGTTGGTTCGGCGGTTGGTCGTTTTGTAGCTAAATTGGTGTTGCTTAAGTCATTCTTGAAGGGGTTCGGGAGAGAGGTGAGACTGAAGAGAAGAGAGGTAAGGCTCAGGAAGAGGTGGTTGATTTGGATGGTCTAGACGATTTGAGAGGGCTGGACCAGGAAGAGACAGCGGAGAGATCCGGGCTTTTGGAGGAGATTATGCTGGAGGATCGGAAGGAAGAGTTGGAATGGAGATAGAAGTTCAGCCAAAAATGGCTAAGAGAAGGGGATGCAAATACCAGATTCTTTCACATCATGGCATCCGACAGAAGAAGGAGGAATCGCATCCGAGAACTTCAGGTGGGGGACTGAGGATCTCTGAGGAAGCACAAATAGGCAGTGCACTGAGAGGACATTTTCTGGAGATGTCACGGAGAAGGCAGGGGGATGGATGGGGGTGTCTGGGGAGGGGGGTGAAGTCTTTGTCACCATGGAAGGCGGAGGATCTGGTGACACCCTTCACGGAGGTATAAGTGAAGAAAGCGGTTTGGGGACTGAATACGGACGGGGTGCCAGGGCCGTACGGATTTCCGATCTTCTTTTACAAAGAATTACAGGGCCTACTGAAGGCTGAGATCCTAGAGGTGCTAGAAGAGTTCAGAGAAGGGAACATGGGGTTCGAGAAGGTTAACAGGGCAATGATATTTTTGCTTCCAAAGGAAGATCACCCAGCAAGAGTAGAAGATTTCAGGCCAATCGCCCTATCAAATGGGATCTATCTCATTGTAGCAAAAGTGTTGGCGAACAGACTAAAGGGGTCATGAATTCTATTGTTTTGGAGGGCCAATCCGCATTCATTCCGGGATGCCAATTGACGGATGGGTTGGTTATGGTGTCAAAGATTTGTTTAGAGTGGAGGCATAGGGATACAAAGGGTGTGTTGTAGAAGATTGATTTTGCAAGGGCATACGACTGTGTGGACGGGAGCTTCTTGTGGTCGCCATTGAGGAGAAGAGGGTTCCTGGATAGATGGGTTAGGTGGATGAAAAGATGTATCACTATGTCATCCTTCTCGTCTTGGTGAATGGACGGTTGGAGGGAGTCTATTCCAACCTCAGAGAGGCGTACGACAGGGATATCCCTTGGCACCCATGCTTTTTGTTCTAGTAGAAGATGCATTGGCAGTCTTGTTCAGACAAGCGATCGATGGTGACTGGTGTGAAGGCTTTCGTCTTGGCGAGATATCAGTGCCGTTGCTAAAGTACGCTGATGACACAATGCTCTTTCTTAGCGGGTCGGATGAGATGTGCAATAGAGTAGCTCAGGTGCTAGAAATTTTAGTAGTCCATCGGGCCTAGAAATAAATCTACAGAAATCGGCGGTTATCACTCTTGGGTTACAGAATGAAGAACGAATCAGAGTGGCAGAGATGCTTGGTTGTCCATTGGGGGACTTGTCGGTTACTTACCTGGGCCTTCAGTTGGTGGCTGGCAAACTCAGGATAGCTGATTGGGATGCGGTCATCCAGAAGATTGAGCTTAGACTGGCTGGTTGGAAGGCGGTTACTTTATCTAGGGGTGGGAAGTTGGTGTTGTTGAAACATGTTATGTCCGCCATTCCAACTTTCTTTTTCTCAACTAGGATGATGTTAGTAGGAGTGAGAAAGAAGACTTAAAAGATGATGAGAAGTCTTTTTTAGTCGGACAGAAACAACAGAAGTCGGTTATGCATATGGTGGCATGGGAGGAGATCACGAGGACTTGTGATCAGGGGGGTTTGGGAGATCGGGACTTGGCATGCATGAACAGGGCGTTGGTGGCAAAGTGGGTGCTGTGCATTTGGGGTCCATCTATGGACCTTGTCACAAGATTAATGATGAAGCTTTACGGGGTGAGAGGTGACTTGGTAGAAGGGGCTTCTCGGTTTGAATCATCCCTATGGAAAGGGATGCAGGATGTTCTGACACTTGTGTCAGATAAGCTAACGCCTAATCTGGGGGATGGGAGAGGGTTCAGATTTTGGAGCAATAATTGGATGGGGGAAGGCACTCTAGAGTCATGCTTCCCAAGACTTTTTACGATGGCGGCATCAAAGGAGGCCATTTTGTGGGAGGTGGTTGTTTAACCCATAAATTGAGCGGTCATATGTTTCACACAAGGAACGCAGTCGTCATGGTGACCGACAAGAAATACGGATTGAGACAACAATTAACCCACAATGATGATCATGTAATGAAAATAGATATGGAGTTAAAATTTATTTTATTTAACTCTACAAAATGTGTGTATATTGCAAGTATGTAGAGTGTCGAACACAAGGAGCAAACGAATAGATTGGGCTATGAAGCATAAAAATGATTGTGAACTATTTGTTTATATTCCTTTTTGTGGGGTTTTTATTTTTATTTTTTAATTTTTGTTTTATATTTTGTATTTTGATTTTTTTAATTTTTGTTTTTATATATTCTTTTTATATGTTTAGGTTTTCTTTCTTTTAAAATACAAAATAAGGTTATATATAGAATATATATACAATATAAGCTAGGAGAGATATAAATAATAATTAAAATATCCAAAATAAGGACAATAAAATATTTTTTTGATTTTAAATAAGTTTTTACTGTTTTATATATTTTAGGAATTTTTGCTAATTTTATATATTTTTAAAGTAAAAATACCCTAAATCGTGGTTTAATTAAATAGATTGAAATTGAAATGGAAATTAATAATAGAAAATCAAGTCCAAAATTTTTCAAATTAATTTAAATTTATAAATAATAATAGGAAAATTACAAAATAGAAAACATGATTTTTGGAATTTAAAAAAATATAAATTTTTATAAGGGTTTTTAGGATTTTTCAATTTTAAGAGTTTTCTTTTTCTATTTCTTATGGGCTTTTGGTCTAAAGGTTGAAAATATATGCATAAGCAAAATATATTTTGGGGGGTATTTTTAGAAAAAAATTTATATTTTTTGGTATTTTATACTATAGACAGGGAAAATAAGCTTGTTTTTTATTTTTATAAATAATTAAATGCTAAAAATAAAATGCAAAATTATGGCATGAATCTACAACATATCAGGCATGTAATCCTAATTTTTGGGATTTTGTGGTGCAAAATAGTTATTTAAAATAAATAAATGAAATAAAGAGAAACTACATCACTGGCAGGGGTATTTTTGTAAAAAAATTGAGCACAGGGGCCACTCCGCAATTTTTCCAAAAATATTAATGATTGGTCCCAGACGAAATACAAAAATATCAAGGGACACGCCTGCAAAATGTCACCTCATGTGGGGTGTTACGTGAGTTGACGTGGTGTGGACCTGGATGTAATTATAATAAAGTCTGGGGGCCAAATCACAAATTTTACAAAAATATAATAAAGGCAGAGGAATGTTTATGGCTCAAATTTTAAATACAAAAAATGGCATGGCAAAAATCTACCCAACTGCATGCGGGCCAACGACTGCGATGAAGTCACTTATGCCAAGAATCAAGTTCTAGTACGACGATGACGGTTGGACGCGGATGGCTCTGATTAGATCTCTGTGAAGAGATCGACGGTTGAATGAGGTCGATTGGGAAACAGTGGAATGATATGGAGCGGGTCTTCAATCCAACGGCTAGAAGAGGCACCTGAAGAACAGGTCAAGAACACGCGACGGCACGTTTCGATCAACTCTCCTACGCGCCTTCAGCAGCCTAGAAGGTTTGGTTCAAGGGCAAAAGGGAGTGTGGGGCATCCTCAAGAGGTCCACCAGAGCTCAGATGGAGGCGAGCGAGCTTGGGGGGGAATGGAGCTCCAGGTACCTCAGTTCTGCAAAAATCGACTCCAAAAGGAGTCCTCTGGTCCTCCAGCACCTACAAAGAGGTTAAGCACGGTAAAAAAGGGTGTTGGGGCCTCATTGGAGACGGGGGACAACGACTGAGGCATGGAGGCACTCTCCAGTTATGGGCAGAGGAGGGAGAGCAGCGATCCTGCTCCAGGAGGGAGCAGGTTGAATGGGAGGTGTCGAGGCATAAGAGAAGCGGTGGGGAGCGATGTGCAGGTGGTTAGGGGCCTCGGGAACAGGCGGAGCATGGTGGAGCGTTCGTCGGAGGCTAGCTCCAGCGAACTACAGGGGTGGCTATGAACAACTAAATACGTGATTAAAAGACAAACGTAAAGGCAGGACTAACCTAGGAACTAATCTAAGCAATAAAAGAGGAAGAAAGTGGAGTTCCTCACCGGCCAGGACCAGGAAGAAGAACCTCGACGGTCGGTAGCCGGAGGTGGTGGTGGAAGCACCTAAAGGCTCGTCAGAGCTCACTACTGGGTGCTGGGGACACGCCTGTCACCTGCGTTGATCCTGAGCATGCGAGATGAGAACTAAAACTAGCCAAAAGGGTTCAAAATCGAATAAAAGTTGGATGGGGGATTTTGTACAGGTGATCATGGCGTGGGTAAGATCGAGGAGATGCAGGTGCTGCAGCAAGCCAAAGCCCAAGGAAAGATATGTGTGTGAATCACCAATGCACGAGGAGGAATAGTTGTCAAGGGCTCGACGTGAGAAGGTGAAAGAATCGAGCCTTAAAAAAATCAAGAATTGAGTAAAAAACCAGGTCTGATAGACCTAGGGCCTCGGTCAGAGAGTTGAGCGAGATCAACGGTCGAGTGAACCTGGTTGGTGCACGTGGACTAATCAAGAAAAAACCGACCAGAAATTATTAAAAAAGCGATAAAAATAATAAATGATCTTATTAATTTTACGTTATAAAATAAAAAATGTTTATTATTTTCTAAATTATTTTATTATGATTTTTGTTTATTTTCACAGCTTTTTAATTACAAGTTACTTTTCAGGGTTAACTTATAGGTATATTTATCTATATTTTGGAGTACCTTATTTTTATTTTATATTTTTTATTTTTATTATTTTAGTTTATTATATTATAAAATTATAACTTATTTTTAGATACTTAAATATATTTTTATTATATTTTTCTGATATAATATACACACTTAAATAAATAAGTATATTTATTGTATAGTATAGATATAGGTATTTCATCTATGTATTTTATTTACATATTTTATTTTAATGTTTTCTTTATTATTTTATTCTAATTTTAATATGTAAAGAATATTTACAAAATTATAAAAATATAAAATTATAAAAATAATATATTATATAAAATGAATATTTTAATCAGGTATACTATACAAAAGGGGTCCAAAATCTAACTTTCACACCTTAACTTCAAAAAATGAAACCACCTTCTTTAAATAGCTTATTAAAAGTATATACAATTAAAGGTGATTCTGATATATTTTGAGTTTTTATTTGAGAGATATGGGTCTGGGAAGTTGGGATTTTGAAATTTTATTTAGACTATAACTTTATTATGTATATTATTTTGTATAAAATCAATTTTGTATTTTTCTACATTCTATTATCTACAACTTTCATGTTCAAAGTTTCTTTATTTGATATATAAAAAGTAGAAAATAAAATAGGTCCCAAAATAGATAATGAATGAATAAATAAATGGGAATTTTACTGTATTTGTGGCCCTTATCTCCCCCTACTTTATTTCTTGTCGACCTAGTCATCAAGATGCCTAGGTCTCGGGGGTTAGGGTCATAAAATATCTTTGACATTTTGTTCTTTTTCTTTTCTTTCTTTATTCTATACTTTTGGTGTTGAAAATAATATTGTATGCACAATTTGTCTAACAATGCATGAATGTTAATTTGTGCAAATTAGAGCTATTTACATGCATTTACTAGGCTTTTTAAGGTCAAAATTATAGAATAAAGGCGATGAAATGGAGATTCATTAGTGGCCCAATCAGGACGGTGGAGACCACGTTTTGCTGTGGTACTATCAGATAGAAGGAAGGAGGATTTGGTTAGATTATTGGACGAAGCTCCTTTCACGGATGACTTCTCTTATACCAGGGACCACTACGAGTGGTTGGGCACAAGATTCTTTGCCACATAGTTATATAGTGAGCTGAGGAATAGTGGAGAGGGACAAGATCGTGACTTGTGCCAGGACGTGAAGATTATTTGGGCCAGCAAGATCCCAAACAGAGTAAAGGTTTTCCTCTGGTGCTTGAGGAGAGATAAGCTGTGTGACAAGGTTAAGAGGGCGAGGATTTTGGGACTTCATAATGCAACATGCAATAGGTGTGGGATGCACATGGGGAATTCATAACATCTTTTCTTCATCTGTGAGGCCTCGAAGAAGGTTTGGAGGGAGCTGGCGATCCCATGGGTGGATGTGGGTGGATTCTTGAGCTTCTGAGAGACGGTAAGGAATGTAGGAAGCAACTCCTCTGACGACGTTGCTAAACCTTTTGTGGTGTTGTGGGTAATATGGTTGGCAAGAAATGAGCTCATTTTTAAGAATCAGATGTTTTATTCAGAAAATGTAGTATCTCATTGTAGGGCTCACATGAATTTTTGGGAGTTCAGGTAATGCTTCATGTAACTTTTATTTTAATTATATAAAGTTTGTACGGTGACTCCCAACTCGAGATCTCACCCTCTTTTTCAAAAAAAAAAGCCTCTAGGGAGAACATTTCATCACCACGATTAGTGGAAAAGTTTGATCACATCGAGTCGACCTCGTGATTTTCCATCCTTCTCATTTTGGGGTCTCTACATTAAAATCCCTCGTGTTTGTGGTTATGCTTCTGATTGCATCTTGTGATTTGATTTCTTGCTCATTTATTTGTAGAGGTTGTTTATCTTTGTTATTGTGATCAAGGTGCTCGGTTCATTGTTGCATTATCAGTGGATATTTGATCCAACCGAGTGGTACTAGAACCTATTGGTGGTTGACTGGTATAAGTGGGACATTCGTTTTCCCCCAACACGAAGTGCCTCTTGCAGTGATGTCCTTCTCGAATGCCTCCATGGTGTGCTTGAGACATTTGGTCGTCCTATTCACCGAGTGGCACCACTCTAATTCCTTCATACTCCACAAGAGAAGTTGTGATGCCCCGCCCCCATGGGGAGGGTGCCGGATCTAACCCATGGGATCCAGATACTCAGTAATAGTCACATTCATACATCATGATTAACATTCGGAGTGTAAAACATGAATAGTAAAGAATAAAATGCTCCAATAAAATGTATATATTCATGGTTCCCAAAATTTTATAAATTTTCAATAGAATCCACGATATATCTTTACATGACTAGAACTTAAACCACAAAAGCTGCAAAAGTATAACAAGAATAAGTACAACTCTATAAATGAAAGAGTACATGAAGTACGGTACAAACTGTGGGAGCTCCAATCAATATTGTTGCTCAACAACCTACAAAAAGCTCAAGCTCAATACAGCTAAAAAAGCTAACAATAGTAAACTAGCAGGGAGTATAAAAGATTAAAGAGAGGGATGTGCATGTTCTATTTTTATTCTTGTAATTGTTGTTCACTATCCTAACCATTTGTAAAACGATTACTATAAGTTGCACACAATCTACTACTTGTACTCTACAAATGCCAGTATTATCATCTATATAATGAGCTCATTTTACATTATTTATATGAATTGTTGGGGTTAATCATATGTGTATTTGTACATAGGTATACTATTCAAGGCATCTTTCCTTCATTTAGTTGTTGAGTTCAAACTTTAATAATAAAAACTCAACAGTCGCAACATGTGCACTAGAACAACCAACTCAAATCAACAAACATCAATTCCAACTTCAACCCATTTCCCCCAGCTTACTCACTACGAGGGGAATACCCGAGAACGAGTACACCATAGCCAAACGGGATCGCACATGATATACAATTGTGACAAAGTACCATCTTCAACTAGTGCCGAACTAGGGATGCAGACACATCGACTGTACCCGTAGCACTACGTTCAACTGACAGAATCGTGGAACACGCCGACAGACCTGCGGAACTAGAACTAACACTCCATCTAGGACTCACTGGACCACGAGAGTTGCGCCCCACTCTCGGGTATGTTAATTTCTTTGAGCATGACACATACATCCAAATATCAATAAAATGATAATTCGATCTTACTTTTATTTATTAATTAATATTTATTTAAGAACAATATCACACTAATCTCGCTATTTCTATTGTTGGTTAGAGTCCACAATGGTGTAAAATGTGATTACGAATATATGATCATGGATTATTTCTCACAAACAAGTTTATGTCAACCATGTCACCTGCCTACTTCATCGAGGGACTCTGACTACAAACAGCCGAAGGTGCGACACACCACCGAACTCGTCCATTGGGGTTGCGACCTTTACCTTTAAGGTATCTTCATGAGGGCCTAGAGTGCACACCCAATCTCTTGCGACATCTAACTCTATATATCCAATCATAAAAAGATCTTATCAATGTAACGATGATCACCCCAACTAGTAACATGTTCGGAAATTGAAACATTGATGTTGCATTCATACTCTAGGGTCGTTGATTTTATGGTCGTAATTGATTAATACAACATATTTATTTAGTGATCGTCATATATACAACGTTCCTTAAAATATATATTTGTATCTTTGTCTACATTAATCATCACATTAATCTCTGTTGCAATAAACCATTTACTTGTACAACAAATTTGTGAGGCGTCCATTTAAAAAGGAATACTTGTACAATAAACCATCACACCTACAAGCATGTCTCCTCCCCGTGTCGTCGCACCTGCAAGCCCGCCCCCTCAAGCCCGCCTCCTCCCCCCGCACCGCCGCACCTGAAAGCCCGCACCCCTCCCCCACGCCTCCACACCTGCGAGCCCGCCCCCCTCCCCCGCGCCCCCGCACCTGCAAGCTCGCCCCCCTCCCCCGCACCGCCGCACCTGCAAGCCCGCCCCTCCCCCTGCGCCCCCACCTGCGAGCTCGCATCCCTCCCCTGTGCCCCCTCACCTGCGAGCTCGCCCCCTCCCCCGTACACTCGCACCTGCAAGCCCGCCCCCTCCCCCGTGCCCCCGCACCTGCAAGCCCGCACCCCTCCCACGTGCCCTCGCACCTGCGAGCTCGCCCCCCTCCCCCGCACCCCCGCACCTGCCAGCCCGCCCCTCCCCCGGCGCCCCCGCACCTGCGATCTCGCCCCTCTCCCTCGTGCCCCCACACCTACAAGCCCGCCCCTCCCCCCGCGGCCCCGCACCTGCGAGCTCGCCCCCTCCCACACGTCGCCGCACCTGTAAGCCTGCCCCTCCCCCCGTGCCGCCGCACCTGCAAGCCCGCCCCTCCCCCACGCCCCGCACCTGCGAGCTCGCTCCCTCTCCCCCGTCGCAACTGCGAGCCCTCACCCCTCCCCATGTCGACAGTCTCTCCCTATAAGAGCCCCCCTCCTCAATCCGTCATGGAAGCCCCACAACCTGCATTTTTTTCTTTTTTTATTTTTAACTTTTTGATTAATCTTAGTCGTTCGATCACGTATTGGTTTGATTAACTCACTCATATGGTTGAGTTAATGAAGAAAACTAATGGAAGGTTATGGATGTAAAACGGAGTATGTATTCAAGGTTCTGAGTGTAATTCATGATTATAGAGGGTTTCTGGGGTAATTACGAAACTATTCAGGGTTATGGGTGTAAATATCTCTATAATAATTATACCTATTCTTTAAGTGTTAATATTACATCAGAAAAATATGATAAAAATATATTCATGTATATAAAAATAATTTATATTTTATAAATTAATCAATAAAATAATAAAAGCAAAAAATACAAAATGAAACACTTAAAACATAGGTAAATAGACCTATAAATAAAATCATAAAAATTATCTTGTAATAAAACACCTTAAAAAAATAAATAATAATAATATAATTCAAAAAATAATAAATATTTTTTATTTTATACTTTAAAATTAATAAACCATTTATTATTTAATTTTGAATTTCTAAATAATTTTTTGTCTACTTTTTTTGTTGGTCTACGTGGACCAACCAGGTTTCACCTTTGGTTGTCCTCGGTCAACTCTCTGACCGAGGTCCTAGGGTTGTCAGACTTAGGTTTTGACTCATCTTCTCAAGTTTTTCCCAAAGGATCTATGCATCCTTTTGGTTGGGTTTCTTCACCAATATTTCTCCTTGATCCTCGAGCTATCATGCACGCGTGAATTTTTGGGACGGGGAGCCCTGAATCGCATGCGCTCCCTCGTTCTTTGGAGCCACTCCATCTCTTGTACATAACCTACCATGTCACCTTCTTCCCATTTGGAATCCTTTTAGGCCCAACTTTAACCCCCCCCCCCCCCCATGTGGTGCGCCAGATCAAAGTCGGTGATAGGGACTTCTCCAACAGCTTGTAGCGGAGTTAGGCGAGGTTCGAAAGGCATTCCACCATCTCCGGACACCACTGGCTGTGAGGTCCATATCTCGTCGGTTCCGACTGACTTGAGGTACCTTTTCTTACTTTTTAGCTTCATTTTAATTTCTATTATTTCTTACATTTGCTTTTTGTTTTTATTGCGTGAACTGGCTTATTTAACCACCTTCAAAATTCGCCGGAGCTTGATCTCCGACGAACCTCCCACCATCAACAACCATGTTTGCCGACTCACCAGCCACCCCACTTCATTCCTCCTCGCCTTCTCTTCATTCCAGGCCATTCCATACACCCAGATCCCTCACAGATCTGGAGATCAGTGGTCATCATCCATTGTCGCCTGAGACCTCTCCGTCGTACCACATTCCACTCCATTTCACCACGAAAAAACCTCTGGCCCTGTCATTTTTCCTTGTTTGTGCTAAATTGAGGTGTTTTTGGGTCGCAAGAACAACTCCAGGTAGCTCAATCTCTAGGGGTTCCATCAGCAATCCCTCGAACATTTTGGAGCTATCAGGATCATCATCGGAGCAGCAAGAATGATCTGAGCCTACTGGAGGTGAGCTTGGAGGCCGGAAACACGTGATGGACCTGATTGAAACTCACCCAAGGAGAGTTCTTCCTCAGTTCCTCCACCTTCCAGGATCGTTCGATCAGCCCAGTTCTTCCCAAGGAGCAATAACCGTTGTATGCACTTCATCACAGCCCTCCGATCAGTCGCTGGGATCTAGTCCCAACCATTCAGCCTCGAAGCATCATCGTGAAGCCCAGGAGCGACGCATGGCAAGTGGAGCGCGCATCACTGTTGGATTATGCCTTTGAGTGGGTATTTTGTATTCTACACCCAGCAATTTTTAAATTTAAAATTTTGTATATAAACATTCCTTCGTCGTGTTAAATATTTATAATGTTTTCAACACATCATTGCTTTTTGGTCTTCCCCCAACTAACCTCACGTGGCCATCCACGTGAGGTGCGTAGATTTTACAATTGAGCCCATGTTTTTAATTTCAAATATATATATATATGTGTGTGTGTGTGTGTGTGAAAATTATAGAAAGTCCCCTGATCTTTATTTTAATTAAATATATGCCCCTGCTAGTTCAATGATTTTTATGCATTTCTGTTATCTTAAATATATCATATGTGCACAAAAATTATCAAAAAATAGGCTTAAGCTTCTGTTGCAATATATTTTCACGCTATATTTTTTGACTTGCTATTTATGACTTTTTAATATTTATTAAAAATAAAAAAGAGCACACCATTCTTATTTAGCTTTAAAAATACTAATAAAATAAAAATCATTTTGAAAAATTCCAAAAAAAATATTTTGCCTATTTAAGTATTTTGAACCTTCAGAACAAAAATCATTAAAAATGGAAAAAATACATAAAAATTTAAAAACGATGAAATCCTTTATAAAAATCTAAAAGTTTTCTAAAAACTATGAAAATATCATTTTTTTAATTTCTAATTTTCTTTGTATTATTATTTATCTTTAAAAATCAATTTGAAAAACTTTTGACATTATTTGCTATTTTTAATTTCAAATTAATTATTTAAAAATAGAAAAGAAAATATATAAAAATTTAAAAATCACAAAATCCTTTATAAAAATCTAAAATTTTTCTTAAAACTCCAAAAATATCATTTTCTATTTTCTAATTTTCTTTATATTATTATTTATCCTTTAAAATTAATTTGGAAAATTTAGGATATTATTTGTTGTTTTTAATTTCCAAATTAATTTGGCTATTTATTTAATCCATGATTTGAGATATTTTTACTTTAAAAATCCATAAAAATTAGCAAAAATACTTAAAAAATCACAATAAGAGTAAAAAATATTTAAACCCCAAAATATATAATATTATAATATTTTTTTGTTTTATTTATTTCTATATTAGTCCATATTGTATATATAGCCTTATATAATCTATATTATATTTTTAAAAAGACAAAGAAATTAAAAATCAAAAAAATATAAAAAGGAAATAAAAAATCTATAAAACTAAAAATAATTAAAAATAGAAAAATAGAAATAAAAATTAAAAATAAAAATAAAAACCCCACAAAAATACATAGACAACAAGAACACATATTTTTGCATTCACTTGCTTCATTCTCTCGTTTGCTCCCTATGTTCGACCTCTATATACTTGCACATATACATATATATTGTAGAGTTATAATAAATTTTAATTCCACAAATTTTCTTTTCATTTCTTAATTCTTATTGTGGGTTAAATGCTGATTTTATAGGGTTTCTTGAGCGGTCACCACAACGACTTTGTCTTCACCTTGTGAGGACATATTTCATCTTCGAAAAACCTTAGTTATCAAATGGCACCGATACCGGGGAGCAACGTCATGTAGATTGGTTTTTACCCGTGTCTTCTTACTTGTCTATATTTTATTTTATTTATTTTCTATTTTATTTGCTATTATCTATTGAACTGTCTAACTACCCTTTTTGTTGACTTTGCTGTGAGGATCTCCGATCGCCCTCTTTGGAGCGCCTGCGCACCCTTTTCTGATTTTTTTTGTGTAATTGAGCCCTAGTTGTAGGATCTACTTGTCGATATATTAAGGTGAAACACTTAATTACCATTGCATGCGTCTATAGACTCGTTTGGACTTAGTAAAAATTTTAAAATTGCTATTTAATTGGACTTGAAACTGCGTGCTGACAGAGATCGCATACAACACGTGCAGGACCAGTTATGGCGGGCATCGAGTGGCATCGAAGATCGGACCTTGGTCTCATTTTCTGGATAAGTAGCATATTGTTCTTCACATTAATAGTATATTCTCACCTAGAGATATTTCATCAGCTTTTTATTTGCATATAGATAGGTTGCAATTCTACTTAGCATCCTTGCATGAAGAGAGATGGAGGCAAGGTGAGCATTTTTCTGTTTAGTATTCATCATCATTTTCGTCTCGCATTTCTTTTTCGCTCTCTCCCTCTGATTTTGATCACTTAGGTGCTAAAAAGAATTGACTCCTCATCATGCTTGTGCATTTTCATTAAAAATATAAAAAAAGTGACAATCAATAAAATCGGTATTGTTAGTATTACTCGACCCTAAAATACATCAAAAAGAAAAATCATTGTCTTGGGAAGAGTAACCCCCTCATTGTATTCATTTTAAATTGCTTACGTACACACTAAAGTTAGTGCCCCAATCTCAGGCCCCCTGATTGTGCAATTTTTGTCTTCTCACCTAAGTCTAAAATTTGACAAGGTTAAAAGATCGAACTTTCACGCTCTTCACTGTGTCGAGTAGGTGAATTGAGGGGTTTGTTTTGTGTATAGTTGTTTGTGATTGCATGTATGCATACTAGATCTTCTCTGCGCACTTGCACCTTTTTCTCACATCTCTTGATTTGACTCCGTGCTCTCCCGATCATTTTCCTTTTGTTTCAGAGATGGCCGACTGGAGTGAATTTTATTCTAACGTTGCGGATCCCTAATACTCTCCAATCGGTCCACCTCCATTTTACCAGGAGGACTTTGCTCCTGATTTTTGTACATATCCGCCTCAGCCATAGTTCAGACCTTAGATCTCTACCCACCACCACCACTCTTACACTACCCACCATCTTGCCCACCTGAGACTGATCTGTTAGAGTCATCTCTCATGGAGTCCACTCTTGAGCACTTGACTCGGATGATGGAGCATATGAGACAAAGGATTGACGACCTCACTAGCATAAATAAGAGCCACCATGATGCCTTACCATTTGATGATATGAGTTCATTCGAGGATTCTTATAAGAACTTGTGATCGCTCAAAATACACAAAATAAGAAAATTTTGAAAATACAAAAAGATGTCGGGAGACACATGGTTGATTCATCTTGTGAGGAGAGGGCCCACTTGCAAAATCATTTTACCACACACTCACTCACACCAGTTCTCACCCTTGACCCCAAGGATGATACTGTACAGACTGCTCTTAGTAATCCTTGTGTATATGCTGACTCTGATCTCTTTCCTTGTATGGAGGAGGTCCAAATATTCAAAAAAAAATGTTGACTGAATCTGAAGTGGTGGCTGCTATTCATGAGATCATTGATGCTCCACTTCGCCAGGACATGACCCGATTATCTTCTCATCAACCCAAGAAGAGAAAGCAAAGGAGCATATCTGAGCATCATATCTTGACCATGGCCACTGCCCACGTCATCACCTACGGTCCATCCTCTAGGAAAGGAAACACTGCTACACCATTCATTAGATTCACTATCTCTGATTATTCATGTGATCACACTCTCCTTGACGGTGATGCTTCAACTAGCATAATACCCTTCTCGTTGGTACAGTCTCTTCGCTTAAGGCCTCTCAAGAAAATCAGGATGACCGTTCAATTCGATGATGGATCAAAAAAGAGATCAAAGAGTATCTTAAAGAACATTGTCATTTGGATTCAGAGCATGAGCTACATTGTTGACTTTGTTGTATTGTCCATGAAGACCTCCACCACTGGGGAGCATTCTCTAATCATATTGGGATGATCATTTCTCACATCTGCGAGAGTCATTATTGATTACGAATCAGGAGAGATTCGCTTCCATCATGATGACGGGAGTATTGTGATCATCACTGCACCTACTGCCGACCAGAGACCTGCACTTGATGTGACTACACCTGCATTAGCCGACCTCGAGGCCTATGACCTATCTGCTTATATCAGGGAGGTTTTCTATATGACCGATAATGAGACCCGAGAATTCCTCCACAGGGAGGAAGACTAAGAAAGCATAGACTTTGGAGTTTCCTCTTGCTATGATTGGTATTGTATCGATGAGATCTGTAGGATTGACACGATTGATATCATTGAGTGGAGGGCAAACATTGTAGAGACTTGATGAGGGTGAATTTGATTTTATTGCTTTTATCAATAAATTTGAACCTTTTGATGATATTGATGATCCAGTTGAGATCTTAGAGGACGAACATGACCTTACTACTTCCATAGATGAGTTTGTTCCCTTTTGTTTTGACCTACCTGAGACACTCAAGGCCGGACCTAGGCACACTTCTTCCACTGACCCATATGAGCCTTCTCACCTGAGGATTGTTGAGGATACCTTCCAGGTCGATCCTAATCGGTTTGTGTCTACTAAGGACCATGATATTGTCCTGCACCTTGTCAGATCCATTCCTCAGTAATCACGCAAGAAAGTCAGCTTTCTACCTTTTTGATTCTTTGTATATCCATCTTTTTGTATATTCGCTTTCGTTTTACCTATGTCCATCCACCGTTTCACTCATCCACCCCATTTTCGTGTGTTGCCTTGCTTAGGACGTATTGTATCCTAAGTAAAAGGGGGATGGATGAGCCAAGTGTTCTTTCTTCATCACTCTTGTTGTTTCCCTTACTTAGGGCTCTTTTACCCTAGTTTAGGGGCAGTGATGCTTACATTCTCTTCAATCCTTTCGTCTATCTTCATCTGTCTTTTCTTCTTTTCGTTTTCATTTTTCTTTTTCTTCTAAAGGTCTCGTCCATTTTTGACAGTCTACTATACTTAGAACGTACTTTGTCCTAAGTATAGTGGGTGGGCACCTCGGGTTCTTTCATTCTTTTATCCCCTTTACTGTCTCCTCTTCTTGTCTATACTTAGGGATATATTACCCTAAGTATAGGGGGAGACTGATCGATTTGTGATCTTTTCATTCCCACCATTGACCATCCCTGCCTTGTGTACAGTCTGATATACTTAGGATTAGTTGGTTCTAAGTATAGGGGGACGGTCGAATTCTCATTCTTTCATTTCTTCATTCGTTTATTCTTAGGCTTTACTATACTAAGTACGACTTATATCTTATTTTCTATCTCTGAACTATGAGGACATAGCTCAAGCTAGGTATAGGGGGTCTTATATACTGTGTATATACTTCAACCATAACTCGTACTTTTGCATTTTCAATAATTATGGCTAAATTGTTATATAAAGTACTATATTTATATATTATAAAATCCATTAAAATCAGCTAATAAAAATTGTGTATTATTCCTCAAATTCTTTTTGTATATACTGATTAATAAATTAGGTAAAATATTTTTTGCAAAATATTTGAAAAATAGTTTGAAAATATTTTTGAAAAATCGTTCGAAAACTATTTGGAAAATATTTTGTTAAATATTTTCAATCTTTTAAAATTATTTTGCTTGTGAAAATTTCATTTCTTTGTGTGAAATAAAAATGTTTTGAAAAACTATTTGCAAATGATTTGGAAAATTGTTGCAAAAATATTTTTAAAAAATCTATATTGTTTGAAAAACCTTTGCAAAATGATTTTTGAAGGCTTGTAAATATTTGAAAAATTATTTTGGACTTTAGTTTTCAAAAATGTTTGTAAAATTATTTTCAGATAAGCTTGAGGAATATATAAATCACACAAAAATTATGTATTAATTGCGTAAATATATCTATAAAATTAACTAACATATCATGTGTAAATTATTAAAAAAACCTAATTCTAGTAAATAATTAATGCATCCTCGTGTAAATATTTGTACCTATCTTTTATTTCAAAATCTTTTATTTTGAAAGATCTCAAAAACATTTGCAAAAACCAAAAATTCCAAAAACATTTGCAAAATATTTTTGAAAAATCCCTAACAAGTTCAAAAGTTTGAAAATTGCATCACAAAAATATTTTCTGCATTGTGCATAGCATCTGCATTTTTCGGATTGAGTTTGATAATTGAACAAGTCTAAGTAAAATCTGAAGATTGGAGCTTAGTTGGACCTTAAACCTACCTAATCACAGGAACCTTATAGGAACTGGAATTGAGGTACTTCAAGTCTGGTTGACTTAATTCTTTGAGAATCGTGAGACTTGGTTCAATGTATTCTTGACTGCCCAAGTAGAATATTTCAGAGCGCACACACGACTCTTGTTGATAATGACCTAACTTGGACACCTGCACCTTTCACTTAGCTCAACTCAGTTGAAGTGGTGAGGGGATTGAATTTATCGGTATGAGACACACATGAGTGGAAACATTTGTCCTCGTCTAGGGAGGGAAGTGTACCCCAACCCGTCCATTAGCAGAGACATCTAAAGACAAGAGAGTGTGGGTTACAATAATGCCTCGAAGGAGAGATGATCTACTAGCTCAAGAGGAAAAACTCCTTATGTAAATGTTGTTGTATATTATATTTAAAAAAACTCCAAAAAAATAGACAGACCTGATTGAAAATAAAATTCCCGTCGGAGTGTACATATTTGTATAGTCAATAAGCAAGCTTGAGCTTCAAAGTTATATGTATGTGAGCATGCAGCTATATGACTTGGCTACACTGGTCAAGCATCCTAGGATAGGTAGCTACACTGGCTACCATCCATTCTCTTATCTACCCTCTCCTCTTAAGCTGATTGTCACTTGAACTTAGAAGGGAATACCCCGCTCCTCGAGGAAAGAGTTGCTGGATTGGGGAATCATTGGGTTGTCATATTGGAGAAGTCGGTCTCTTTATCATTTCAGTTGAGGGGAGCCACTAATGTATACACTGTACAAGTGAGATTCATACTCATAAGGGTTTGCGTATGAGTTGAAGTATTCTAACCTGGCTATTGAGGAGACTTGAGCAGAGTTTTGGGATTCTCGAAGGTTGTTGTGTTTCAAATCCGTTTTCCAATAAGATTCCGACCGCACCTAAAATCCAAAGGTCCGACTTGAGCTTCAAACTTTGATTTTGTGAAGATAAGTTTAAGAATTAAATTTAATCCACTTTCTTTATTTTTCTTTTCTTCTTTTTATTTTTCTGCACTTATTGCATAAGTGTTTGCTAAGGACTGGCAAAGGAAAGTATAAAGGGATGATGAATCTCCATTTCATCACCTTTATTCTATCATTTTGACATTAAAAACCCTAGTTAATGCATGTATATAGCATTATTTTACACAAATTAAAACTCATTATTTATTCCATTTATTGTATATAAAATACATTTTTAAAGTCAAAATTATAAAATAAAGAAAATAAAAGAAAAAGAATAAAATACCAAAGGTATTTTATGACCCTAAAGCCCAAGACCGATTCATCTTGATGACTGGGTCGACAAGGAATGAAGTAGGCGGAGATAAGGGCCAATAAACCCATTAAATTCCATTTATTAATTCATCAATAACTCATTTTTTAGACCTATTTTATTTTCTATTTTTTATACCTCAAATAAAGAAACTTTGTACACGAAAGTTGTAGATAATAATATATAGAAAAATATTAGAATACTAATTTTTATAATTATAAAATACATGAAAGGTGTGAAAGTTAGATTTTGGACCAATATTGTATAGTTTACCTATATAAAATATTCATTTTATTTATTCTTTATTATTTTTATAATTTTATTATTTTGTAAATAATATGTATAGCATATGTATATAATAAAACTAGAATAAAACCACAAATAAAATATAAAAATAAAATAATCCACAAAAATACATAGATGAATATACAATACATATACCTATATAATAATTATACCTTTTTATTTAAGTGTAAATATTACATCAGATTAATATAATAAAAATATATTCTTGTACATAAAATAAGTATAATTTTATAAATTAATAAAATAAAATAATAAAATATAAAAAAATACAAAATAAAAATAAAACACTTAAAACATAGGTAAATAGAATTATAAATAAAATCATAAAAATTAACTTGTAGTAAAACACCTCGAAAAAAATAAATAAAAATAATAATATACTTAAAAAATAAGAAATCATTTTTATAACTTAAAATTAATAAAATAATTTATTATTTAATTTCAAATTTCTAAATAATTTTGATCTGCTTTTTCCTGGTTGGTCCACGTGGACCAACCAGGTTTCACCTTTGGTTGACCTCGGTCAACTCTCTGACCGATGTCTTAGGGTAATCAGACTTAGGTTTTGACCCGTCTTCTTAATTTTTTCCCATAGGATCTATGCATCCTTTTGGTTGGGTTTCTTTACCAATATTTCTCCTTGATCCTCGAGATATCACACGCGTGTGAATTTTTGGGACGAGGAGCTCTGAATCGCTCGTGCTCCCTCGTTCTTTGGAGTTGCTCCATCTCTTGCACATGACCTACCCATTTACCTTCTTCCCATTTGGAATCCTTTTGGGCCCAGCTTTGACCCCCTCTCTAGTGCTCCGGATCGAAGTTGATGACAGGGACTTCTCCAACAGCTTGTAGCGGAGTCAGGCGAGGTTCGAAGGGCATTCCACCATCTCTGGTCACCACGGACCGTGAGGTCCATATCTCGCTGGTTCCAACCGACTTGAGGTAACTTTTCTTGCTTTCTAGCTTCATTTTAATTTCTAGATTTATTTCTTGCATTTGCTTTCTATTTTTATTACATGAACTAGCATAATTAACCACCTTCGAAGTTCGTCGGAGCTTGATCTCTAGCAAACCTCCTACCATCAACAACCATGTTTGCCAACTCGCTAGCCACCCCGCTTCGTTCCTCCTCGCCTTCTCTTCATTCCAGGCCATTCCATACACTAGATCCCTCAAGGATCTGGAGATCAAAGGTCATCCTCCGCTGTCACCTGAGACCTCTCTACCGCATCGCATTCCGCTCCATTTCACCGTAAAAAAAAACTTTGGTCCCATCATTTTTCCTTGCTTGTGCTAACCCTGCAGGTGACAGAGCGTGAAGCCTCGATTGAGGCATTTTTGGGTTGCAAGAACAGCTCCAGGGGTTCCATCAGCAATCCCCCAGACATTTTGGAGCTACCAGGACCATCGCTGGAGCAGCAGGAATGATCTGGCCCTACTAGAGGTGTTCTTGGAGGATGGAGATGTGTGTTGGACCTGATCGAAACTCGCCAAATGCAAGTTCTTCCTCAGTTCCTCCTCCACCTTCCAGGACCGTTTGATCAACCTAGTTCTTCCCAAGGAGCAGTAGACATTAGATGTGCTTCATCACCACCCTTTGATCAGCCGCTGGGATCTAATCCCAGCCATTCGGCCTCGAAGCGTCACCGTGAAGCTCGAGGGCGACGTGTGGCATGTGGAGGGTGCATCACCGTTGGATCGTATCTTTGACTGGGTATTTTGCACTCTACACCCAACGATTTTTGTATTTAAATATTTAGTCTATAAACATTCATATGTCATGTTAAATAGTTGTAATATTTTCAAAACAACCGTGCACTTTATTTTTATTGCTTTTTGGTCCTCCGCTAGCTCACTTCACATGGCCATCCATGTGAGGTGCGTGATTTTGCACTTGAGCTCATGCTACTTTTTATATTTCATTTTGGCCCAAGAATTTATAATTCCAGTTATATATTTTGGTAAAAAAATACAGAAAGGCCCATGATCTTTATTTTAATTACATATATGCCCCTATCAATTCAGTGATTTTTTGTGTATTTCTTCTATTTATTAAATACATCATCCGCGCTCAAAAAATTACTAAAAAAATAGAGTTAAGCTCATGTTGCAATATATTTTCACGTTACATTTTTAGATTTGCAATTTAGAACTTTTTAATATTTATTGAAAATAAAAAAGATCACACTTTTTCCCTGTTTAGCTTTAGAAATACCAAAAATATATATAATCATTTTGAAAAAAAATTCCAAAAATATATTTTGTTTATTTAAGTATTTTGAACCTTCAGACCAAAACTCACTAAAAATAGATCAAGAAAATACATAAAAATTAAAAAATCACAAAATCCTTTATAAAAATCTAAAAAAATCTAAAAACTCCAAAAATATCATTTTCTATTTTCTATTTTCTATTTTCTTTATATTAGTATTTATCTTTTAAAATTGATTTGGAAAATTTTGGACATTTTTCTATTTTTTATTTTCACATTAATCCGATCTATTTATTTAATCCATGATTTGGGATATTTTTGTCTTTAAAAATCCATAGAAAAAAATGGCAAATATACTTAAAAATCATAAAAATAGTAAAAAATATTTGAAATCCAAAAATATTTAATTTTGTAATTTCTATTTATTTTTTATATTTATATCTGTATTTATCCATGTTGAATATATAGACTTATATATTCTATATTATATTTTAAAAAGAAAAAGAAATTAAAAACGAGAAAATATATAAAGAAAATAAAAAATATATAATTTAAAACAATTAAAAATATAAAATTAAAAAAAAGTCAAAAATCAAAAATTAAAAACCTACAAAAATACATAGACAACAAGCACACATTTTTGCAATCACTTGCACCATTCTCCCATTTGCTCCTTGTGTCCGACCTCTACATACTTGCACACTATACACATCTATTGTAGAGTTATAATAAATTTTAACTCCACAAATTTTGTTTTTCATTGTTTGATTCTTATTGTGGGTTAAATGTTGATTTTTTTAGGGTTTCTTGAGCGGTCGCCACAACGACTTTGTCTTCGCCTGTGAGGACATATTTGACCCTTGAAAAAACTTAGTTATCATTAGGCATCACTAAAAAGCTACCACAAAATTATTATATCACAGTTTATGCTACAAGAATCTCATATATCTCTATGGCATTTTATTATTGGGAACTATGAAGAATGTGTGAAACCAACAACAATGAGGAAAGGAAAGTTCATTGCACATATACATTCTTATGCAACCATTGATATGTAATTTCAAGTCCCTAACACACATCTAATCCATTCACTTAACAAGAAATACATCAAAACATCCTTTATTCCAACCATTTAAAATTAGTATGCATGTCGATTTAAGATATATACCATGTAGCTTTCTTTTATTTCTTTGGGACATGAACAATTGGCAATTTTCACATCAAAGGAAAAAGCCAATCCAACAAGAGGGACACGAAGGTCCGTGGAATACAATAAAAGGGAATGGGATCGTACCTATATGGGTATTCTTCCATGTAATATCATGTCTTCGTTATAAGCCGTCTCCCATATATTTTTACAGTTACAATAACCTCTAAATCACAAAAATATTTTCTTAGATCTAACTCATAAATAAAATCACCAAATAGATGGAGAGTGGGAGATGATCTGTCAGAACAAGTGAGTGGAACTAAACACATGACCACACTCTACTTGAGAAATATTTTTTTCCAGGATCCACTCATCCCATTAATTCTACTACACACTACAAGTGATCCAACAAATTGATGGTCCAAAATGCCTAAAATATAGCTTGTAAACAGTATAATTGCTCTCAATAACACGTACAAATCAGCAATTCAAAATACTTAAACTGAGTTCTGTTCTTCCTCCCCGTTTTTGAGATTTTTCTGCCCCTGGAGCAGGACCTGGTATACCAAGTCATGTAAAATACATTTTTCTGATGGCTTTGAAGGCATAAGATTCACAGTCTTCCACTATAGCCAGTAATGGAATAGAGTTAGATCAGGAACTACATTCTCTCAATGATATCTCCATCCATACGAAATTTTCAGTTCATTTTCATTACAGCGGATACCAAATTTGTATCCACGGGTTATGAACAAAATCTAAACGGGATAAAATATTTGACCAAATTCTTACTGTGAGGATATTCGTTCCCTATTCTGTTGGATCTGATCGTAATGGGTGGTCTCTCATTCAATTTGAAGTGTAATCTGATATTAATGGCTCGCCTCCAAAGTGTTCTGGTTTACTTCCAGAGCAACTTTTCTGATTAACAGTCATCCCTCAGAACTAGCAGAAGCTGAATCTCATACAATTCAAACAATATGAGAATGACTTCATGTGATACAATGATGTTCAAATTGCCTTTGATAAGCCTGTCGACAAATCTAAATTCTTGACTTGTTTTGCAGCAAAGCTAAATACTCAAGATAAAATCTTTGCATGCAATTTACTTCAAGAGCTACAAGACCCAATCCTCATTTCTGTCAGCAGAGATCAAATCTCACACGGGATTTCTGTACATATATATCAAAGAAGAGGAAGGAGGGAAAAATCCCAAAAGAAAAAACATGATGGGTTGCATACCATTAAGCATCAGAACCCTCTGGGAGCAGAGCTCTCCCTTCCCACATCCCCCTCCTTCCCCTTCTCCGCCATGAACAGGCAGTAATCGGCAATCTCCCTAAACTTGGGCACGCTCCTGAGATCAATCTTGGTGCCATCTTTGAGAGTGATCACTATATCACCCCACTCGCCGATGAACCTCGGCACCACCTGCACGTCCTGGATGGAACTGTACGGGAAGTCGCTGCGGTCCTGCCCGGTGAAGCCGGAGACCACGGTGACCCTGAGGTCGGTGAACCGGTAGCGGAGGAAGAAGGCACGGGAGACGGCGGCGATGGTGAGGGGGAGCCAGAAGAGGGTGAAGCCAAGGAGGAGGTTGGTTACGAGGTCTCCGTAATGTGCGCCGCCGTCGAAGAAGACACGTTCGGAGGAGGATGAGGGAGGGGGGTTGCGAGTGGGAGTGGGGGTGGTGGTGGGGTTGTTGGGAGGGGAGGAAACGAGGATTCTGGATATGGGTCGCTTTGCATTCGAGAGAAGGGGCAGGAGGGGATGTTGGCGGTGGGTGGCGGTGGTGGTGAAGGTAGAGAGGGGAGGCGGAGGCGGGGAGGCGGAAGCCATTGCAACTGTCAACTTGGAAGGGTGGGGAGGTGCTTTGTGGTGGAGGAGGTGGTGCCGCGATAGGTTATGTGCGGTGCCACGTATGCTGGATAAGGCATAGGTACTGGCTGCTTCTTCGGTAGACTCTGGATGGACGATCTGATCTAATTGTGAACCGACGGTGGATGACTACCAGTACCTGTGTTTCAAAGGTTTTAAAAATCGAACTGAATCCGTCGATTCAACCGGCTAAATCAAGAATCGAAAGAAAAATGATCCAATCATCCGATTTTTATTCAGAAAATAAAAATCAATCAAAATCGGACAAAATTCGGTTGGACCGCTTAAACCCGATTAATACATTTAAACAAAACACCGGTTCAACCATCCATCTTTTACAAAAATAATTTTTGATAATTTAATAAAATATAGAGTTAAAATATTCATAATCTACTATCATTCTAACTGTAATTTAGTACTCTTTTATCTTTTCTCCTTCCACATGTGTCAATGACCGATTATCACCTCTCTTGTCCCGCCATACTAGCGTGGCCTTTCTTCTCACATATTGCATGTGTTTATCTACTTCCAACAACAATAAAGGAAGAATGTCTTGTCATAGTTATGCTACTAGAAGTAACAAATTAAAAACACTTGTTATTAATTAAAGTTTAAATAGTTTTAAAATTATTAATTTTATGCATCACATACATATGATTTTTTACAAAATATGTTTATTTTGCCCTTTCAAGTTTTCTAATAGAATTTATACCCCTAACATTTAGCAATGTCTTTTGTGCTCCTATATTATTAAAAAAATCAACAATATTATCTTTGTGTTGGTATAATATAGGAGCACGCGTATACTAATAAAATGTCACTACCATCCATTTAGTAAAAATATAAGGGGCGTACACTTGTAAAAAAAAGTAGTATAAGTGTTATTGGAAAAACTTGGAAGGACACGAGTACATAGATCCAATGAAGATATGATGTAGCATTTTTTCATATTTATTTGTATGTACTACTGGTCTAACTCGGTTCGACCCAGTTAAACCATACGAACCAAACCAACAGTACAACGGTTCGGTCTTTTCCGATTTTTATGAAGCGACCGATCGATCCCATTGGTCCGACCATAAAAATCAAAAACCGATTTTTTTTACTTATCCGATTTGATGTCTGGTTCGATTTTTAAAACCTTGGCTTTCAACCACAGGAGTCCAAGGTTGGATGTACAATCAGGATGCAGCAGGTGTTACTATTAAAGGGGACCGTTCCATGGGATTGGACGGCCCTTAGGAGGTTGATTATTTCAAGCACTTTAGAAGAGTTATCTCATCTTTATCGGACGATCCTTTGTAATACAGTATCTGTTGTATTACAGCAGATAGTTCGTTCCATGGATTGTATGCTATAGAGATTAGAGAATACAGCAGACAATCCATTCCTTGGATTGTATGCTATAGAGATTAGAGATGAACCAGAAGGTTATGTTATTTTTTTGTTTGGTAAGAAGGTTGGATTTGTGCTATATGGAAAATTCTTTTCTAAAAAAATGGAAATTGGATTTTATGCTATTAGTCCAAAGAAGGGGTTGTTGGCTCGATAAATTATGGACTTCCTTTTTTGTTTGAACCGTTGGTGTGCATGTGCTTTGCAAGGTGGAAGTGGATCGTCTTTTGTATTTTATTCTACAATAGAAGTGTTGCAGTTTTTTTTCTGTGAAATCGATTTCAAAAATCCAACTGTGTAGATTGAATCTATGATTAATGTTTTACATATACCGACCTAAGTTTGCTCAAATTCGATGATTATAGCTATTTTATCTTAACGGTCATTTGGCCAATCCATTTTTGAATGGGTTTTAAATTCCTTAAAAGTTGACATTTATGTTAACCATTAAGAAGAAATAACTACAAGCATCGGATTTGAGCGAAATTTGGTAGGTGTATAGAACAGTAATCGTATATTCAATCTACATGGATGGATTTGCGCAATCAATTTCTCAAAAATAAACACAACATCGTTGCTGTAGAATAGGCTACAACTGAGGATATGCTCCCTTGCAAGGTATGCTTATTTGAGTTGGGTGCAATATGAGGAATATGAAAACAATGGAAAGTCAATAGTTTGGAAGTGAAAAGGAAGCATGAAGATAAGTGCTTCTACAATTTCAAAATGCAGTATATACATTA
The DNA here is from genome assembly GCA_037367405.1 of Ottelia alismoides. Taxonomy (NCBI): domain Eukaryota; kingdom Viridiplantae; phylum Streptophyta; class Magnoliopsida; order Alismatales; family Hydrocharitaceae; genus Ottelia; species Ottelia alismoides. Next base: position 1,670,438 of record JAZKJV010007734.1, read on the forward strand.
TGATAGGGAATAAAGGTAGTTGACACTTTATTTATGATTTTCAGGATGTCATTCGAAGTCTCCAAATTAGCACATGTTTGTAAAATTCCAAGGAGAAGCACATCAATGATAACTTGAAGAAATTTAAACAGTTTGTGTAATATAATGACATATTATAGTGATGTTTATGAAAAATATACTTTTTTAGGCGATCACCTAATAGGTGTTGTTGGACACTTTGGCATGACTTGAGTTTCCTATGTATTCATGATGGTGTTAACGGTGAAATTTCATCTTAATATGTGTTGGTGATAGCGTAAAAATCTCTTCCAATTTGATTTCTGTCAATCTCCAAATTGGTAAAAAAATTAACTATTTCTCAAGATTTTTTGTATATTGGCATATGATGTGATCGGGGACAATTGTGCCCTTTTTTTTTGCAAAATCGACTTTACAAATCAAATTGTATGGCTTGAATCCTATAAATATTGTTCTGCATTCATGTCCAATTTCTTCTTAATCAGATAATTATACCTATTGTGTCTATATTGTCATAACAGTCAAAGTTTTGATCATTTTTTAAAGGGATTTTTAGACCCATAACTCTACAGTACTTTCATATTGATATTCGTAATTTTGAATGATCACGAATTACATCTAGAATCCTGAATTATATATATATCTTACACACATGCCCCTCTGTTAGTTTGTCTACTAACCCAACCAAATCTTTGAGTTAATCTAACCTATATTCAATCTAACAACCACTGAAAACACCAAAAAAGACATCCAACACCCTTGTTGCACTCCCTCCTCCTCTCTTGCCATCTTCCTCAGTCCCCTCCCCCTCCGCCCCCACTACCTCTAGCCTCTTTAGCCACCACCTCCTCCTCCCCTTCCTTCAACCCATCATGCCCCTCCCTTTGTCGCCTTATCTTCCTTTTCTTCCATCCCAACCCCCTCTGTCCACCTCCTTCCTTGGCCCATTACTTCGCCCCTTCTAGCCCCCTTCTTGGAAGTCGCTATCTTGATTGTAACGCCCCCTCCCTCAACTCTTGATTCCTCCCCACCAATAGAAGAAGAGGGGTTGATTGTGACTGCCTTACTTTCGATATAGGAAGCAATGATGAGACTTGAGCTCTTGTCTATTTAAGAACAAAGAAAACCATGTCCTTTTACATTAAAGGTGTATTGTGACAATGTTGGAGTTTGTTGGGATTCGTTTTGGGCTCTGATGCTTACCATCAGATGGTAGGTCATATGTGCTGGGAGAGGTATGTTGGGAACAGATTGTCTGTATAGATCGAATCACGGAAAAATTACCAATGTTGATAAGCGGATCCTGCACGGTATATCAACAACAATTATGGAAGAAATTTTCAACTAAAGAAAATCAAACACAGATGCACGGATTTAACATGGAAAACTTTCAATGTGAGGAAAAAACCAAAGAGTTGATCGCAACCCAAAACCAAGCACTATGGCCGAAATAATCTCCTGTGAGGGGCTTACAGAATGTCATGCCTCTATACGATGCTACAAATCATCAAATAATGGGATAATAATAAAGAGGAGAAATATCACCAAAATGATGAATCAGTCGCCAAACTGTAGGGAAGAATTTGGGAAGAACTGCTCCAAAGGTTACTCCCTCCAAACTTTGCGTCAACCACGAACCTTCTTTCTTCTTCCTATCTCTCTCTCTCTTATTTCTTTCTTGTGCTAGGAGAGCTTGTGTTGGGATGATCCTGGTATGCACCTCATACCCCCTATTTATACTCCATGGAGATGAGCAAATAACGAAACATGAATTCCTACTTCCAATAGGATTAGGAAAATATGACTCCTAATCCTAAAAGGTAATTGATCTCCTTCTCCAATTAGTTTTGATTTTTTTTTCAAAAAGGACTACCAATATCATGTATATATAGACTAGGTTCCCACAAGGAGGGGAACCCATCCAACAAATCCCCCCCCCCCCCCTCGACGATGTGGAAACTACTCCAAACATGCAAGGGAGCAGCATCTCTTGAACTTTCCAAGCAGTAAAGTCTTTGTCATCATATCAGCACAATTATCATGTGTGAATCTTATCAAGTACAAACTACTTCGATTCTAATACATCACATATCCAATGATATCTGACATCGATGTGCTTCGATATTTCATGGAATGTAGAATTCTTGCCAAGGTGAATAACACTCTGACTAATATAGTAAAGCACGTACTTGTCCTGATGAAAATCAAGTTTTTGCATGAACTTCTTCATCCACGGCAACTCCTTGCATGCCTCTGTAGCTGCAATGAACTCATTCTCTGTAATGGATAATGCAACACACTTCTGGAGACGAGACGGCCAAGAAACTGCACCACCTGCAAATGGACATCATGTAACCTGTTATGGATCTTCTCCCATCAATGTCACCCACCATATCTGAATATGTGTATCCAATAAGAATAGGCTTCTCTGCTCCAAAGCAAAGAGTTAATTGTTAGTACCTCGAAGATGTCTCAAGATCCATTTAACTACATCCCAATTAGGGTTGGCTATCGAGCTTAACGAGCCGAGCCAGGGCTGGGCTCGGGCTCGGGCTCGATAAGCCCAATTGGGCTCGAGCTCGGGATCGATCGAGCCCATCCAAGCTTGGCTCGGGCTCGAGCTCGGTGGGCTCGAGCCCTTATCGAGCCAACTCAGGTTCGATAAGCCTTGAGTCGAGCCCTTTATCGAGCCTGGTCTGGACTCGAGCCTATTCTGGCTCGTTAAGGAAATAGGTGTTTTTTTGGTGAAAAAATGTTTTACCTGGGCTCGAACCCAAGACCTCCTTTTTAAAGAACGTCCACCTTACCAGTAGGCCACCATCCGAGTTGTATATAAAAGTTAAATTATGATATATATATTGTAGCATTCTACTTGTTAATAAAAAAGGAAAAAATACTAAATATCTAACTATAACCTAGATTAACATAGATAAAAGGTAGAAAATTCAAGTCCACAACATAGTCCACCCAACATTGTTGTTACATAAACAACATAAACACATAATCCACCATTAATAATGTTGCAAAACTAATACAAATAAAAATAAAAATCATTGTAGTTTCACAAATAGAATATATATATATTCCTTATCGAGCCTGTTATTGAGTTATCGAGCTGAGCAGGGCTCGGCTCGATAATCTATCGAGCTCAAAAATCTGGTTCGGGCTCGACTCAATAGCTTAATGAGCCAAGCTCACGAGCCCTTATCGAGCCGGGCCCAAGCCTGGCTCATCGAGCCGTGACTCAATAGCCAGCCCTAATCCCAATGATGTTTTCCTGGATTTGAGATGAACCTGCTAACAACTCCCATTGCATGAACAATATCTGACCTCGTATAAACCATGACATACATGAGACTACATGTGGCTGATGCATAGGAAACTCTTTCAATATCTTTCTTCTCTGCATTGTTCTGTATGCTATCTTTGAAACTTAACTTCAAATATGCTCCAAGAGGGGTGCTAGATGGCTTTGCCTTCTCCATATGAAATCTTTGAAGTACCTTCTCAATGTACTTCTCTTGTAAAAGCTGAAGTTCCCTTTCTCCCCTACCTCGAGTGATCTTCATCACAGTATTTCACTTGCATGCCCCAAGTCCTTCATAGCTTAGGACTTGCTCAACTCCTTCTTCAAGTCAGAAATTCTCTCTCCATCGTTGCCTACAATCAGCATGTCATTAACATAAAGCAATAAAATGATGAAATCATCACCTGAGAATTTCTTCATGAACACACAATGGTCTGAAGTGATCTTGAAGTAACCATGCTCCCCCATGAACGAGTCAAGCTTCTTGTACCACTGCCTGGGCACTTGCTTCAAGCTTTATAGATACTTCTTCAGTCTCAAACATAGTCTTCCTTACGTTTGATTGTAAAATCCTCAGGGTGCAACATGTGGATTTCCATCTCAAGGTTACCATGGAGGAAAGTTGTCTTCACATCCATCTGTTAAACCTCCAAATCAAGACTAGTTGCCAAGCTGAGAATCACCCTGATAGAAGATATCTTCACCGCAGGAGAAAAGATCTCCTCAAAGTCAACTCCCTTCCTTTGGTTAAAACATTTCACAAAAAACCTAGCTTTGTACCTTGGGTTTGTAGAGTATTCATCATGTTTCACTCTATAAATCCACTTGTTTCTCAATACTCGCTTGCCTTTGAGCAACTTGATAAGCTCAAAGGTATAATTTTCATGAAGGGACTCCATTACCTCTTTCATAGTTTCTATCAATTTCTCCTTGTTTGCATCTTGCAAGGCTTCTTCATAGCATTCAGGTTCTCTATTGTCTGTCAACAAAATGTACTTATGTGCAGAATATCTACCGGAGGGTCGCCTCTCCCTCATGGGTCTCTATGGCAGGAGAGCTTCAGAAGAAGAAGGGCTCTCATCTTCCTACCCACCATCATCACCACTGTCATCTGTATCATTATCACCAAGAGTGGAGATCTGTGGTACATCATCCTCATGTCCCTGCATTTGACACCTGCTCATATACATCATCTGACACTACATGTAGAGTCCTCTGCAAAGGGACCGGTTCCACATCATCTGGTTGATAGTTGATCGAAGGAGAGTCCTTAGCAGCCTTCTGGATGTCTTCAATGGTTTGATCTTCAGAGAAAATCACATCCTTGCTCCTCATCAACTTCGTATCAACTGGATCATACAACATGTAACCAAACTCATCTTGGCCATATCCCAAGAAAATACACTGCTTTATCTTTGCGTCCAACTTGGACCTTCATCCTTGGGGATATGGACAAAAATGTGGCATCCAAAGACCGGCAAATGGTTGTAGGAGACATTATTTCCATGCGAAACTCTGTTAGGAACATCACCATCCAAAGGTACATGTGGAGATAGATTAATAACATGAACAGTAATATAAAGTGCTTCACACCAAAAAGAGTTAGGCAACTTAGCTTCAGAAAGGAGACATCTGACGCTCTCCATCAAGGTCATGTTCATTCTCTCTGTCATGCCATTCAATTGTGGTGTCTTGGATGGAGTCTTCTGGTGCCTGATACCATGAGATATGCAATAATCATCAAATGGTCTAATGTACTCACCACCATTATCATTGCGGATGCACATAAATTTCTTCTCAGATTGTCGCTCCCACTAGTGCATGGAAGTCTTTGAAAACACTAAGGACTTGGTCATTACTCTTTAAGGCGAAGATCCAAACTTTTCTGGAGAAATAATCAATACATTTAACAAAATAAAGTGCACCACCAAGAGAACTTACTTTCAACGGACCTCAAACATCTGTATGAACAAGCTCCAATAGTTGCATCTTCCTAAAAGGTGGATGGCTCTTGAAGGAGACTCTCGTCTGCTTCCCAGCCAAGCAATGTGTGCATCTCTCCAACTTTTCTTTCTTGACATCTGCCAGCATATTCTTCCTCATCAAATACCGCATCCATTTCTCGCTCATGTGTCCCAATTGTTGATGCCACAACTCAACGGATTTTGCATCTCCAGTCACATGTGTAACATCATGGAAATGGATGCATTCATGATGTAAATGGTGTTTCTATACTTCTTGCCACGAGTAATAACCAAGGATCCCACGGTAAGCTTCCCATTGTCCACTACCAAAAGTGTTGAGGTATCCTTCATCATCAAGCTTGCCTGCAAAAATGAGATTTAAGTGCATTTCTGATGCATGCCTCACATCTTTAAGCATCAACATTGCTCCATTGGCATTCTTCAATGCAATATTGCCAATGCCAACAACATGAGATAAAGAAACATTTCCCATCTTCAATGTCTCAAAATCACATGTTATATATAAAGAGAAAAACTCCCTCTGAGATGTAACATGTAAAGCAGAACCACTTTCAACAAGCCAAGAAGTACCATCCTGTGCGACATTCACCATCTCCTCATCACAGACAATGAGGAGCTCATGTTGTGCAGCTGTAGCAACTTGTTCATTATTTTCTCTTTCTTGTCACCTCTATTCTTATTATCTCTCTTGAATTGGAAGCAATATTTTTTGATGTGTCCTTTCTTCTTGCAATAGTGTCACTCATACTCTGATATCTGGATCTGAACTTGCTCCTGCTATTATCTCTGTCTATATCAGTCTTGATCCTACTCATCCCCCTATTCTCTGTGACAAGAACCTCTGATTTCGAAGAGCTTCCATGGGTTTTTCTTTGCATCTCCTCGTTGAGGATGCCATACTTGACAACCTCCAAAGAAACAATCCCGTTAACTATAGAGTTAGTAAGTGAGATTCTGAAGGTCTCCCATGAATCTAGTAGAGTAGCAAGCAATAATAGTCCTAGCATCTAATCTTCAAATTTTATTCCCATGCTTGTCAACAGATTTATAATTCCTTGAAATTCATTCAGAAAATCTAGCACATAGCTACCCTCCTTGAATCTCAAGTTTACCGATATCTTGAGAAGAAACAATTTGTTACTTTTTGTCTTGGAGGCATAAAGATTTTTCAACTTCAACCACAAGCTTCTAGCATGACTTTCATCTTGGATATGATTGTAGACATTCTCATCAACAAACTGACTTATGAAGCTACAAACTTGCTCATGTTCAAATTCTCACTCCTCGTCGGTATTGACTTCGGAATTCTGCATGGAGAACACCGGAAGGTGCATAGCCTTCATATATAAAAGATCCTTCATCTTCTTCTTCCACAAATTATAATTAGTTCTATTAAGACTGATCATCTTGTTCGAACTAAAGTCCATCTTTTAATCCACCATTGAACCTTGCTATGATACCACTTATTGGGAACAGATTCACTGTATAGATCGAATCGCGGAAAATTGTCAAAGTTGATAAGCGGATCATGCACAGTATATCAACAATAACTACAGAAGAAAATTTCAACCAAAGAAAATCAACCATAGATGCACGGAGAAATTTTAACGTGGAAAACCCTCAATGTGAGGGGAAAAACCACAGGGTTGATTGCAACCCAAAACCAAACACTATAACTGAAATAATCCTTCGTGAGGGGCTTATAGAATGCTGATCTTCTATACGATGTTACAAATCACCAAATAATAGAGAATAATAGAGGGAGAAATATCACCAAAACGATGAATCAATCGCCAAACTGTAGGGAAGAATGCTGGAGAAGAACTGCTTCACAGGTTACTCCCTTCAAACTTCGCGACAACCACGAACCTTCTTTATTCTTTCTCTCTATCTTATTTCTTTCTTGTGCTAGGAGAGCTTGTGTTGGGATGATCATGGTATGCACCACATACCCCCTATTTATATTCTATGGAGACGAGCAAATAAGGAAGTATGAAATCCTACTTCCAATAGGATTAGGGAAAAGATGACTCATAATTCTAAAAGATAACTGATCTCCTTCTCCAATTAATTTTGATTTTTCCTTTGTCAAACAAGACTACCAATATCCTATATATGTGTACTAGGTTCCCACAAGGAGGGGAATCCATCCAACAAGGTCATGGTGGTGAAGGTGTGGTAATTGTGGTAGGAGTGCTTATGGGATTTGGGTTGGGGATGGAGGTCACCAGCAGAGACAAGCCTCTGTTCTTGAGGTCGAGGAGCCGGAGCCCCATGGACCTCCAGCTTTGAAGCTGAATGGCTTGCTAGAACTCTGCAGCTTGGTGATGTTCTTCCAACTTCCACCAAAGGAGAACCTCATAGCTGTTGTTGAACAGGAATGTCTTCTGCCTTCTGTCCAGCTGCTGCTACTGGTGCATTCTACAATCAACCACCACCACAAATTGTTAAGGCAGCAATGGAAATTAAACTTCAAAAACATGTAAAAAATAAATAAAAATGCACATAGTGCATATACGTATCAGGAAGCTTTCCCTTCTCCTTGTAAAGCTTCACAAGAACTCTAGCATCGTAGACGAAATATGGGTTCCATTGACAAGTATCAGCTTCACCGTCTCCGGGTAGAGGCACATGACAAACTCGAAAATCCTCTTCTGTTGGTACGAAATCCTCCCCAATGATAATCTGATTCCCTTCGTAAAGTTTTACCTTTCGAGAATGATAGACATTTATTTCAAGAATGCTCCTTTACCCAAAATATTCAGTGCCTATGGTCTGGTAAACACTTCGTCTTAACTGGAAATTTTCTTCTTGTTGGAGCATTCGTTGTATACGCCCATTGTGTTGTAGCAGGGTAAATGGATCCTGGAGGAGATCCATTTACCCCACCCAGTTGTTTAGTCCCACATCGTCCAGTGGTGGGACTTGGAGGCTCTGGAGAGGCTATATAAGGAGCCCCAGACCTCCTGTATCCATTGAGAAAAAGGAATGAAGTATCCGCCCCTTTGAGGGCTTCTCCCGTGGTTTCATCCCCGCTCCTCACGGAGTAGGGTTCCACGTTAAATCTTGCGTTCTTTCTTGTTCTTTATCTTTTCCATGTTTACGCTTCCGCTTCCGAATTTCTAACACTTCTCCATTTCATTAGTGAAAACCAATGATAATCAGCATTCGTTGACAGCTCAAGAGAAGAAAAGCATTTAATTGATGGTTGATTTGGGAAGTATGATGCCTAAAGTCTTTCCAGGGTATTCAATTCTATCAAAAAATCTCCCATGAGTTTATTCTCCTTTAAAAAGAGGCAAGCTATATTCTAAAATATTTTAGGGTTTCTAGAACACGTAAATAATGCCGTAAAGGACTTGAGATATGCAATAATCCAAGTATATTGTACTGGAATAAACTGTAGTGCTTACATTATTGGGACATGTATAGTACAAACGATCCCAAAAAGCCCCGTACCTATACTTCAATCAAAATGAAAGCAAGACATTTATCTCACAATGAGATTTGAAATCCGGATGCCTATCAAGATCGTAGTACAATGCCATATGAACCAGAGAAGGAGAAATGGGTTAATGAGGATTATAGAAGTTCAGTATTTATAATTGGGATTTTTACCCGGCAGATCCTATAATCTTTGTCAATTACCTATACGATCTTTGAAACATCGTAATTCATCCCTCACTCCCGTAAAGTTGTTAACCTTTACCCTACAGACCATGTGGTTAACCCTTATCCATTTAGCCATTAAAATTAACCGGATTATGTTATCTTCTTGTACATTATACCCATTTTATCTATCAAATTTACTATAGGTGCCACTCCCTCCCCTCCTTGAAGCCCCAACCTCCCCTGCTCGAAGACACCCCTACCCCAGCACGCCGCCTACGCCGCTCGTCCCCAGCACCCCCGCCCCTCCTCCACCCCTGCGAAGCCCCCCCACCCACCCACGGCTCCCCTGCGAAACCCCCCCCCCCCCCCCACCCGCGGCTCCCCTGCGAAACCCACCCCCCCCCCCACCCGCGGCTCCCTGCGACCCCCCCCCCCTGCAGCTCCCCTGCTCGGCTCCCTGATCGAAGACCCACCTACCCAGCACCCCCCCACCCCCCGCCCTCCACCTCCACGACCCCCCCACTCCCACCCGCAGCTCCTCTGCGACCCCCCTCCCACCCACAGCTCCTCTGCGAAGCCCCCTCCCACCCGCGGCTCCCCTGCGACCCCCCTCCCACCCGCCGCTCCCCTGCGAAGCCCCTCCCCCCCCCCCCCCCCCCCCCCCCCCGCGATGCCTCCCCTGCGAATTCCCCTCCCCCCCCCCCCCCCCACAGCCACTGGAAGCTCTACCTCGTCCAGGTGGAATGCCGCCCATGTCAGGTCGAGACCCGTGGAAGGGGAAGCTGTAAGAGGAGGGATGAATTTTTTCTTCTCTTGCTTAATTTTAGTCGTCCGATCGCGGATTGGTTATATTAACTCATTTTTAACTCAAGGAAGTTAATCTAGATGTGTCAATTTAACGGTAGGGTTCGTGGGGTAAGACAGATCAAGTTTACATGGTCGAGGGAGGAATATCGATGTTTCAAAGGTTGTAGAAGTCATTGGCAAAGATTATAGGGATTGTCGGGTAAAAAATCCCTTTATAATTTCGATTTTAGTTTTTCGTCCATTTGCCATTAAATTATGGAGATAATGAGGTTAATCAATGTCATCTACACATTGTCCACATCCTCCCTTGGTTGTCATCTATATTGTTAATTTCATTATATTAATTTCCATTTACTTTAGTGGTTGAACCTCTTTAGAAAAGTGGTTGCTTAATATAATGAAAACATATATTATTTGTTGAGGAAAGGGAAGCTACTTCATGCAGTATATAACCTTTGCTACTCCATGAGCATTTTCCATCCTTTTTTTTGGAAAATACCACCATGGATTTTCATAATATATCCCTCTAATATGTCATTCAAATTTCATCAGAAACATAGACTCATATGCCTTCCATCCAGAATAAGTCAATTACAGCAAATCTAAGACCGTTAAAATTACACGTTACGAATGGAAGACATAACAGTCTCTGTTTCTGACAAAATTTGAATGACATATTAGATTGATATAGTTATGAAAATCCATGATTGTATTTTCCAAAAAAATTTAAAAAAAAAAGCGGCGAAAAATGTCCATGGAGTAGCTAAAGTTAGCTACTCCATGAAGTAGCTTCCCTTTCCTCTTGTTTATTATGCATTCTCAGTATAATGAAAACAACTGAAATAGCTCATCCACGAATTATGCAAGAGCAATAAAAAGAGTATGCTCATATTTTTATTTTTCTGAAATGAAACCTAGTGGAATTAAGATCACAATATAGCATCATGGTGTCATTCAAAATTTAACTTAATTCGAGACTTTCATCCCCTCCATCAAGACTGTCAAATTTTAACGGTCTCAGAATTATTGTTGACATCTAAATAGAAATGTTAGGAATGTCTGTTTTACACGAAATTTGAAACACACATTCCACTTATTATTCTAAGTAAACCCCCCTGGTTCATTTAAAAAATAAAAAATCTGGAAAAAAAGGTGGGAACATGCTCTATACGCTATGAGGGAGCATACTCATTTTAATCCATTATTTGTTATGCATTTTCAGCACAATGAAAACAACTGCAATAACTCATCCAAGAATACATACAAGAACAACAAAAAGAAAGAGAAGGACATCCTGTAAAAATATATAAAAATCCCATCAGTTGCATTGTTTATCGAGTTGTAATCAAATAGCATACACCAGGAAATCAAACATCTCCTCTTCGTGTCTAATGTCCTCGATCTGAACAAAAATATTATCTCTATTTTGCCATTGCCAAATTCATCCTCCAGTTGATCCTTGTCTTGATAATATCATATGAAATTCTGAACAATACAACATGCGAGTGGAAGAAAAACTTTATTTGAATAGTTGTATAAGGATTTATAAGTCAAGAATTTGAATCTTGTTCTTAAAATGATGAACTTCTATTTAGTGTAGTACTTTTGCTTGAATATCATAGATTTGTAAAATTGAGAACCATGAGACCTCTCATAACTTACACTTTAATATGAACCGAGAAATATGTCTGATACAATAATTGTTTAATAAAATATCAATAATATCTTATACTTGAGTGATTTGTATTTCATAAGTTGAACCAAAACATACTTGCAATTGATTAAAAAAAGGTTGGATGTAACTTTGCCTGCCTTGAAAGTTACATGTCTGGCTATGATGTAACGAGTATGTTAGACTATATTGTGCATGATCTAAGTGCATCATTATATGTTAATAAATAATGGAAATGTCGCCACTACTTGAATATGAAATGAACATAATTTGCATGTTGAGCCCCTACAAATGCTAGATGTCATAACAAATTGATTATAGTAAACTTAAAGGAGTGGTTAGTGTTAGAATAAAATTAAAGGTTGAGTCATGAATTCCCAAGGTATAGTAGAAGGAAAATACTAGTGGTATCGGAAAGATAATGTAATGCTGTTAAAGAGAGGTGTGTGCAATACTCCTATGGGTCTGTTTGGTTACTAAGATGGGGTGGGTTGGGGTAATCTCCTGCGAATAGTAATTGTTTGGATGGGTAGGAGAGTTGGAGAGGATTGGAATAAGGAATGTGATGTGATGCTACATTGATTTGTGATGAATTCCAACTCATGAACGGAGGGGGTAAATCAGGTTACCCTAAGGTAACTCGGTATTCAAACAGCCCCGTACGCGTAAGGTGTACGTAGACTCCACTTGAAAGGGAATGTCTATCAATTTAGATCAAAGTGTAATGCAGTATTCCTTGATAAAAGAGAAGTGTAATGCACTATTACTCCGCAAAGTATTTCCATGTCTTGAACTCTAAGCAATATTCTATCAAGTTCCTTACCTAAGGAGGCGGATAGAATACAACTCTTAGATCAATATATGTCAATGTAGAACTAAAGAATTATGTTGTTATACAATTCTAGTCATAAGAGAGCATATGCCTTTTTAGAATACAATGTCAATCTTTATCAAAATATTTAAATCCGATGAATGTGTAATGAAATGCATGTCAATATACATATACAATGAGATTATGCGTAATGAGAGTGCTTGAACCTAGATGTGTTTTGATTCATTGAATGTATCATGGATTTTCAGTTGGCAAACATACGTGATAAATGTGTATTATGGTATGAACTCTTGGAATTAAGAAAATAATTACCATTATAGAACTAAGTAAATAATTAATAAAAAGCTTATTTATTTCCTTAAATTTCAGTGTCAAACACGCATGCAATGCCACAACTTCTTAACAAAGGATTTCTTGAGTTACTCAGATCATTATACCTTTCGTGCATTCTTTACTTTGTGATCCATCTGTATTGCATACCTATATTTTATAACTATAACTATAAGGCTTGAAGAGTTAGAATACTAAAAAATAAAAAGAATTCCTTTGGGTAAGTATGTTATAATTTTTTTTTTATATGCATGGAATGGCACGAAATCTTGACTTCCCTAGTCGATACCATGGGAATGTTAGGAAAGAATCTAGATGGTATCGAGGTGCAGAACAAAATAATAGCAAAAAATAAATGACTCGTGCAAACTTTTCCAATTGTGTGACGACTCCTGCAAACTTCATATTTACTTCACGACCATAGAAACTTTCTAACTCTTACACTATGACTTATGTGGTTAACTCACATATATTTGTCACTTAAAAGTAGATGGATTTCGTAAAAATAGGGACATATATATCCTTATTGTCTAACGAACTTCTGATCTAAAACCCTTCCACTTTATCCTCGTCCCTGCAATCCTCCTCCTCCCTCTAACACTGCTCTTGCGGTGCCACCTCCTTA